>CAWUFW010004651.1:600000-1057500 GCA_963921515.1 Calotriton arnoldi | reverse complement strand
ACTTATCTCGTTGTTTTTTATTTATTTTTACATTTAATCATGGCGTCTGCGCGTGTTGTGCGCAGCTCGCCCAACTCATTTTTTTTAACATAAAATCATAGCACCCGCATGCCTTTCTCCCGTCCATGATTTCACCCAAACCAAAGTGTTGGCAGCATTGCTTCCAGCAACATCGTGAAATAACCATGTGATTTTTTTTTTTACGATGTTGGGAGCGATGCCGTCGACTCTTTGCTTTGTGTGAAATCAGGGAGGTCAGCAGCGGACATTAGCAGCAGAAGAGCAGGCTGGAAGAAGGAGCAGCGAGGCTGGGACGGCGCCCGGGCGCAGAGGCAGCAGCAGAGCAGTGTCAGGCAGGCCATCTCCGGGGTTTCAGTGCTTTGCCTGACTTCGGTCTCGCATTTGCGAGAGTTTAAGCTATTAGCATTGTAAATGACAATGCCTTTTATTTATGTTTTAAAAACCAAAACATAAATAAAAGGCATTGTCATTTATAATGCCAATAGCTCAAACTCGTGTAAATGCAAGACCTATTGCATATGCAAATGCTTGTTTCACCTGTTAATGTGCCAGAGGACCATTTGAACGTGGTCGAATTAATCTGGAGCATCTTGAAACGGAATTTCATGAAAAGAGTCTTTGCAAATTGGAGTTGTATTACATCCAGATGAGACTCAAAATGGGGCTGTAATTTAAATTATATAAATTGTGAGTAGAGTCTTTCCATTCTAGGGTTGAGATGCACCCTATTTAGTAAATATTCCCAGTAGGTGCATTTCAACTCATTCTTGGAACTTGATGCCAGTAAGCTAGGGTTATTCCAGAAACTACTCAGGCCCAGCTTACTAAACCAGGTCCACACATGGCAGAAACATGGGAAGTGAGTCACCCGTAGAGTTCCAGGAGCTTCTTCAGTCCTTGCTTGTAGGGACTGGGCTCCTCCGTAACCCAGAGTCTTATCCAAAAAATTAAAGGTCTCAAGACAGCTAAATGTTCTATTTTCTTGATACCAACATCAAAGAATAGTGGAGTCAGGGGTGTGTTTTTGGGAAGACACAACATCTGTATTGTTTTGTTCTCTCCTACCACAAGAGAACTCACATTTTCCCCTCCCCACAATTCCGCTCCATAAAGAGCCACTGTTTGGGCCCTATATTGATAAGCTTCCACTGCTGAAGATGCTGCCTTGGAATTAATAGCCTGGTGTGTTTAACTATTGACATGGAATTTTGGAGGAGTACTACCTTTGCTTTATTAATAGGAGGTTTCCATGAACGTTTTGCATCGATTGTAATTTCAAAGTTGCTCAAATTTGCCACCTGTTCCAATAACGTTTGGTCAACGGAAATATTTCCTTTGAAGCCCTTGTGTGGTCTAATGGCCATATACTTCGTCTTACTGGTGTTTATTTCGAGGCTCTTTATTCTGCAGTAGTTGCTAAAGCTGAGTAGTAATCTTTGCAGTCCCTTCGGTGTCTGCGACTGCAGAATAGTGTCGTCAGCAAACATTAATTCAGATATGGGCACCCCACCTAGCTTTGGTGAATCATGATTGCATTTATGTAGGTGTTGGACTATGTCATTAACATATAATGAGAAAAGGGTAGGTGCCAATACCCACCCCTGTCTCACACCCCTCTTAATAGTGATAGCATCAGTAAGTTCACCGCCGGGTCCCCAATGAACTTTGGCATGGTTATCTTGGTGGAGCCCAATTATCTGAGTCAGGGTTTCATCAGGTACTCTTTGTCGTCTCAATGATTCCCATAGATACCCCCTCAGCACCAAATCAAAAGCAGCTTTTTCAAATCTATAAAAGCTACATATAAATGCCCCACTTTCAATTTAACATATTTCCATATTATTCACAAAAGCCTGAAAACTTGGTCAACCGTACTCACTCTTGTTCTAAACCCCGCCTGGCTTGGAGAGAGGATATTATTCTTGTCTAAGTTTACTTAAGATCTGCTTTGCGTAGACTTTTTGCAAGGTATCTATTAAACTGATTGGCCTATAATTAGCCTGGTATTGCTTGTTACCCTTTTTATATTAAGACACTATTTCAGCCCCCTTCCATGCAATTGGCACTGGTGCTCCAGAGGCTACTGCTTTGCATAGCAGGTTTACATATGGTGCCCAAGCCGCGACATCATGTTTCAAAAAGTCCCCAGGTATTATGTTGGGGCCCGGTGCCTTCCCTGCTTTAATCGCGGCAATGGCTTTTATGTTCTCACTTATACTAAAATGTGAGGTGAATATCATATATTGGCTCGGTAGAGCATGTGTAAGCCCAAGAAGCTCTTTTCCAGTCTCTGTTGCCTCAGAGTATAGATTAGTAAAGTGCCTACACCAGGTGCCGGTGTCCAAAAAGTGGTCTTGCGTTAGTAAAGCCATATTTACTTCCATGTGCTATTATTCTCCAGAAAGACGTGCAATCTGTATTCCTAGCTGCAATAATAAGATCATCCCAATTTGCATTGCCTCAGCTCTTTTTCGCTGTGGCTAGCACTTTCTCAGCCCTAGAATACCTTATCAACTCTATATTTTTGATCTTAAGTGCTGCAGTTAGTCTTCTCTTGGCTAGTAGACAGTCAATTAGATGTTCCTGTATGTACACCTGTATTCGGAAATGTTGTGTAGGATTTGGTCAAAAAACAGTTCATACTCTCAACCAAGGACTGGTACATTTGCATAATCTGTATGTTAGATTGACACCTATCTACAAAGAGAAGAAGAGCATCTGAGAAGGCATTATAAATGCCAGCCAGGAAGTCAATTTTGTTAGCAATGCGAGGCCATCTGACTGTTCCACGGTTGTTGTCAAATGTCGGTTGAACAGATTAATTTTTTATTACAGTCGCCCATGCCTCAAATATCCTCCCTATGATAGTCCAGCACAATGGGAGGTGATCACTTTCCTCCCTATTGTTATCCATTTTGAGATCAATTAGATTACCCCAGTGTTCAACACTTGCCAGGATATAATCAATGTTTGATTTTATGGAACCCCTTTTAAAAGTATAGGAGGGTGGACACTTGCCAGGATATAATCAACTCTTGATTTTATGGAACCCCTTTTAAAAGTATGGGAGGGTGGACAATCAGAAGGGAGCCTGCCATTACAGGCTCTCTACCCATATTCAGCAACAAAATGGACGAGTTGCATGGTAGCTACCATACAAAGTGCAGGTATATCTGCATCCAGGGCCAGAAAACCTCTAGCTGAATCTTCTTCCTCAAATATTGATTTCATACCCACAACGAGTTCCAATCTAGAATGAAAATCTCCACCTATAAAAACAACAACCTCTGGACTTAGGGAATCAAGGACACCGTCTAACAATGTCACCACTGGGGACTGCACTGTGGACAATCTTGGTCTAATATAAACATTGAACAAATATACTAGGTTGTGTGTTCTTATCTTTAATCCTAAAATACCTGGTGAAACGATGTTCATAACCTGTACAGTTATGTTTAAGGTTATTTTAATCCGTACAACCAGTTCCCCAAAGTGCCTCCCTCTTTTAGCGGGTACTGCACCAACATTAAAGGTTCTGCACCCCAATTTGTGTGGCAGCTCAGTCATCCAAGTTTCCTGCATCATGCAGATGTCAAATTGCCCCATGTATTCCTGCCAATCTGGGTCATGCAGTTTTGGTTTTAATCCTATCACATACCAAGAAATTGAGCTATTTGACATTTGTGTCCCTAGACGTTTTCGTGTAGTTCCTATAGTACCCCTGCAGGACCTGCGCGTTTGGATAATATATACTGTGGGCTTGGTGTTAGACTGACTCTGTGCACCCCCACCGCATATGTTAGCCGGATTTGCATTAACTAGCTCACAGTGCCACTAGAATCTCCTCTTATCGGGGAGAGATTAGTTCCTGGCAACCTTAGATCATGACAACCCTGATTCCTCAGAATCGTGGAAACAATGTACTACTTTTCGCTCAGTCACTCGTGCTTACTTATTCGGTTTGTCTCAGAGAGTTACACAGAATAAACAGTCTGGGCGTTTCAATAAGTATTTATTGAACAGTTGTTATTCTAGTGTAAAATATATGTGCTGCAGCAGTCAGCAGACAATAGCAGAGATATATTATCAGCAGTACGATACAAGTGAAGGGATAGAATAGTTCTACCATATTGCAATAATCATGAATACATACATGAATATAAAAAGCATTATGAAAGTGCGCGTACTCCTACGATGCCTAACTACATGTACCTGAGTGTATCTAGCATATGTGTAGGTCTAAAAACCTAAGAGCCAAGAATCCTTCTAGGATTTAGTCAAAACCCCCATACCTGAATAGAGAGAGCGTGTGGGACACCCGTCCTGGTCTCGAGTTGGACACCCCGCAAGGGCTGTGTTGGACCGCTGTCAGCTGGAGCGACTGCATGCAGGAGCCTCAGCGTCTCTGGTCAGTGTGTCAGCATGGAAGTCTCGGTTCCCTCTATCTTACCATGGCAAGATGTGGTGTATTTATACCCTAAAGAGGAAGGCGTCAGAGGTGAACTTTGTACATACATATTATGCGGGAGATGTAGCTGGTGAATGCTCATGCATAATTTATGAGTACATTGTAGGCCTGTGTTCGTGAAAGACCTTGCAGTGTTCTAACCACAGACAAGATAACGTTCATCCCTCAGAGTTCGTTGTGTACTGTAGGGAACTAATGTAGGTGAAAGATCATGCCTATATTAGGGCATAGAAGATCATGACTATAATAGGGCATAGACGATCATGACCATAATAGGGCATCTACGAGTATGACCATAATAGGGCATATGCGAATATGACCATATACGGCATATATGAACGCGTCTGTATTAGAGCCTCTATACGAAACGTAACAACGTGCGTCAGGGGCATGCTCAAATAGTGCATTTCCTTTATTAGTTAAGTCAGTTTTAGCTGTGTCCCCCCTCTTGTGGTGCATGCTTCTTGTCAAGACAGGTCACTAGTCTATTATGGTCCATTCTATGGGGATTCAGCATCAAGGTACGTGTGGGGCTGTCGAGTGCCAGCCTTAAGCATCAATCAACAGATTCCAAATTATCTGTAGTCTGGGTTGAGGAAAAGGAGTTACATGGTTTCTTCTGTGTATCCTGAGTACAATTAGTTTCTCTGTTAGTTTTACTTAATTTGGATCTTATCGCCGAGTTGAGGGTGGGCTGGTCCTTAGCTCTAATGCAATTAGGCCGTCAACAAAGGTCTTTACTCTAAATTCCAGCAGGCCATTATCTGTGTCCCCACATGCATTCGGTACATGTTCAGCCTTAACTATATCAGGTCGCACGATGGACGAACACTGGCAATGATATCTAATCCTTTGTATCACCTTATTCTTTAAGGAATCTTTGTTCTCTCTAGTTCCCTGCTTTAACTTTGGCACATTGGTCATGTATACCTTATATATCCCACCTCTTATTGGTCGCCAATCGGGGTATTTTATTGGATGTTGTTTTGGATATGAATATCTACTGCCTGGATGCATTTTGCTTCCTGGAGGGTCATCTCCTTCTGTTCCTTGGTTCTGGTTTCCGCATATACTTGCCAAATATTGAGAATTGATTATGCATCGATTTGACTCACTTACTCTATGAATATCGAGGCCCCTCATCACTGCCTGTCCTCCTGTTGGCTGGTAGCCTCCAGGCAATCTTACCCGCATATTCCCTGTCCTCATGTTTGCCCCTTTATTTGCGTTTGGATTACCAGAATCCTGTACGTTGTTAATGGTCCCTACTTGATTTACTGGTGTTCTATTGGAAAGGGGGGAATGAGTAGAGTCCCTGATCAGGTATTTTTGAGGCCTGGTCTCTACCAGCACACAAAATGTTAGTCTTGTGAGTAGCTCCCTTGTTATTTATCTCAGGATTACTGGTTTGGGCCACCAATTTTCCTATTAATTTCTTTAACTCTTCGACCTCCTTAGTAAGGACATCAAGTCTCAAGTAGAGCTCAGACACCATTGTATTGGGGATTGCGGGGTTGGTCATACAACTACCTTCTTCTGTAGTTTGGATTACATTTTGTTCACTATTGTGTTTAAATTAAATTAAACTTGAGCCTAGGATCTGTATAATTCACTTCATTGTCTTCTAGCTCTTCTAAAGATGTTAACGGCTCAAATCTGTTAACATAGTTTGTTGATTGCACCCCGGCCCTCGTTTTCGGCACTATTCTAGACAATCACTTCGGGAAAAATATTAGAGCGGAGATAATTTGTGCTATCCTGAGTGAGGGAGGAAAATATGGTATCTACCGCCCATGCATCACCGGAGACAGTTTCTGTATTAGTGTTACATTCTGCAGATCCTATACAGTGCCACTTCCCTGTTTTTTTAAATTAAATGTTGTTGTTTTCTTAGTCCTTACGCTTGACACTTTCTTTTTATCAGTTAACATTGACTCGACCTCCTTAATTAGGTCGCCAATCGTGGCTAAAGTGCAGTTCTCCGCTGAGCTCTTCCTTATTTTCGTTACTTTCCCCTTGCCTGTCACTACCTTTGTGGCCTTTCTCTTACCCAATCTTGTTGGTTTTGGGTAGTAATTATTTGTTCTCCTTCCTGTAACGCCTATTTTGATTTCCCCTCTTTGCTCAGTACAGGAGGTATTTGAATTGGAACAGGTAGACAACAAAACGCCACAATCGCCTGGTTTTAACACTGTTTAAGGGGAACAAGTAAGCCAGCGAGGGCACTATAGTATTCCAAAGGAGATTCATCTCCACACCAGTTCAAACAGTCAAAAGAATCTGGTCAGTGCTGAATGACTGGGGGCGAACAATAACTGAGAGTATGTCTGGTTCACAACAAAAGGTCCGGGTAGTCTCCTCCAGATCGAGTCACCGCTCCCACAAACCCCAGACTTCCTCGGACAGATCACTGCCCGCCCTTGGCCCCGCCCAGCGGAAGATGTTTAGGCGCTATATAGCGCGTCACGGCAGGCAGGAGGCGGCTGGTGGCAGGCCCCTCTCTGCAGCAAGGTGAACTGGTCCTGTAGTACCGGGGCTTATAAAAAATGTACAGAGCCCCCAGCAAACTGCATCCCTACCTTTATATTATTATTACTGGTGTCCAGGCACCCAGGGACGGATTGGTACTGCAGACACTTGGGCATTGGCTGAAGGGCCGGTGTCTCAGTGCCCTCTGTGGGCCGTTTTTTTCCCCTTTCCCAGTCCACAGAGAGCACTTGACAGGGAGAGGAAAGCAGCCTCGCTGTGCGGCCGTTCAGCGATGATCAGATGTGGCCTCTCCTTGACCCCCTGCCCTGCCAAGCAATCACGCTGATGGTGGGCTGGGGAGGGGTGATTGTGTGTCAGAATCGGCCTCCCTGGGGGCCAGGTGTTGCTCAGGCCATTGAGCAATTTTCACCTCAGCCCCCCTGGGGCCCGCGCACAGCCCTTCTCATTCAGGGCATAGTGGGTGAGGAAGAATGGGTCTTGCTGTGGGGGCCAAGTGATGTTGGGAACTCTCACCATCTTCACCTCAGCCTCCCCCCCCCCCCCCACCCCCATGGATGACCCAGCAACTGTATGTTCTGCTTTATCCCCTCCCCTGCCAGGCCATTGCCCTGAGGCAGTGGAGGGCTGGGGAGGGCTGAGTAATTTACTAATAGCCGGGGCCTCGCTGTTTTTCAGGTGCTCCTGCGCTGGAGGGCTAGGGAATAATTTTGTAATAGAAAGGGGCCTCACTGTTTTTCAGGTGCTCCTGCGCCGGAGGGCTGGGGAATTATTTTGTAATAGAAAGGGGCCTCGCTGTTTTTAGGTTGCTCAGCTTGTAGGCCATTGTCACCTTGGCCCTGTGCCCTTCCCAAGAACAATATCCTCGCACTTTCATTCCTTGTGTGTGCATAGGCATATGTGGCCTGAGTTGCAGAGATGGGGAATCAGGTTTGAGTCCCGGCATCTGCTCAACATCCTGTGATTCTGGGCAGATCGCTTAATCTCCCAGGCCCTTAAATAAATAATCTGATCTCATGTACTGTAATTGGTGCTCATGAATAGCACTCAAATAGCCTTTGTCTTGGGCTGAATTCACACTATATACAACTGTCAAATGGAAAAACAACAATAAAAAATAACCATTTGTTCATGCTTTATGATTCTGCGAAGGGAACCTGATAATTAAAGAGGACACTTTATAAAAACATGTCTGTATTTTTTAACACCGCTTTTCTGATGCAAAATTTTCATTTAATTCCCCTTAGTGCCTCCCTGTCTGGTTTTCTTATGTTGTGGAGGCCGCGCTCTGACACTTGTTATTCCGTACCTCTTGTTGGGTGCACCATTCTACTTCTATGTTCTTTTTGTTATTCTGGGAGAGTCTAAGCTTGCACTAAGATAACATTTCATTGTATTCATATTTTTCAGTGACTCCCTCCTCAGCCTGCAATGGGGAATCTTAGGTGATGTTTGTGGCTTTCCTTTCCCTCCCCAGCTCCAGCCTCACCTCCATATGGACACACCCTTCACTCACTGCCTGCATGAGTGGGAAAACAGCAGGCCTATAGGTTTCTGTCTCACTGCTCTGACCACACCCCCTTTCTCAGTCAGCCAGTAAGAAGCAGTTTCTGGATTGAAGTGGGGGTAAGAATTCATAGATTTCCTTCCTGCCTCTTGATTACCACGCCCACGTTAGCCAGGTGAGGGACATAAAAGCAGCTGGCCAGCAGCTTGCATCAGACAACTTCAAGTTGGACTCTACTGCGCCCACCACCAGGAGGATTGTATCCAGAAGTCGCAGCAGGAGGTCAAAGCGAAGACCTGCCCAGCCCTCAGGTGCCCAGAAGACCTGCTTCAACAGGCTGCTGCTTCAGCCTACATCTTCATCTCCTTAGGCCCTAACCTTTTCCTATCCTCCCCAGGGGGAAGGAATCCATGCGTAGGCCTTCAGTGACCCAGTCCAACTCCCGAGCCTTAGGAAGAAGACAGTCCTGACCCTCCGATACAGAACTACAGAGTGTTCACCCAGCCTCTTCTATTTGCTTACTCTTCTAACCAGATGCACCACACTGCCAAGCTCCAACTCAAGAGGGCCATCTAATCTCCTTGGCACCCCACTCTCCACAGGGCTGACTAAAGGAGGCTGAGTAAAGCAGTACTTAAAGCCACATCTAGTGCGCCTCAATCGTGGTCTCACCACATCCAGAAAATCCTGCACTAGGCTCAGTGCAGTAGGTCTGCCCCAAAGCTTTACTGACTTACCACATCCAGCAGCCAGAAATGCAGTGTGTTGCTAGCCAATCCCTTCCTCTGAAGCAAGAAGGAACAGGTAGGAACCATTTTTAGAGATTTTTTTACCGTTTTTTTGCAAAATTAACTGATTCATTTGTGTGCCAGTTAACATTTTTGCTCTATTTTAAAGGCCTCATCCAAAATGCAGACAAGGGACATATTTCTCTATATTCCAAGAATATTAATTAGTACGTTTTGGTTAGTTTTTGGCTGTAGTTTGTAGGTCATTCTGATTGGACTCTGTTTTAGGTCCTAGGCCGGAATGTGCCAACATGTATGTGTGTTGATTTCAGGATATGTCTAAGACTTTGTGTAATGTGCTTTCTCAAAAGAGAACTGTTTGAGCCTCATTCTAAGCTAGGCCCTGCTCGAGGCCTAAGCAAAATTTGCAAACTTGGCACTTCTTTCTCTGTGCAGAAGGATTCCCTTTTCTAGCATGTTGAGGTTACATGTCCTTTTTGCTGATTTTCTATCATTTTCATGGTTATTGCCATCCATAGAGGAGATTTTCTGAAGTTTAACTGCCTCGGGTCTATTTAAGGGCTTAGGCCCTGTTGTGCCCAAACACGTGGCTCTATTCTTCCTGCGAGAGGGTCATTTGGTATTGCACAACTTTTTCTGGTTGGTTGTGTTTTGTTATCATGCATGTGGCCTCCAGAACGTTCTTCAGAGTTGGTGCTACATCATGTGTCTTACACATGGAAGGGCATGTGAAGAATTGTGAGGGATTGTTACACAGTTGGAATATATAAACCAATATCTATAGTTGTCTGCAGGTCACTTGAACCATGATTCTGAGAACAGAGGGTGTTTATTGCTTCTTCTGAATTCTTAGTGGCATTTGATACATATTCTCTTTGGAGAAGTGAAGAAGGTTAACTTTGCAGATTTGCATGTGTTTTTCTATGACCATAAAGTATTACCTATATCTCTTACACTCATCATCTACCTACCTCTTTCTATGGCTATGCTTCTGGCTATCTGATATTTCCATCTTTACATTATGCCTCTCCCCATCACACCTATCACTGCATCATTTCCAGTTCTACTTCACCTCTCTCATTATACTGTCTCTTTACCTCTCTGTTCACCTCCTCTTTTTCCCCAGCCCTTCACTTGGTACTACTCAGCAGAACTGGGTATCGCTGTCTAACCAGAGTAGTGCACACAGAGAAAGATGGGACGTGGGACAAGGCGGGGAAGAGGGAAGAGGGACAAGGCGGGGAAGAGAAATAAGGAGGAAATTATTAGATTTCATCCAATGGAATGGTGAAAATCCTCAGAACATCGCATTGGTTTTCATTGTTGCTGTAAGAATGGCATAAGTAAACATAACTAAAGCTACAATTGAAAACTCAATGCCCGCATGGTTTACTGTGATATTATGTGCTAGCTCACAAAACATCAACCAAATCACCCTTACCTTACCACTAAAAATGTGAGGAATAGGCTGGTTACACACAGAATTCCACGTCAAATGTTGTTGCAATTTAATGTACACAATTCACCCAAGGAATGTTATTGGAGCATTATTCCAGATTGTATTATGTTATGATATAGGCTTGAACATGGGTGCTCACAAACATTTTCCCAGGAGCCACAACATTTGGTCTGTGTTGTGACCAAGGGCCACGTTGATACCAGCAGGGTGGCAGTTGGGGGTAAGGTTTAGTATCACATGCCTAAAGTGATTTCTTTGCACAGTGTTCTTACTAAAAAAAATTTAAGCTGCAAAAATAAAATGACAAATTATGATTAGCAAATAACCACATGGCAGTAGAAGTTCAGGAAGATGTATTCGTTAGTAGTTTTCCTTTTTTCTGGTTGTTCTCACAAAACCTGAATGAATGGCACAAACAGGATGTTTTATGTTGTCTAGGGAAAGAAATGGAACAGACGAAAAGAAAAGGGGTGCTGAAAAATTACGAGCGAAGAAGAGAAGACTGCTTGAAGAAGAAGTGAAAGAAAACAAGAACATTTTCAACATGTTTACAACGCAGACCAAAAAGCTGTATCACAATGCCTGTACTACAGCAGAGGGTCCTCTATCTTCAGGTGCAAATGTTTTGGCCATTACTTTGACAGAAGACTCCACTTGCAAGCAAAGGATAGAAGAACATGATTCTGAAAGAATGGCAGATATAAAGTCAAAGGAAGCAGGAGTCCTGTCTATTGATGCAACTAAAGGTGTCACTAGTGAGCAGGACTTACAAATCAGTACTTCTGTAACAATTGGAACAAATGTGGAGCAAGCAACAGAATCCAGTGCAAAGGCCACTCCAGCAGACGAAGAAACTGAATCCACTGTGTCAGGGAGATCTTCATCCATCTTATTGAATTTGCCAGAAGCTGGGATCCAAGATATGACGGAGATAATAGGAATGGACCAGGCACAGATAGTTGACCTTTACTTTCAACGGCCAATGCTTGACCAGCTTGCTGCATTCTTTCACTATCACCCGATCAAACCTTCCAAAAGTCAACAGTTTAATGGGCAGTTGGCATTCATGAGGAAAGATGAGAGTACGCGACACTGGTTAAGCTTTTCGGAAATCCAAAAAGCTTTCTTTTGCACAGTTTGCTTGGCATTTAGCAAATGTGAAGAAAGTGGTCCTTTTATTGGAGGGCTGAAAAACTTTAGGCACTTGTATATGCACATTACAGAGCATGAGGCATCCCAATTCCACAAAAGATGCACTGATTCGTATATGAGGACCATCTCTGGAGTTGACATAACCACTCTCGGCAGACAACAACTCGTGCAGTACAAGTCAGAAAGAGGAGAGAAATATTGGAGCGTGTGGTTGAAGTTATTAAACTGATTGGTAAAAGGGGGCTTAGCTATCGGGGGAAATCAGAGTCTGTGTTTGAGTTAGATAATGATTTGATGGATCATGGGAACTTTCTTGAACTCATTCTTCTTCTGTCAAAATATGACCAACCTCTTAAACAACACATTGAGTCTCTCACTTCCAAAGCAAAACAGAAAGGTGGCCGTGGTGCGTCTGTGACATTCATGTCAAAGACCACTATGGGCTATGTAATAGAAACAATTTCCAGACTGATAAATAGACACATTACTAAAGAAATAAAGGACGCAGGTATGTACTCAATCCAGATACACTCAACTCAAGATATAAGTATTACTGACCAGTGTTCCATTATCATCCGATATGTCACAGACACTATACATGAACGCCTAATAGCAGTCAGAAATTGCACTTTGTCAACTGGAAAAGGATTGTTCGAGTTGGTACAAACTGCAATTCAACAAAATGGTCTTGACATAGCTAAGTACATTGGAAATTCGCCTGATGGTGCTTCCAACATGCAAGGCCAGTACAATGGACTCAGTACTTGGCTAAGCAAAGAATCTTCAAGTCACATACATGTCTGGTGTTATGCACATGTGTTAAACCTTGTAGTTATTGATGTGACCCAAGCATCTACAGCGTCCACCTCTCTCTTTGGACTGCTACACTCTTGTGCAGTCTTTCTCCGGGAGTCATATAAAAGGATGGATGTGTGGCGTGAGCTGGCAAAGGATGGTCGGACAGTCCAGATCATTGGAGAAACAAGGTGGTGGGCAAAAGATGCTGCTCTCAAGAAAGTTTTTGACTCTTTCAATAACCCTGCCAATGCTATGTTTATTGATTTGGTCAAAGTCCTTCATAATATTTCATCTGACAATCTTAGATTTATTCCAAACATACAGTGCCAAGCCTTACAATTTGCTGAGGTGCTATGTAAATTTCAAACAGTCCTAACAGCCCAATTGTATCTTCGCATTTTTGCTTCAACCACACCACTGTCTAAGTATCACCAAACAAGTGGAATGGATATCCTGCAAGCAGAGAGAATGGTGTCAGACACTATAAAACTCCTTGCCACAGATTCCTGCAATTTTGATGCTGTGTACTCTGCTGCCACAACATTTTCAGAGTGGGCCAACAAAGGTTTAGAAGAAAGGAACTGTGACCAAGAAGTAGAAATGACACTTCCTGAAGGGAGAGTGTCCTTTAAAAAGATGCCTGGGATGAGCACAAAGGATGAGCCTATAACCCTAGCCAAAGATCGATTTCGAATTTGGGTGCATAATACAGTAATGGACATGGTTACTCAAAGTCTGACCACTCGTTTCAAGACACACTTAACTTTGGCAGCAGATATAGCATGCCTGGACCCAAAGAACTTCAATCAGAGTCTCCCAGGTAATGCTCTTGTGAGACTTTGCTCCTTGTTGCGAAACATAGATAGCTCCATAACTGTGCAGACTTTGCAGGAAGAACTTCAAGATTTTGCTGCCAAATGGTCAAATTTAAAAAGGACACTACCTGAAGAGTATGACAGAGAAGACCAGACTAATGAAGACAAACCACTGCAAGTAGAAGAATTTGACCAAGAACCTGAGGCTGGGCCAACAATGTGCAATACTTGCCGTGTCTGTGCTGTCTGTTGTTACTCTATCTTGAAAAAATACCTTCTTTTCAGCAGTGCCTATCAGCATTTGTATTTGGCATACAAATATGTCTTGACCTTATCCTGTACACAAGTAGCCTGTGAGAAGTTTTTCTAAACTGAAGTGCATCAAAACCCATCTAAGAAACCAAATTTGTCAGTAAAACCTTGACGCCTTTATGCTCATGTCAGTTGAATGAAATGTGCTGTCTCAGTTAAAAACCGATGACATTATTGACTTAGTTGCAAAAAAAAAGTGCACTGCTGCAGGAACTCTTGATTGAGTAATCCTTAGTCTCCCCATGGCCCAGACTTAAAGGCAGCAACAGATATGAACAAAACTGTGTTTTTTTGCATATGGACATCAACTGTTGGCTGTGGAACAAATTTACTACTAGATTGTACGGATACATTTTTTCAGCATTCTTTACACCCCAGACTGCCTTTTCCTCGCTTGTGAATTCTTACTTTTGTTATTACATGTTCTATTCCCAGAGATTCCAGTCTTACCCTTTCCCCTTGACTTTGTACTAGATTTCTGATTTATGTGATGATCAGAGTCAAGGACATAGCTGGTTGGGAAGGAGTTTCTAACTACATTGTGCAGGGTGTTAAGACTGCAAGTAAGTATTCAGTTTTCAGAACTGTAGTGCTCCTAGTCTTTACCAATGTTACTGGCTTTGTAAGCTTTAAAAGGCTTAATTTACTAAATATTTCTCTACAAATTAGACCTCTAAGAGTAACCAAATGGTGTTTCATGAAAGGGCACGCCCGCGAATGTGGACCACGCCCTGCAAATGTGAGCCATGCCCTGCAAATGTGGGCCACCCCCCGCGAATGTGGGCCACGCCCCAATGTGGGCCACTTTTTTCGTCAGTGCCCGGGGTAAATTGTGATCCCAATCCGACCCTGCAGGCACCCCAAAATAAACACTCCTGGCTACGGCCCTTAAGGATGATGTAATAAACTTAGCTTTACAGTTTAATTTCTTGTTCAGCAGGAAAATAACTGTTTGTGGGGGCAGGGTCTGCTCATTTAGTTGCTGTATAAGCTCCTCTTGAAGTGAAGCTAGCAGTGGAGGCAAGGGCAGGCTGCCAGTAAGACGTGTCACTGAGAGTGCTCCTTCTGTGACAGTGTTTGTGAGTGACTGGCATGTTGCTGGCAGTCGAGTGGAGATATGTTGAGAATATTTCTACATTGCCACTCTGATTTTATATTTGATCAGCTGGCCGCAGTTGTAAGGTATTTATAGAGATATTGGGATTCCTGTGCTGCTGGCATTATGTGATGTTATTTTATGTTAAAGTATTTGTAAAGTGCATGGCTGCCCCAGCATCGGGGCGTCCCAGCGCTAAAGTTGAACACCGAGTGAGGAGACGAAGATGCTTGCTCTGCTAGCTTTATTTTTTAATTGTGCCGCCCAGGTGCCTCACAATAGTTACCACTGGTTAATTCAATAGTTGCTGGTCACTAGTGTTGATCTGGCCCTTGAGGCACTCGGGCACTGTTATATTGGCAGGTCTGAAAGTGCTAGTGTACGAGATATTTCTTTAATCCCATCACGTCCAAAAACGATATACACATTGTCCTATTCAAGCTGGTCCTTCTAGCAGTGCCAGAGTACTTGATAGACCATTCCAATACTACAGGTTAGGTAGCTTGTCCTGGTCGCCATAGTAAAGTATAGTGTAGTGGGATTAGTATTGTATTGTAATTGCATTTATATAGCGCTTACTACCCCTGACGAGGCGTCAAAGCGCTTTTTTGGTGAGTAGCATGCTACTCCGGAACCCATATTGGATTAGTGGTGAAATTAGTATAGTGAAATATGAAATTAATTTGAGCGGTGGATATGTTAGTCTGTTATTTTGATTGCGAAGGATAGTGGAGGGATAAAAGAGGGAAAAGGTTTGCATTTATATAGCGCTTGCCACCCCCGAAAAGGCATCAGAGCGCTTTTAGGCGAGCAGCACGCTACTCCGTAACCAAAAACCAAAAAAGCATTAGTGGTGAATTAGTCTGGGGGAATATGAAATTAATTTGAGCTGGGGACATGTTAGTCTGTTGTTTGGATAGAAAAGGATAGTGGAGGGATGGAAGAGGGAAGGGTTTGCATTTATATAGCACTTGCTACCCCTGATGAGGTGTTCTGGTGCTTTTGGTGGGTAGCACGCTACTCCGGAACCCAAACAGGATTAGTGGGGAATTAGTATAGGGAAATATGAAATTAATTTGAGTGGTGGACATGGTAGTCTGTTATTTGGATTGAAAATGAATAGTGGAGGGATAGAAGAGGGAAGGGTCTTTTTTGGGGGAGTTCATAGCAGTAGGAGGGGGTTTGGGATGAGTAAAAGGGAGGTGGATGGGGAAGAGTCGGAGTGAAGGGTTTAGAAAGGCTTGTTTTGGGAGATCTGAATAGTAAAAGAGGTATGAAATGGTGCGAGGAGGGGTAGAGGAGGGAAGAGTCTAGAAAGGGTTATTTTGGGGATCTTAGGAGTGGGATGGGGTTTGGGATGAATGAGTGAGTGGAGGTAAAGGATATATTTATAGAGGTATAGGATGAAAAATTGGGCAGTGCATTGGAGAGAGTAGTAGAATGATGTTTGAGATGAGTCAGAGTGGAGGTAGAGGATATATTGCGAGAGATATAGGGTAGTGCATTGGAGATGAATTACAAGCAAAGTAATAAATAAAAAGATACATAAGTACATGGAAGGTGTGTGTGTGTGTATATATATATATATATATATATATATATATATATATATATGCATAAGGAAGGTAATATATGTAGATTAAAGTTGCATTTAATAAACTCAGACTTTCAAGTGATGTTGTACTTTAACGTATTTGTTTTTATTTTTGTAATTCAATAGTGAAGCAATTGTAGATAAATAGTTATGATAAAAGATTTACTTATTTATGCAGTCACTTACATACATGTTAAACCTAGACTAATGTAACTATGTAATATGTAAATTTTTAAGCAGAACTAACAAATATCTATCTTTGAAAACATAATTATTACACATGTTTATACAACGCAATACACATATGTAGGTAAACATCTATAGTTCAAATAAATGCTTATATACAGAGGGATATGCTGTTTATTTATGTTGAGTATGTGGTTATGTGGGGAAGAGACAATTCTTGAGTAGTCTTCTGAAGATAAGGTGGTTATCTGTGGATCTTATGTTTGGGGGTAAAGAGTTCCATAGTTTGGCTACTTAAACAGAGAAGGATGTGCCACCCATGTTTTTTTTTTCGTGTACATTGGCGTTTTGAGGCGAGGTGCCACTCTAGAGCGGAGGTTCCTTTGTTGAATGTATTTTGTGATTTTATTCCTGATGAAGAGCGGTCCTGTTCCTTGTATTGCTTTGTGGGTGATACAAAGCAGCTTGAACGTAGATCGTCTGGCAACCTGTAACCAATGTAGGGCTTTCAAGGCAGGGGAGATGTGGGCTTGCAGCTTTATATGTAAGAGTACTCTGGCAGCCGAGTTCTCAATCTGTTGTAGTCTTTTCATGATTGTTAAAGGGGATCCATGGTAGAGGTTATTGGTGTATTAGAGTTTGGACAGAACGTGAGAGATGGTAGCCTGGACCTTGTTTGGGAAACCCAGGTAGGGGAAGATGCTTCGCAGAGTTTTTATAGTAACAAAGCTTGATCTTGCTAGTTTGTCCATTTGGGCATTCATTGATAGCTTGGAGTCCATGGTAATTCCAAAGATTTTTACTTCCTTTGATATTTTAGGCAGTGTTCTCAGATCATCAGGCCATGCGGTGAGTGGGTCATAATTTTTCCAATCGGCACACGTAAGTATTTCCGCTTTGAAAGCATTCATTTGAGATGGGTCCATGTCATCCATTGATCCACGGTTCTGAGACCACTGAAAATTGGTGATTTTCCAATGTCTTTAGGGCATTCCAATTGAAGGAGTATTTGCGTACCATCTGCATAGTGATAGCACGTGAGGTGAAATTGATTGATCAATGCCGGTAATGACTTCATGTAGATGTTGAAAAGCATGGGTGAGATGATAGAGCCTTGAGGGACCCCTGCTTTTGTGAAGACGGTTTGATGACATTTGTTCTGTTGTGAAGGTAGGATATGATCCAGTCTAGAGCAGTCCCCTCTATGCCGGCTTCATAGAGTCTTTGAGTCAGAGTGTCATGGTCAACGTGTCAAAGGCAGCCGAGAGGTCCAAGCGAAGTAGTGCTGCAACCCCGTTCTGGTCAACTGTGTTCTTAAGGTCATCCCTGATGGCACCGAGGGCAGATTCTGTGCCTCTTCCTGGACGGAATCCCATTTGGAATTCTGAAAGTATGGCATTATCTTCAATGAACTGTGACATCTGGGCGAATGCTGCTCCATCTATCAGTTTGCCCAGGAGAGGTCCATTTGTAATCGGTCTGTAGTTGTCGAAGTTCAGCGGGTCGAGGTTTGTTTTCTTTAGTAATGGGCGCATGTATGAATTTTTTAGTTTTTCTGGAATTATTACAGTAGTTAAGGAATTGTTGATGATTCTTCTCAGTGGTGTGGCAGCAGAAGTTGTTAGAAGAATTGTCTTGAAGGTTCGTGTTGGACACGGGTCAGAAGGATTGCCGGCAGGCCTGCTTGCTTTGACCAGGTCCATAAATTCATCATGTGAAATTTGTTGGAAGAAATGGAAAGGCTGGGTTAGAGTATTCTTTGATTGTTGTTTTGGAAAAAGGTCGGTGCTGGTGCTTTTTCTTTGCTTTAAATATGAGTCCAAAGTGTCTGCTTCGGCCGTGTAATGATGTACCATTTTGTTTGCGGAATCCTGAGTAAAAGGATGAGTTCCTTCTAGGCAATTTGGTTTACGAAATTCAATGAGAATTTTATAGAATTCTTTATTTGCACATTTAGCTTTTTGAATTCTGTCTGAATGGTAGCTTTTCTTAGCTTTTTTGATAGCCGACTTGAATAATCTGTTAAGTTTCTGTAGGTGAAGTTTGTCTTGATTTGTCTTTGTTTTGAGCCAGGCACGTTGCAGCTTTCTGATTTGTTGGTTTATCTCTTTTAGCTCTGCAGATCTCAAAAGTGCTTGTTTTCTTTTATTCTGTGGTGTAGTTTTTAGTGGCATTAGGATATCAAAAGCTTCCTGTAGCCACTCATATAGTTTTTGAACAGAATTTATTGTGTCTAGATCTGTACTGGATATCAGCTGTGTTTCTAAGTGTTCCAAATTGAGTTTGTTCACGGTTGATAGGTGGATGCACGGAAGGTGGTTTTAGATGCGTTGCTTTGTGTGGTTTTATGTTGGAAGCAAGCAAATTGTGGTCTGACCATGTGAGTGGCGTTATTGTTTGAAAGGTAACTAGTTCTGTATTTGCAAATATGACATCTAGGATGTGTCCAGTAATATGTGTGGGTTTGTGGACGATCTGATGTAGGTTTAGTGCGTCTAGGCCAGCAATGATTGTTTTCGGATCGGGCATATTGGGTTTGTCAAACCAAATGTTGAGGTCATCTAGAATGCATACGTTGGAGTGTATTGTTATCAGGTTAGAAACTGTGTCTAGAAGTGTGTCTGGGAATGTTGCATTGCTAGGTAAAGGAGCAGGAAGTTACTGGAGGAAGATGGTGTATTATTGCATCTGGCGAAAAGGTCCTCACAACTTTGTATGGAGACATCGTTAGCTTTAGTAATATGTAATGTTTGCCTGAACACAACAGCTAGGCCACCTCCTCTTTTACCTATACGATTTTGCGTGATCGTTTGATAGGCTAGAGGAACGGCTTCATGCAACACTGGAGCCATGTCATCTCCCAACCATAATTCAGTTATAAAGAGTATGTCAGGTTGTGTGTCAGTGAGAAGATCATAGATGTGATGCTTGTTTTTTTTAGAGTGATTGAGCATTTATTAGTAGGCAGTGTAGAGAATGCACTTTGGTGATAGTGTAACTTTGTTTTGTAGAAGAATGAGCAGTATTTTGTGGACTTGTAGCAGGTGTGTCCTTAGTGCTGGTATTAGCTGTATGAGGATAGCAATTGTGTAGCTGTTCTGTATCGTTTTCCTCATCCAGCAGGCTAAGAAGGCATTTTGATGGGTCTGTGTGCGTAGGTGGTGGAGATGGAGGTTGAGAGTGAGTTATTGAGCTGTGTTGTTTTTGTAGGGTAACCTTGTTATGCAGTAGACATTGAGAAGTGAAGTTGTGAGGGGTGGCATGTTGCTTATTTTGTTTACGTCTGTTTAGGGCGGAATGTGTATGAGTTAGAGGTGGTGGTACAGCATGTGGGTCATGTAGTAAGGTTCTAAATTGTCCAGTGGATGAGAGGCGGTTATAAGGAATTTGCTGTGTTGTTGTAAATGTGTTAGGTGTGGGGGAAGAGAAAGCTTGGCATTGTAGTTTGTTCATGGTGTATATCAGTTGTGTAGTCTGGAAGGTGGGAGTGGGTGTATGTTTGTAGTTAGTGACGGAAAGTATTATGAGGTGTTGTGCATGAGAGATTTTGTTGTGCTGGTGTGTGTGTTATGTTTTGCTTTTGAGGAGTAGAGAAAGAAGGTGCCGATGTATTTGTTTTCTGATAAGGATTTGTATGTAAAGTATTGTTGGTGAGTGGAAGCTGCACAATAAAGGCGGTGCTGATGTGTTTTGGAAATGCGTGTACGTGGTGTGTGAGAGGGGATGAACTAGAGTTAAGAGTGTTTGTGTTAGATGTGATTGCTGAAAGAGGTAATATGTGTGGTGCAGTGGAGTGTAAGTGTGGAGCGGTTGTGTTATTGTGGTAGAAAGAAGAAGAGGGTGTTGGTAGCTGAAAAGATGGAAGGATGAGTATAGGTTTGTTAGTGACAAAAAGGGGTCTGTTAGGAGTAATTAGAGAAGGGAGTGTGTGTCTAGATGGGATATAGTTGAGTATGGTGTGAAATTGGGTTGTGTTAGTGATGAGTGCATTGGTTAGTGGTATAGGAAAAAAGTTGTGTATTGTTTGTAAGTGATGGTGTAAAGGTGTGTTAGCTAGAATAGAAGGGTTTATAGATGTGGATTCTGGGGTTTTGTAGTGGGTGCTGAGACATTGAAATTTGTGTAGTTTTTTTTTGTAGTAAATGAGTGGAATATATGTGCTGTGAGTGTGTTAATCTGGTTGTGGATGAGGGTAGAGTGGGTGCTGGTGAATGTGAATTTGGGCAGCATTTCTGGCACTGGTCCCGACCAGTTTGGAACAGGCTCAAGCAGGCAACTGCCCTTGTCCTCTCTGCCCTTGTCTTCTCTGCCCTTGTCCTCTCTGCCCTTAACCTCGACGCCCGGGCTGAGACGCCCTGAACCCTCAGCTTAAATAGCCATAGTAATCAGGTGACCCCTTCAACTAATGGAAACCCTAGCCCTAACCCTAACCAATTACACCACTAGCCTTAAGCCCTATAACCAATAGGATAGCAGCCACTTCCAGCCAATCACAGCCCTAGTCCCAGCAGCCAGTCGGACATTAAGCCCTACATCCAATAGAAACCCTAGCCCCAGCCCTAGTCCCAGCAGCCAATAATGAACGAAGCCCTAAGCTCTATGTCCAATAGAAACCCTAACCCCAGGAACCAATCAGAAACCCTAAACCTATCCACCAATCAGATCACTAACCCTAAGCCCTACATCCAATAGAATCACAGACCCAAGAACCAATCAGTACCCTCAAATACTCATCCAATGAGAACACTAACCCTACTCCAATAGAAACGCCAGATACAGCCACCAATCAGTGCACACATGTAGCATCCAATACCAGCTTTTATAAGGTCTGTGGACAGACAGACTCATAATCGGGCTCTAAGTGTCTATCTGAGGTACTTACTCCTTCCAATATTTCTTGAATATTTTCACATTCCACTCATAGTAGAACTGTGTTGAACTGAATCAGCGAGTCGAAAAGTGTGCTACCATGTTGTTCTCTAAGTGCATCATCAGTGGCCGGTGTTTAGCACTGTTTCCTTCTAACTAAATCCATTCTTGCGCTCATTCTCCATGGGACGAATGAAATGCATCCTGAGGTACTGTATTTTTTTCTGGTTGCTTGTGGAAATCACTAAGGATTCTGTAGTATGGTTTTCAATTATCAATTGGTCAGTCAGAAATGTTACACTTGTATCCTGTTTTCTGTTTACAGAAATCTACATGTCAAAAGTCCAATAGCATGTTCTACAAGCCACTGAAAAAACTAGCCAACAGCGCATGGCTGGGTCGGTGTGGAATAGTAATGACTTTAATTTTCTAGCAGCCCAGTCAAGTTGTGAAATGAGATGAGTGGCCAACTGCTGTTGTATGGGAGGTGACTGTGGTGAATAAGTGCCACAGCCTAGGTTAGGTGAAGCTGAATGCATAGTTGTGTATCTGTGACGTAGATGGGAGTGTCAAGGCGTTCTGTTCCTGGAGCAAGATTATTGGCGCTTTTCTTTTCTTTCTTATTTTATGCCTGGGCTTATCTGCCCTTGGACACTTTTCGCACACTAGTTGCTGGTAAGAAGGCACCTGGATGACACGATCTGGGCATCAGATGTGCCAGATTCTGGATGTAGGTTTAACGGAGCAAGAGAATGGTCTTCTATAACAGGTAGGCCCAAGTTGAAGCTCTACCGGTTCAGAGGAAGAAGATGAAATTCTCTTCGTTCTCCCATGCTTCGTAGCCTACATTGTCCTCATTTGCAACACAGATTGTAAATACGTCCTCGGTATCAAGGTTCTCTATTGTGAGGCACTCACATTGACTTCAATGCAAAATTTCCCCTAATATCAAACAGGGTACATATGATGAACGTAATGTTGAAAGATGCAGCATTTAGCAGGAGTAGCAGAAATGCAGAGTTCTGCCAAGTGTACTCTCAGGGCATTAGAGTTGTTGCCCGCAGATTCTGCGAATGAATCATCCATCTCGGCCAATTTTACAGGCAGGAACTCTATACAAGTATGTTCCTTCTGGTTTCTTAGTCTCCATATACTTAGGCCTCTTACATAGCCTCCCTGGAAATATGGCATTTCTCATTGCTTCGAGCCCTGAAGCTACACAATGCAGAAATTGTGATCATCCTTCGATTGCCTCTTTCCACATCTATTGAGTGGAATCGGGGTTGCTCCACAGGCAAACATAAAAGAAAGCGAGACACATTTGGTTTCAGGAGCACTGTGAGGGACTTGGCAATAAATATACTACAAGATACTTTTATTAAGGTAATATTACTCTTACACTTGTCAGAGCTCTTCAAAGTAACGTCCCTAGCAGGGATCTGCCTTCAAGGTCTTCTGGCGATGTATGAGACACACACCATGCACAGGTTCCTCCAATGGGAAGCTTGCTCTCTGATGCACTGTGAGGGGTCGAACAGTATAGTTAGGGTAATGCAATTAACTTTAAGGGAGTTACATTGCCAAGACCCGGACAGAGGTGAACGGCACAAGAATCACCCCGCTACCCCCCCCCCCCCCACACACACACACAACCCTGGTTCCATGCATTCCTCATTGCACGGAAGAAGGAGTTCTTGTGCTGCAGGATTTTTTTTAATTTAGGGCAGATAGATACAAAACTAATGGGAAAGGGCAGAATCACCCAAAGTTTTGGGAAAAAGAGTCAGCTTCAAACCAATGGGATGCCCTGTCCCTTCTTGCATGCCTGCCAGCCTGAGGCTTAATACTGGTGATGAGGGGGCAGTCAATGGAAACATCTGCATACGAAGGTTCTAAGAATGTCTTATGGTCAGGCCAGGCTCTACTTTGTCTAATGTCTTTGCTGTACCAAGCTGCAGTATGCCTGTGTCGACTCTTTTGACCTATGTGCTAACTGCATCGAAAGGTCCCTATAAGGATTCTGTGGAAGCTTACCAGCACAACTGTTTCTTAGCCACTAAAGAAATAAATCTAGTGGCCCCATAGTCTGAGCCTACATTTTGCAGAAGACAAAGGCATGGGTTCAGAAGAGGACTATGCAGTGCTCCACTCTCTGATTTCTACTTTCTACCTAGCTGCACGTTACGGAGAACTAAGAAGTATTTATTTTGAAACCGGCCAAACGGCAAGTAGGTGGGTTCACAAACCTGTTCCAGGTGAAACATGAAAGGACTGGCATGTGCATACTTAGATGTGTAAACAAGGTGTGAATACAAGCAATTTGAAGATTCAAATAGTTTAAGCTAAGGAGACACTCTATGAAATGAGGATCTCCTTGGTGACACTTGGAGAGAGCTCATAAATTAAGAATTATGCTGCGCACTTAAAAGCTGCATTTAGAGGGGACGTGGCCAGGACGGAGACCAGGCAAAACGTGTCTCCCCTGAGCTCCGCGTGCCGGGCCTGACCCCCCTCTATAAACTTAGCAAAAACCAGCATGATCTGACAATTTTGAGCCCGAGGTAACCCAGAGACTACCCTGCAGAGTAGCAACAACTAGTAAATTTGCAGAGTGCCTGACTGCCGTCGATTCCAAGGCCCCTAACGACTCAGCAATGAAACCAAGATGGAAGCCAGCATCCTCTCATAACTGGCCTCAGATTCTGACTGCTGCCGGAGCTTCAGACCTCTGTACTCCAGCATCTGATTGAGACATGCCCCCGACACTTCAACAGAAGAGTGGGGATCAGCGGTCGGCGACAAAGGCAGGCGGCGCCGCAACTTCGACTGCCGACGCCAAGACTTAGCTCCACGGAATCGTCTTCTAATGCAGATGCGCAGTCAGTCCGTGGAGCGCATAGTGAATAGAGGACAATGAGAAGACCTTGATGACTTGGACATCCGCGCTGCAAGGAGCCTCATGCAACGTTTCCTGCTTTTGGTCGGAGCTGGCAACAGAAGTCACACTCTTCGAAGTCTTGGTGCTCACCCAGGCACCACATGCAAACCAAGTGGGGGTCCGTGGCAGACATTTGTCGTCCACAGGAATCACAAGGCTTGAACCTCGAGGACATTGAAGGAGGAAAAAAAGGGCACACTGCTCCGTCGCCGAGAAAACGTAAAGTAGGCTGAAAAACAGCCGGAGGAACTGCAGTGCGGCTACGCGTTGTTTGCATGGAAAAGTAGGAACTGACGTCAGCGCATCGGGGGAGGGCTTATATGGACTCCATTGACGTCACATTTGGGAGATGACGTTGCTGTGGAGTCGCTCGACACCCACTACTGACGCCCAGAGGTACTGCTGAAAAAATGTCCAGATCCAGTCTGGAGCCTGGGGAGGATTCTAAGATAAGGAATCTGCGGCTAGATTCTGTCTCTACCAGATAAGGCGTTACCGAAGGTAAGTAACTTGTCCGACAACGCTTCCTCTCTGGAGTGGACTTGTGGGTGGCTGGGGCCGTGGAGGATCCCCACAGAGAGCCTAGATCCTTTGGGCCATCGTGTCTGGCCCAGGCCTCAGAGATATGTCGCTGGCGAGGCTCCCCAGCTGGAACAAGGGAGCAATATCCTTCCACGAGGTGAGGCAAGGGGGCTGCGGGCCACGCCACATCGTCAGCGGTGTGAGCCCCTCTGTGCCACCGGGCCCCCCTCTGGGAGGTGGGCCCACTGTGGGAGAGTGCTAAGAAAATCCCATCCACTACCAGGGAAAGCCGTGTTAACCTGGGTGCATCCCTGGGGGATCGACAGGTCAGTGAACTTTGCATCAGAGGTTGGCGGCCTAGAACAAATAGTGAGGACTGCGAGGGGTCCCTCCCTTGGCCGCTGGGCCCCCCGCCTTTCCGGGACGCTTCTGGGGGGAGGGATTAAAAAGCTCCATCACTCATCGTTGGTTACTCGGTGGGGACCACAGGACACGAGGCAGAATGAGCTGCGCTGACCTGGAAGGGCCTACACCTGGAGTCAGGGCCGCCCCCCCATAGGAGGCACAGTAGCGGAGGCTCCGGACCCCCCCCAAAGAAAACCTAGATAAAGGGTTAACTAATTTACGGCCAGGGAGGGGACCCCCCAGAGCCTACTCAACATCTAACTCTTGCTAAGCAGAGCCCCCTTGTGTAGCCCACTCAAGTGGTGGGAGGACTTCTCCCACTAATTCCCCATGGTGGCATTGAAAGCGAAGGGGACATAAAGGACCTACTACAAAAATCAGACATATCTCAGCTCCTGACAAAGGGTCCCCAACCCTTGTCAATCAGATCACCGATGGGCCCCAACCCCCAGGCTCCGGCTACAAAGGAGGACATCCGAACATTGCTGATGGAGTTCGTCAAGGATATAACATCACGCAGACTGGACTTTGCTAGAGCACTATCCGATGTGGATTATTCCTTGCGTCACACGGATTCATGCCTGGACACAATAGAGATCACTGCGGCCGTACAGGCCCAAGAGAACTGCGACCGCTCAACACGGCTGGACATATTGGAATGCCAATAATGCTTACTACAAGATGAGATGGATGACCTGGAGAACCGTTCAAGCCGGCATAATATCTGCATTCGCTGTATCACAGCAACCGTAGTGACTCCAGACCTCGAAGCCCACGTCCAAGCCCTATTCGCCCATTTGCTCTAGAATACAAAAAATGCATAAGTTCTCCTTGACCATACACACAGGGTGTACTCTGCTTACCAGCGGAAACGGAACCTGGTCCCCTATGTGCTCACTTGAGTTCACTACTCCCACATGAAGGAGAAAATCTTAACTGCGGCCCGCCAACATGACTCTCTAACATTTCGAGGTGACTCAATTTTGCCATTTCAGGTCGTATCAGCTCAAATGTGGGCGAAACAGAAAGACTTCGGAAAAATCACTAAATATCTACAAAATGAAAAGATACCATATTGCTGGGGCTTTCCCCTCCATCTCTCCTTCACATACAAGGACAAATGCCATGTGGTAAGAGACTTACAAAAAGCCAAAGAGATCCTCAACCTACCTTCCTTGCAGCAACCACAGCACCCTGACTTAGACCAAACTCTCCCAAATCCAAGTGACCAAGGTGGCAGATGGCACTTCCAGGCTTCACGATGGTCACGTAAAGCAGCTCGAAAACAGTGACAGAAGAAGGACAAGGAAGGCCGACCATCCTCGTTGGAAGAAGACGGACTGCCCTGACCTGAAGTGTCTCAGGTCTCATTATCTCAAAAACAATATGTGATTGTAATAGACGTGTATTTAATGCTGGTAAAAATGTAATATGCATCCTGTGGACAAGGGGGAGCGTCCTTCACAATACTCGGTTAGTTACCGACTTACAAACCTAATGTATTCCATGCTACACCTGCACTTTGCAGCCCTACAGTGGGCCTTGTGCAACCCCCTTTTGCTTTCCCAGTTTCCCCGACGCCACCACACTAGGTTCACCTGACTTCCATTTCACATGAGGACACACGCAAACCCCACCATGGCAAGATGCACCACAACCATGAGACACCTATCTGGTGAACCACATTCTCTAGGGTACCTTGTGAGGACCACTCTAGTGATATCACCTTTATCGACGCATTGGACTAGAAGGACCCATCTAATTTCTGATGTTCCTATAAAGCATTTATGATACCCCTGAAAATAGTATCTTTAAATGTACAAGCCTCAACTCCCCAATAACATACCAGGCACTACTCCAATGGCTCAAACACAAGGAAGGCCGATGTGGCACTACTTCAAGAAACCCATCTGCTGAAAACAGATGTCCGGTGCCTCGATCCTGTTGGTACCCTAAACAATTTGACTCATCTTACACGTGCAAAACTAGAGGGGTGGCTATATTCATACTCGCCTAACTAGTCCTTGGAGCATAAGTAATGTCAAGTACCACCTGGGATCCAGGGCCTGCCCCTGAAATGGACTATCTCCTTTCTCAGTAACCGTTCCCAATCGGTTCGTCTGGCCAACTTTAGAGCAGAGGAAAAGAAATTAACCTGCGGGGTCCCGCAGGGCTCCTCTCTCTCACCCCTACTTTTCAATCTGTACATCTTTCCTTTGGTTTTGGCCCTGCGCAATAGAGAGGTCGTAGTCTTTAACTACGCTGACGACCTTCAGTTGATATTCAAAATTGACACCTCCGTATCATCTGTGTCCAACTTCAAATCCACTATGAATTTCATTAGCGACTGGATGAACATCAATCAACTCAAATTAAACCCAGATAAAACAGAGTTGATTCTCACAGGCGGTTTGGCCAATCCCTGGGATTCCAACTTTTGGCCACCGCTGTTAGGGAGCCCTCCTCTCCCTGCTAACTCGGTAAAAAGCTTAGGAATTATCATCAGTGACGATCTTACCATGAAGGCCCAGATCAGCTCAGTGGTCTCTGCGTGCTTTTTTCAACTCCGAAGAATTCGGAAAATCAGCAGATTTCTCTCCACTGCAGCTCTGACCCAAGTGGTACTTGCCCTGGTCATCTCGCGGATCGATTACGCAAACTCCCTTTATACTGGTATACCAGCCTACCAGTTACATCGGTTGCAACTCGTCCAGAACCAGGCAGCCAGGCTCATCTTTGGTCAGCCCAAACATCAACGAGTGAGTCCAATGCTGAAAAGCCTCCACTGGCTCCCTCTACTCCAACGCTGCCTATTTAAGTTGGGCTGCATCATCTATAAAGCCCTTTCAGGCCATGGACCCGTTTTCATTGCCTCTAACATACAACGGTACATCCCTTTCCGTGATCTACGTTCCTCTAACAAAAATTTGTTGATCCCCCACACTTTCAAACGGAAAAAACATGGAGGATTGAGAGATACAATTCTGGCCCCCCAGCTTTGGAACACCCTGCCCCCCCATTTGCGTACTGCTGACTCCTACACCAAGTTTAGGAAATTATTTAAGACCTGGCTCTTTACCCAAGCATCAAAACAATAAAGACCTGGCTACATGAGAGTTTCTTTACTGTCACCTTCAGTCACGGAGGCTGGAACGAGATGCCGCTGTAGGAGATTCTCGATGCGGTGAAATTGACAAGCAACGGCAGTGCTTTTTAAAGAAGGTATAATAGTGATGTATACACCCCTTCTTGGTCTGGTGCAGGCTGGTATGAAAGCCCCCTGCTGACACTGGCCAACCCGCATTTATTATTAAAAAGACATTGTCCTGAAAGGCGAGTGATTGGAACCCCACGCCCTGATGAATTTGCCATAATATATGTGATTGGCAATGAAACATGTTGGCCTTCTTGGAAAAGGTTAGCAACATGCAGTGCTTTTAACTCTGAGCAAGCTCACTTTTTCAATTAAAGGGGTAATACTGACAGTGAGTCTTGACTTGCTTTTAATAGTATTTGAGCACATGGTTCTTTGCTCAGCACGGGTTTCTTGGTTTGGAACAGTTGATTCCCTTTCTCTGTTTTCCTTGCTCTCCTTTTTGGACACTAATTCCTTTGTTCTAGTGAGTGGGTAACCGATGATGATATACGTGGGCACACTGGCGAAAACCTGCCGGTAGCCCTTCTTGGTGTTGCATACGTTAGGTGCCCGCTCACTCTTTTCACTTACTTTGGTAGTAAGTTTTCTTCACTCACATGTTGTGACGGAGGGAATAGTTGGCGGGGTGGCTTAATCGACAGTGATTCTTCCTTTTTTTAAAGTACTGATTTCAGAGTTTGGGACTGCAGGCAATTGGACGGGGTGCCATAGTGTGAGTAAAAATGAAACTCACTTTTGATGCAGTGACTGAAGGTGACAGTAAAGAAACTCTCATGTAGCCAGGTCTTTATTGTTTTGATGTGTTGTGAGAGGAGGGTGGCCTGGTGATTTCCCTCTTGTGCTCCCTGTTGCGTATATCTTTACCCAAGCATACAACTAAACTATTATCATCTGCAACCACGGACGCCCTCCCTCAGCGCCAAGAAACCGCCTGGTGAACGAGCGCTCTACAAATCACCTTTAACATAACATAACACATTCTCATTCCTGCTGTTGCTCTGGGAAGTTCCTTGCAAGGCATGGTCCACCAGAAGTTTTGGAGAAGAAAAGGACAGAACCTTCCAGCTAAAACTTGTAAGTGTCCTGCCAATGAGTGACAGCCCATAAAAAGTTATTGTGACAGTAAGGCAGACCTCTTCCATGCAGGAGAGCATTCTTCCCCTCATTGAGCAAGGCTAACAGGCAGAGAGGCACAAGGTTACTCAGTCTTCAGGGTTCCTGTTTGACTGCTACGTGTGCCAAAAAGAGAAAGTGTAACCTTATAGGAAGCTTCAAAGAAACAGACGACCGACAATTGTCTCAAGGCTAGGGGCCGTTTTGCACTGTTAAAGGTCTTTTTTTCTGCTAGAAGTTCAAGAAATTAGTTCATTGATGATTGTTTTCCGATGATAGCTCTAAGTGCAGATTCCTAACCTTTAGAATATTCCCAGACATTAGACTAGATACCGAAATTTAGGTGAGGCCATATGGCTCTGCGGTAACTTCACACCACCCAAAAGTGATGAAGCAGAGCTGACTCTAGTTCCTTTCTATCCATGTCTTTTAAGCGGGTCTGGAGCTCCGCTGCCAACTTTGTCGGTTTTCTGATGACTTCCAAATGTACCCAGGCAGTGTACGAGGGAAGATATCTCCCCCAAAAAACAGTAGGATTGAATTGTGCTGCGACTGCAGGAAACAGATAATGGTTACAGACTCACACAATGTGTGCCTACAGCGCTTGGGCTGTATTCCCCACTCGCTGCTATGTGATCATGTGCCCTCAGGCACTCAAAAGCAATGAGGGAGTTGGAGGTAAAGCTTTATGTTGCGGAGCATAAGAGGTCAAGCTCAATGCAGAGGTCCTGTTCCAAGTTACAGGGCCATTCTTTGACAAAAGGTCGGTCCAGTGTGAAGTCTCATTCCTGTTTGAAGTCTTCCAGTAAGTCAAAAATGCTCCATAAGTGCAAGAAAGCCAAACGGGACTGCTTCCCACACTGCCACTTGCAGTCTTGCAAAAGGTTGAAAGGGCATCACTTGAAAGATCCTGCACCTTCGAACTCCAAGTCGGGCTCAACTTTGGTCCTGACATGCCTTGAATTTTCCAGGCCGTCGTCAACCCAGCAGCAAGTAGCAGCCTTCAGAAAGATCATGCTGCAAATGTTCCAATGCTACTGGCTCCATTTGGCTTACTTTGGACCCACAGAGCCACAAGTGCCTCCATTTGAACTTCTGCCAGTGGGCCGTCCTCTGGCTCAGACTTTCCCCTCGAACCCTGTTCCAGACAATCACTCCAGACTTCCACTCTGGTGCCAAGTGTCCACCCCAGTTTCTTCCATTCTGGCACTAATGCTAACTACTGACACTGGTACAGGATCCAATTGTGACACCGGTCTCTGACCTCAAACCAAGGTGGGCCTGCGGCAGGCCTATTTCACACTATGTAATAACAAAGGTGCAACCACGACCACCATCCGCACCAACCGCCTGCTCTCCTGGACCAACATCAACGACGACGACACCATCAAGATCATGAACACCATCCACTCCGGATCTCCGTCAGACCCATGTCCACACATCTTCAACAAAGTCAGCACAGCCATCGCACCCCATCTCTGGAAAGTCATCAACACCTCCTTCGAGACAGCAACCTTCCCGGAGAGCTGGAAGCACGCCGAGATCAACGCCTTACTCAAGAAACCCAAGGCGGACCCCAAGGACCTCAAGAACTTCCGGCCCATCTCCCTGCTCCCGTTCCCGGCAAAGGTCATCGAGAAGACCGTCAGCAAACAACTGACCTGCTACCTCGAGGAGAACAACATCCTGGACCCTTCCCAGTCCGGGTTCCGCAGCAACCACAGCACCGAGACTGCCCTCATCGCCGCCACCGATGACATCAAGTCCCTGCTGGACAACGGAGAAACGGCGGCCCTCATCCTCCTGGACCTGTCAGCCGCCTTCGACACGGTCTGCCACCACACTACGAACACGCCTCCACAACGCCGGGATCCAAGAGAAGGCCCTGGACTGGACCACCTCCTTCCTCTCCGGCAGAACACAGAGCGTCCGCCTTCCCCCCTTCCGCTCCGAAGCCACCGAGATCATCTGCGGCGTACCCCAGGGCTCTTCCCTCAGCCCAACTCTGTTTAACATCTACATGGCACCGCTCGCCCACGTAGCCCGTCGGCACGACCTCAACATCATCTCCTACGCCGATGACACCCAGCTGATCCTCTCCCTCACCAAGGACCCCCACACCGCCAAAACCAACCTCCACGAAGGAACGAAGGCCGTCGCTGAATGGATGAGGAACAGCCGACTGAAGCTGAACTCGGACAAGACGGAGGTCCTCATCCTCGGATCCACCCCTTCGGCCTGGGACGACTCCTGGTGGCCGACCGCACTGGGAACCGCCCCAACACCCACCGACCACGCACGCAACCTAGGGGTCATCCTCGACTCCATCCTCTCTAAACAGGTCAACGCCGTCTCCTCCGCCTGCTTCAACACCCTCCGCATGCTCCGCAGGATCTACAAGTGGATCCCCACTGAAACTAGAAGAACGGTCACCCAGGCCCTCGTCAGCAGCAGGTTGGACTACGGAAACGCCCTCTAAGCAGGAGCCTCGGCCAAACTCCTGAGACGGCTCCAACGCATCCAGAACGCCTCTGCACGCCTGATCCTCGACATCCCTCGCCGCAGCCACATCACACCCCACCTGAGACCTGCACTGGCTCCCGGTCAACAAGAGGATAACCTTCAAACTCCTCACCCACGCACACAAGGCACTCCACAACACCGGACCAACGTACCTCAACAGACGACTCAGCTTCTACACCCTCACCCGCCAGCTCCGCTCCGCCGACCTCGCCACTGTCCCCCGCTTCCGAAGAGCGACCTCCGGTGGCAGATCGTTCTCCCACCTCGCCGCCAAGACCTGGAACACCCTCCCCATCCACCTACGGCAGACCCAAGACCTGCTGACCTTCAGAAAACTCCTCAAGACCTGGCTTTTCGAGCAGTAGCAGCATTCCCCACCCCAGGGCCTTGAGACCCTCACGGGTGAGTAGTGCGCTTTACAAATGATATGATTGATTGATTGATTGATTGATTGGATGTGCAGAAAAATCATCAGCCTCTGGCTCTGCCTCAAAGCCAGCAGCGCTGTTCTGCTAAGCCTCTGATGCGGTCCAGTGCATATCTAATGTCCCTTATGACATTGTTAATAAGGAGGTGGAAACATTTCTCTCTACTGATTGCGCTGATGAAGGACTGCACTTAGACTTGCAAAATGACAGTGGCCTAGTAACTTCACCAGAGTCAGAACTGGACTCACTGTCTGGTCCACCAACGAACGATAGTGACTCTCTTACTGTAGTGAACTGAAGAGCAGCATAAGTGCTAGATTTGCAATTACCTACGCTAGAAACGAAAGCCAATTTATTGACAGAAATTCTTCAGCCAGGTCCGGCTTCATGTGAGCCACTACTACCATTTAACGTGGCACTTGGGTAACTCTCATGGTCACTTTGTCTAAGCTATCCTCCGCATCTCCATTCAGCCAATCTGTGGCCAGATGGCAAAGAGCAGACCCTGGCAGCTCAGACTTTCTGGCGAAAACTCAAATGTCTTATGGTGCAGGCATCTGCATGTAAAGTCAGTCCAAATGCTTTTCCAGTGAACCCCCTGGAAAGGGAGTCAAAATGTATTGATTTCTTTTTTTTCTTTTTTTTTTCTTTTTTTATTAGTCATAAGTATAATACAATACACCAAAAACGAGCACATAAGTAAATACCATTAACCAAATCCAAGAAGGGAACACAAGGGAGCACAAAGAATAAAACTTGCATTATACAGACAAAAAATGAACTTAAAGATATCTTAGTAAGCATGACTAATAACAGTAACGAACACAAACAAAATTCATGTATGACACAAGTTCTAGTCCCACTGAACACTGGACCACACCCGTATACATTTTTGCCAAGAACGTGGACCTCTAGCTTTGGCAAGAGCCATCTCCATTTCGTAGATTTCTCGGAGCAGGACCCAAAACTCGTTAATGCTAGGACATGTTTTTTTTCATCCAAGCACGAGCAATGCACAAACGGGCACTTACAACTAAAATTGATATAAGTAATTCCGTAAGACAACCTCGATCCTGTATTACCCCCAATACGATTTCCTTCGCTGTCATCTGAATATCATGACCAGCCAGCATTGAGAAAACATGATTAACCTCAGACCAAAATAAGCTCAACCCTGGACACGTAATAAACATACGTCGTAGATCAGCGGCATACACTTGGCACTTTGGGCAACATGTTTTGGGTAAAAATGATTGATTCGCAGCTCATTTAGAAATAAGCTCAGGGGTATAGTACAGCATAAATATAACCCTGTGCTGCTGTAATTTCAAATTAACCGATGCTACTGCTAAATCTATAGTTGCCAAGGATTCCTGTACTTCCTCTTTAGTTATAACAGTTTGAAAAACCCGGCTTAGCTTTGCTGCAATCTGTATGCCGTCATCACTAGCAGTAGCTAAAATTTTCTGATATGCTTTACCAATAAGCCCTCGGCCAGAAGTCTGAAAAAGTACAGATAGCACCTCAGAAGGACTGGGCATCTGTAATAGGCCCAGACCACGAGTAAAGTAATCCCTGATTTGCAGATACTTAAAAAATGTATTCTGCAACACCCCATACTCTTATTTCAGAGCGGCAAACGACCGAAACCCTTGTGCATCATACAACTGGCCGAGCTGTACTATACCCCTGCTTTGCCACCTTCTTCCAACAAGGTCATGGAATATCTTGGATAATGTAGGATTTCCCCATAACATGGTATACACATGCAACTTTGGAAGAGAATATGCCTTTGAAATATCTTGCCATATTCTGACAATGTCTCTAACTACCTTAAATCGAACCCTCTTATAGTAATTGGGGTCGGTAGTTTTATATAGCAAAAACCCCGTATCGGGGCCGCATGCCAATTGATAAGAAAGCCAGATCATACCACTATCGGATCCCTTAAGCAGACTTTGAATTCGGCCAAAAAATGCGGCCCAAAAGTATAATTTAAAATCTGGGAGCATGAACCTGCCTTGTATATATGATAGCTTAGTATACCGTAGTGCTCTCCTTGCACGTCGATAGCTCCAGATAAAGCTACCTATAGCACTATCTAGGCGCTTAAAAAACGTCAACGGTACCCTAAATGGGATAGTACGAAATAGATACAAAAACTTCGGAAGAATATTCATTTTAACGATGTTACACCTCCTAACTATGCTAAGGGGGAGCCGGTGGCAGCTACGCAAATTTGCAACCACCCTCTTTAACAATGGTTCATAATTGAGCGTAATCACCTCATCTACTTGACTACTAATACAGACTCCTAAGTACGTTGCTGTTCGTGTTATCCCCAAAGCAGCCGGAGCCGTATCTGATTGATAATTCAGAATTGTCTGTATTTTATTTAGGTTTAATTTGTAGCCTGAAAATGACCCAAAACGCTGGGCTTCTAATGTGATCTCGGCTATAGCATCTTCAGGTCTAGTAGAAAAAACTGCTATATCATCTGCGTAAGCAGTTAATTTAAGCTCTAAACCATTAAGAGATACTGGGGGAATCCTAACATTATGCAGCAAATGCTGTACAAAAGGCTCAATATAAAGAGCAAACAGCAACGGGGATAAAGGGCCCCCCTGTCGCGTGCCCCTTTGAACTACAAAGGATGCTGAAGAGAAGCTATTGACCTTGACAGAAGCTGTCAGATTGCTGTAAAGTTTCTGAATTGCCGAGATAAACCTCCGACCAAGACCATGTGCTGTCATCGTTAACCATAACGATCCCCAAACCACCTGGTCAAAGGCCTTCTCGGCAACCAGCATCAACATCCCAGCCCGCTGATTTAGTTGACCGGAAACAGCAAATGCTGCAATAGCTGTATTAATGTGAGCCGCCGTGTCTCTGCCAGGGACAAAGCCATGCTGTTGCTCTGAAACTAAAACATGAATAACCGGAGCCAACCGAGACGCAAGAATTTTTTTAAAGATTTTAGCGTCGGCATTAATCAATGATATTGGCCGGTATGAGCTCATCTCCTGTGCCGATTTCCCCTTTTTTGGAAACACTATAATATTAGTAATATTCCAGGAGGACGGAACATCCCCCCCCCCTGCATAATCTCGTTACATAGCACCAGAAAAACCTGCAATAACCTGTTTTTAAAAATCTTATAAAATTCCAATGGAATTGTCTCCTCCAACAGCTTTGCCAGTGGGCAGAGCATTAATTGCTCCCTCAATTTCACCTAAGTCAACATCTCTTTGCAGGGACTCAGAAAGAAAAGGACTCAGAACAGGCATTGCACTCTCCTGAATATACTCCGTGGCAGTTTGCTGACTGAAGCAAGTTGAATTGTCATACGGGTCAGCATAGAATGACTTAAATTGCACCACTATATCTCCGGATCTAGTATAAGCTAGCCCGTCTGCCCCTTTAATAAGTTTAATACTTGATCTAACCCTTATATCAGCAATCTGATTGGCCAACAGTCGCCCAACCCTTTCCTCATACTCATATTGTTTGGATTTTAACTTATGATAGTTATTTGCTACTTTGTCCCTTAGCCTTCTCTTAAGTTTAGCTCTGACGTCTATAACCTGCTGATAAACCTGCTGTTCGCCAGGGTCTTTTGTAACAATGGCTCTAGCATGCTTTTGCTCCAGGTCTAAATATAGCTTATGTTCTTGTTCCATCAAACGTACCCCCTGTTGATTTCTGTTTTATAATATATTGCAACGTGGCCCCTCTAACAAACGCCTTCATACAGTCCCAAACCGTTGCCGCCGTTCCCCAATTATTCTCAATAAATTCCCCCAATGTTCCTTGCACACATCACATATTCTGGATTGTTGAGGAGATATCTAGGAAAAGAAAATTCCCTCCCTAGACCTTTAACCCCCGGCTGAAACCGCAATGTCAATATCACAGGATTATGATCAGAGGTGATCTTAGGACATACCTCAATTAGTGCCTTTTCTAAAGCCGTATTATTAACAAAAATCATATCTATTCTAGAATGTTTTGTGCGGATGCGAGAAAAACATGTAACCCGGCACCGTAAGGTTTAATCTTCTCCAAGCATCCTCTAATTGGTGTATGTGAAGAAGTTCGAATATAGCGGCCCTAGTCCTGTCCATTCTGACACGGGTTAGAGTGTTAGTAGTGCCTATCTTTCTATCTAAGATGCAATTAAAATCTCCCATGACAATCAGCTCGCCGGCCCATTCCAATAGTTCAGAGCATAGATATAAAAACATATCAGGACAGTCCGTATTGGGGCCATACACCGTACAAACGTAACCTTACGCCCATAAATCAATAACTGAGCGATTGCCCATCTCCCTTTGGAATCAGCCAGTGTACGAAGCACGGTGGCCCGACAGTATTTAGATTTCAGAATAGCAACCCCCCGAATAGAAATTGATTGCGAAGTACTAACAATCACATCATATCCAAGCTGTTTTAGGTATGTTCTATCTTTAAAAGCCAAATGTGTTTCGGAGAGTTCCAGTATATGGGGTTTAAATACCCGAAGTTCCTCCATTACAAGGCCGCGCTTCCCAGCATTATTGAGCCCAGATACATTCCAGCACATATACTTTAAATCCGACATTTGACCATGTTTGTAAAGCCAATCCACTTGTTCCCCTAGTTGCATGTCTCTTTCCCTTGTGCTCAACCAGTGCTACCTTAGCCAAACTGTGGCTATTTAAACCCCTCCCTCCCTGACCCCCTCCCCACCTGTCACTCGGTAAGATAAACCAATGACGACCAACTACCAACCTCTGTCCCTCCCCCACCCACCCAGCCCACCCCCCGTGCCTACGGAAAGGAATCGCCCCCTTCCCTGCTGTCCCAGAATGACAGCATAAGGAGGACGCTCCCTCCACCCCCCCCCACAAAACCCCGGCCACTGCCCCGCCGGCCGCACCAGCCACAGAATGTGTACCATAACAACCGGAAAAAAAACCCCTAAAGGCCGTGAAAGTATTAAAAAAAGCAGATTTCATAAGCAATCACAAATTGTTCCTCATTATTGACCCAGGAAACAAAATAAAGAAGAAATGTTTAGTGCCTTCAAGCACTCGGTCCTTTCTTAACAGCAGCTTGCCATTCTGATAAAGCTTGTTGAGCATCACACTCGTTGGAGAAAAAATTTAATCGCCCGTCCTTCATAACCTTTAGACGCGCAGGTTCTTGCAGAAATACTTGTGAACACACATCTTTAAACCGGTCCATCAATTGTCGCAGCCTCCATCGTTTATCCATTGTTTGTTTACACAGATCAGATCGCACAAATATAGACATAGTATCCACATTCACAGGACCCGATGGACGCGCCTTCAAATAAATTGCCTGTCGTTGTAAAAAATTACCCAAAGACACCAAAATCGGCCGTGCAAAGTTAGACCTGCCTTGATTAGCCTGCGAAATAAACAAAGGTAGCCTATATGCACGCTGGACCAAGGAGTCCATGTCCCAATCTGCCAGGTCCCGAAAAGCTTTCTGGAAGAGACTCACAATAAAAGCCTGGGGATCTGAGCCTTCCCTCCCCTCCGGGATGCCAAAGACCCTTAAATTCTGACGCTGTTGCCGGTTCTCAAGGTCTTCAATCTTTGCTTGAATGATCCCCATTTGAGAATCTTGTGATTTTGCAAGGTTCACTGTATACGTATTAGCCTCCTCCACGGCAGCAACTCGCGCCTGCAAATCCGTGACCTCAGAGGAGAGCTGAGCAACCTTAGATGTAACATCCAGCAATGCTTGCTTTATCTCTCTACTATCAGCTTTGGCCTGCTGATAGTACTCTTGGGCCTCAGCTCTCTGAGTTGCTAATGCTTGCATTATTCTGAACAATGATGGCTCCTCACACACTGCAGATTGCTGACCCTTAGAAGAAAGTTCTGTTTCCAATGCAGCAACTGTTGAGGATACTAAACAGGGAGTCTTACGCAAAGGTATCGGGGGGCCAGGAGCCACAGTTTCCACTGTTTGTACTACTCGTTCTGTTGGTGATACTGGCAAGCTTAAAGAACTGCTGTTTGATCCACTAGGTGACCCACCATGGTTTTTGAAGCCTTCATAAGGAGTCGCTACTAGTATCAGTTGCTCTTTGCCAGCCTCAGCTCTTACTGCAGCTCCTGTTGCTGATACAGCCGCCACCATGTTACCAGAATTAGACAGCCTTGAAATAATAGCCTTGACTTCACCTTTTGCGGCTACCCATTTGCGTAAAGAACTTATTCCAGAGCCAACCTTTGTAGTGCAAGCCGCCGCCTCCTTAAGCCGCCCCACTGTGCTGACTGTTTGAAGCTTTGCCCCACCGCCCCGACCTTTACCTCCTTTGCCAACTCTCGTGACTTTAGGGCCTTTTGTTTTTGTACTTTTCACCCCCTCTGAGAGATTGGCCTTAAGGCTACTAGAAGCCCCTGCATCGTTAGTACGACTTCTCAAAGTGTAGTTAAGAGAATCCAACCGTTTCCCAGATTCTGTTGGGGGGCTAACCTGGCCTTGCCCCAGGTCTCGGATACAGTTTGATGACACCACATCTAAAGCCTGGTCCCCGCTTATTGCATCAACAGACTCGATACCTGACAGACTACCAAACGAGGAGTCACACAAATCTGCTATTCCATTGCTGACACTGGTCCCATTCTCTCACCCTGTATCTTCATTAAATAGTTTATCAGAAATCTGACTCGTCTGATTAGTTGATGCTGCAGGATCTTCCAATGATAAACTGCTCATATCTAAAGCATCCGCTGGCTTTACTGCTAAGTATGAAGAAAGTGTAAGAGCTGTACTGCCTGCCTGGTCACAGTGCACCGCCTTGCAGCCAAGCAAAACAGCCTCCGTTCCTTCCCTTGTCTCAGCACAGTCAAACGGTATTTCAGTGATTAACCCACCATTCTTGCTGGTTTCTTGACACTCACCAGCCAAAAGTGATTGAAGCTGACCTGATCTCACTGCTAGAGCATCCTCATGTCCAGGGTCCTCCTGGACTGCTGCATTTAGTAACTCGACCATAGCAAAACCCGAACTGGAATTCTCGGTGCCACAAGACAGAAGCAGTTCCGTAGCCTTCCCAGATTGTAATAGCCTCAATATCGGCTTCCCCAGCCGCGGCTGCAAACCAGACCCATTAACCAAGCATAGAGTCGGAGTACCTTCCGGCACGGCTTCTCTTCCCGCCACCTCTCCTGCGGAATCAGTATCACTGCAGCGCCTTCTGTCTTCCTGGCTTCCCACAGCTGCTCCAGTCTCCACGGTTACCTCCGCACGACCTCGCCCCCTAGCAGAACGCTGCGGGGCCATTCTTGCAGCTTTCGTCATCCACAATAGTACCGCCGACCTCCGCCTGCTGCCTCGGACTCCAAGAGTACTCCCAGGCACAAATGGAAGCGCCTGCGGTTGCTGCTGTGTGAGCCACCGCACCGCCCGACCAGCATACACAGCGCGCTGCAGCCGAGTAATCCGACACATCGACGATAAGTACCGCTGTCAACTTCTGATTTAGTAAGCTTTATCTTTTAGTATAAGGTCCCGGGCCTTGGCGACTGCCTATAGCTTCATTCATCCATTGTGTGGGGGAGCGGGCGAGCACCGGCAACAGCTCACCCGGAGCTCATGCGGTGAAGTGGAAGAAAGCGTCCTCCAACGCGGAGTCAATCCGCCATCTTCCTTCCAAGCTCCAGCTAAAATCCACGTATTGATTCCTTGGTAAGAAAAGTTTTTCTTCGACTAACCTAGCATTAGGTTCTCTGAACGTGGTGCACCTTCAAGGCTGGTACACCAAAGCCTTAACGGATATGTCCAGCAAGATCTTGCCAGCCATCCTGGAGGACCTGAGTTGCCCAAATGATCCAAGTTGGACAGGACGCAGCAAAGTATCTGTTACATGCAGGCCAGGATACCATTGCACTGTTGGCAACATTGTAGTGCTTAAATGGCAAGCCTGGTTGAGATCCAGGGGATATCTAGGCGTCCCTTATTGACAAGCTCTTCGATAGATCTAGGCAGTTTAGAGGAAAGACTGACTCAGTGCTCAAGTAATTCAAAGATTTTCGAGCCACAGTTCCATACTTTGGTTATTGTCCCCAGCCAGACAATTCCACCAGCTGCCTAGAAAGTTTAGGGGCTTTTCCAGAGGCCCAGCTTACCGGCATTGTCAACCTTCCAAGCCGGTGCAGCAGCAAACTCAGCACTTTCAGGGCAGAGGGAATGGTAGCACCTGAGGCTCCAGCCGGGGACAGCAATCCTCCAACTCTTCCTCCCCTACTGCAATGGTTCCCAAGACACTGAATTTCTCTCTCGGGCCATTTAGTAGGGAAGAAGAATACAGTATTTCCTCCCCAGCTGGAAATCCATCACATCAGACCGATGTGTTTTACAAATTGTTCACGTAGCTACAGCTTGTCTTTCATTTCGTTCCCACCTCTTCGCAATCCGCCCCCCCACGCCATAGTGTTTGTCAGTGGACAACACCTCTATCTTCGTGCAAGAAGTCCATCTTCTGCTGGTCAAAGGTGCCATCAAGCGGGTCAAAGAGGGACACGCGGTGTTGTGCATGCGACTTCCTGATGCCAAAGAAGGACATAGGCCTAAGGTCTTCACTAGATTGCCGGACATTTAATGCCTTTCTGAAGGACACATTCAAAATGCTCACTTTGGCTCATATTCTCTCTGCTCTAGATACAGGGGACTGGATGGTGTCTCTCAGTTTGCAGAATGTGTATTTTCATATACCTTTCCTGTAATCCCACAGACGTTTCCTGCAGTTCACAGTCCGGTCAGCATACTTCCAATTTGCAATGCTGCCCTTTAGCCTTACCTTGGCCCCTCAAGTGTTCGTGGTCGCAGCTCATTTCGGATGTTGAGGATCCATGTATTCCCATACCTCGGCTGGCTGTTCAAAGGGAGCTTGCCAAGGGCAGTTACAGACGAGCTCTGGAATGCAGCTAGCCTCTTCATTTCCTGGGGGCTTTCCATCAGTGACCAAAGTCACACCTGGGTCCTACACAGAGAATTCACTTCATAGAGGCTATCCTGGACGTGGTGGTATTCAGGGCCTTTCCACCGCCACAGTGAGTCCAGGACATTTAGGATATGATTGAGACATTTTGGGCTCAGTCTTGCATCTCTGTGCGGATGTTTCTAAAGCTTCTTGGGCTCCTGGCCTCATGCATCATCCTTGTCCCATATGCCAGATGGCACGCGCAGACCTGCAGTGGAACCTAAGGTTTCAATGAGACCAGCACCAGGGTTTCCTCACTGATGCTTTTAAGATCTCGCAGGAGATGTATCAGGACCCCATGTGGTATCAGGTAGTACCAACCTGACCTCCAACAAGCCACTGAGACCCCCCCCCCTAGAGTGCATGGTTGTGATGTGATGGACACATCACTGCTGTGGTGGAGGGGGGAGTATGAGAATAGAGGCTTCTGGTCTCCAGTGGACAGCCAGCTCCAAACTAACCTTTTGGACATTCAGGCAATCCCTCGGGCCTTGAAAATCTTCATACCGACCATCAAGGAAAGGCTGGTACAGGTCCTAATGAACCCTATGACAGCCATGTGGTACTGCAGCAAGCAGGGCACAGTGGGGAGCTGCATCCCGTGCTAGGCAGTGCTACATCTGTGAAGTGGCTGGACAAGCCAAAGTTCAGGTAGCCAGCCAACCACCTGCTATGATCCCTCAATGCCAGAGCGGACCAGATGAACAGAAGTTGGCTGGCAGACCATGAATGGAGTTTCTATCCCGGGGCAGCTTATGTGATGGGAAGCTTCATGTGCTAACAGGGTGTTTTCGACAAGTGAGGAATGCCCTGGTTAGAACTGTTTGCCATTGTCGAGAGCGCATAGTGTAAAAGCACACTGGAATGTCTTTAGAAAAGGTAATTGGGAGATGCATTTCATCTGTGATGAGACACAGGTCTTTAGTATGCTGTATAGGAAAGTGCCCCTTTTTGACATGGTCACCCCAACTTTTTGCCTGGTATTTCACGTGAATTTGGCTGGAGGTGCACTTGGTTCCTGCTAACCAGGCTAAAGAGGGTCCTTGAGGGCTGCAGCACGAATTGTGCCACCCCAAGGGACCCCTCATCAAACACATTGATCCAGCGCAACCCCTAAATTCCTGAGCCAGGGACCAAAAGAAATCTCGTCATACATAAATTGCTTTACCAAACAACGTGCCCATTACACATTACCCATAAATGATCCCTGAGGACTGGCGCTGTATTTGGGGGGTTTAATTTGTCAGTTTTATTAAGTACTAAGCTTCACATTAATAACAATTGTATATAATTCTAACTATTCGTAATTTCAACTTCTTCTTTTGGTCGATGGACCATTAGTTGAAGAGTTGATGGTGACTATGATTAACTAAACAGTTTAACATTTAACTAAATAACCACAAAGTCATTTCTTCAGTTAATGATTTTATCTTATTAATGCTCGTGATTAGATTGTCAATGCACATACAAGATTACATATAAGAGAACAAATTATGAAGCAATGTAATCAAAATGAATCATTTGCATCGATATCAATGCATGCAAAGGAATGGGGAAAAGAAGGTACAGCATAAATACTTGCAGAAATATATTTGCAAACTTAAACAATCAAGGAGGGCAATACCCACCAAAGAATCAGGGAAACCACTTCCTTGGCCGAGGTTGTGGCAAGAGGTCCCCAGAGATAGGCTCAGAGGACAAAGTTAACAGGACAGATGCAGCAAAGTTTGCTATAAACTAACAACTAAAATTAATCTCCCAATTAATCTACCTCCTCGGTCGCAGTCTCCTCCCAAGCACTCCCGCAACGTTCTCGTACCTAAAGGTTCTCTGACTCTGTGCTGGTCTGCTCTCTCTGTCTTGGATCTTCTCTGTGCGTTCTGATCGTCTCTTCTCTCTGATTTGCCACACCGGACTGCACTGCTATACCGGACCGCTCTGCCTCGCCACACTGCCTTGCCTCTGTCTCATCTCTTCTCTGCCACACCCCTAATTGGGATATCAGTTATACCTTTCTGCCTAGCACACTATCTTACAATGTTGCAGTATCAGTAGAAACTCGGTCTGTGATTGGTTGTCATAAATCATACTAGGGTCGCTTCATCCAGTTCTCCCCACAAATCCATCCTATACCGGTTCTAACAAAGGAAGGATTTAAGACCAATACATTCGTATACCACTAGCATTCATAATTATACATATTGTTACATTGTACATTATGATATCTGCTTTCAAATTCGAATTGCACGTAGTGATGGCTGTTCCCACAGTCGCTGTCGCATCTTGGCACATAAACAATAAGACACAGGTCAACATGGCCTTCACACAGATTGCATCATCTGGTACACTCTGCAGTCTGCGAGCAGGCAACCCCTCCTGGCACATGCGCACTTCATACCGACTAGGCCAACCACATGCTGGTTTAAACGAGAGGCCTTTTTCATGCAGGCCCAATCCCCTACTAAAGTAAACAAACACAAAAGAATATTAATTCATGAAATAAAACCCATTATGTTTACCTCCCACCATACTAATGCCCTGTGTTAAATAAATCCTAGCGAAAGCTATTAATTTAAAGCAACCTTTTCATTATTTGTGCACAACATGCAAAATGTGCTATGTACAACACAGCATAAACATGCATTAGTACAGTTTTTCAAAGCGCAAACAGTTAATACGTACTCATGCCAACATGGTTTAGCATATTATGTAAAATGCGTTTGGCCCCTGTGTAAATGTGTGCATTCAGAGTTGATTAGTTCATGCAGTCAATACATTATTATGGGGTTATTTAATTTCATGAGGATGTATTTTACAAACCTCACTCCATCAATTTGATGGTTTTACCATCATAAAATCCCAAAACATACGTTTTTTCAAGTTATATAGTTGTTATTTTGTCTTTTGACCCTTGCTCCTTACATTTTTCATACAATTTCTCTTTGAAATTTTCCATCTCTATCTCTTCTATCTCTCTTTCCCTTTCTTTATGTTCCTTACTCAATTTCCTTTCTTTTCTTTGCGACTCTTCTTCATGCAAACTTAGGTCATTCGTATCATGAGTACCATAGTGACTACAAAAACTATTGGTACTATTATTTTTGCAACTAAGGAACTACCTATAGAAGAAAACCAATTGCTTATAGTAGAGAAACTTTTACTTAGTCTCTCCTAAACACCGTCAACCTCCAGTTGGGTTACTTCCTTATGCAAATCAGTGATATTCTGAATGTATCCTTCCAAATTCTTACTTTTGTCTGGAATGTAAGTACAACAATGTTGAACTTTCAGCATTCCACAGACTCCACCCTCTTTTGCCAACAATATATCACGGGCAAGTCAATTTTGCATAACCATAGATCTCATGGCAATCATTTCAGTGTCAATCATCAAGAATCCTCCAGCAGTATCTATTGATAAACGATCAACCACTGTGGACAATTGTCGAATTTTGTATGCATTTAGTGTAACTCCAACTCCAGGTATCAATGCTCCAAATATATCGCCTACAATTTCTGAAAAAGTTCTCTTTTTACACGGTTTGATCCTTGCCTTACTTCATCGATTCCATTTGTACCTTTGTCTACATGATAGACTTTTGGAAAGACAATCCCAAGATAACAAGTCCCATACCAGTGATCTGGCAGCCGATAATAGGCTTTCCTCACACAGTCATAATATATGCCTGGCAAGACCGGGTCAGTTCCTCCCTTTAATCCCCAACCCCCAAAAATTTTATAGGTATCTTCACATTCTCTGGAACCGATGAAATAGTGATTATAATTAGTCTTCTCCCTACGTAAGCATAATTTTCCCTTCTGTGACCAATCCAGAGCCATTGCAGCATAAGTCTCTCTTTTGTCATAGTTGCCTTCTTTGAAAACCCAAGGTGGTGTTTTCAATTTCTCTTCAACAGCTTTTCTCTGAAACTTAGCCCTTCTTTCTTCTACCATCTCCAAAAAGATTTTCTCTTCCTTTTCCAATCTACAGGTTAAGTTGTTCTTATTAGCATAAGCTATATCTAAAGGCTTAGTTGTCAGGATAAAATCTCCCATGACATTTGCATGTGCTATCTTATTCAACTCAGGTAATACAGGGACTTTAGAAAAGATTGTGTCTGCATTTGAATAATAATAATAATCTAATTTTCCTGTTCTGTACAATAAACTTGATAAAACACTACAGGTCACACCATATGTCAAAGGAAGTTGATGATAGGTCACACCTTCTGAAACAGACAATGGTAACTGTATACATACATAACAATCCCTCACCTCCATTGTTTCCACATATTCGTAGAGTAGTTTAGTGAAAACATTCGAGGAAAAATTAGTAACTGATCTATCAAGATGCAAACTACTAGCGTCTATCAGTTTCAAGTGAGTAATAGGAATTTGCTTACTGTCAGTGTCTACCCTTGGACCTGTCAAGTTATTGGGATGAGATGTAGCTTCTTTAATCAAATGTAAAGGTACTATAATTGTTAAAATTATCCAAAATACTATTAGTATACAAAATAAACATAAACAAGCTTTAACACCTACGCATAAAGCTACATCTAGATCTTGTTTCTTGTGTATCTGCCATAGTAATACTAATCCTTATAAAATTCTAAATGGATTTTCTAAATCTATCTAAAAAATGTTCTAAAAAATAAAAATGTAGTGTGATCCCACACTTCCAAAGCTTTCTTCTTTACCCCTTCTTTTATTTTAACTAATCCAAATCTCCAGGACGTCTTCAGAAAATGTTCTTCAGTTGTTAGCGTGACACCTTAATTTGTTTACAGTCTCTTAAGGTGGATCTAAATCACTCTTTTCTTCTCACTCGCTGTCAGTGCTGTTTCTTTCCTTGGTTAAATCTTCTTCTTCAATCTCTTCCAACACTATGTAAATCCAGTCAGGTGACTTGAACTTTTTGTTTGGTTTTCTCACTCTCTTTGGTCGCAGCACTGATTCGTCATCCGACTCGCCTTGCTCCATTTCACCTGAAACTTCCTTTATCTGTTCTAACTTGCTCTCAGGTCTTCTTTTTACCACTCTGTATTTCAGTCTTTTCACTCCACTTGGCCAATGATCATCTGTCTTTGCCCTTTTTGGTTGTACTTCTTCTTCTTCCTTGTTCAATTCGTACCTTCGTTTCTTTGCACCTACTTTAAGTTTGCTTATTTCTTTTTCTGTATTTCTTTCACTTATTTCTCTTCCATCCTTTTCCTTTTTATCGAAAAGTTGTCTCTCTTCTTGTTCAACAGCAGTTTCTTCAGTCCCAGTAGCTGGTACCCACTTTACTTGACTTGGGCTAGGCAACGCCTCCTCAATCTGCTCTTCAGAGTCTTTCAGTTTATGTTCACCAATTTCAGAGTCTAGTGCTCCAGCTTCACTAGTTTCTTGTGCTTTAGCCTCTGATTCAGAGCTTGTACTTGAGATCTCCAGATGCCACTCTACTCGTGGTTCAAGTGGATTTGGGACTCGCTGAGTGTGACTGGCATGGATCCAATTCGGTAGAACCAGCACACTTTACTGCTGTGGTCGTCACCAATATGACCTGGTAGGGTCCTTCCCAGCGGGGCTCTAGGCAAGTTTTTCTTCTATGCCTTTTCACATGAACCCACTCACCAGGGCTCAGATCATGCGCTTGAGTCTGTTGTGTTGTGGTCGCGTCAGCTCCAACCTGATGAAACACAGAATGTACTACATCAGCCAATCCTTTGCAATAGTCAAGGACGAGATCATCAGATATATTTATTAATTTGTTCGCAGGTACAAATGCTTGTCTCATTGCTCTTCCCATCAAGATCTTGTGTGGACTCAATCCTGTCTTTATATCAGGAATGCTTCTGAGACTCCTCAAAACTAGGGGTAAAGCGTCAGGCCATTTCAGTGCTGTGGATCTACACACTTTCGCTAACCTGCTCTTGATTGTGCCATTTATCTGCTCTACTATTCCAGAAGCCTCTGGACGATAAGCACAATCAGGAACCCCCGAGCAGAGAGGAACTCAAACGCCTATACTGGGAATGGGTGGACCAACGAGAGAACAGCAAACCCAATGTGGGCAAACTGACAACAGAATTCTACTCCCAGAAACAAACTAGATATTATGAGCCTTTTCTTGACTTAATCAAGGTACCAAGAGATAGAATGCTGTATATGCACTTTAGGTATGGATCCCTTCCTGTTTGCGAAGTGACAGCAAAATGGTGCGTAAGCAATGAGGAAAATTGCCCAAGTTGTAAGGCCCCGACAGAAAGCATTGCCCCCTTAATGTTTGCCCGCCCGGCGTATAAAACATCACGGGCCAAATGGCTGAAACCGCTTTGCCAGCAGCTGTGCACACGGGACCACAACACAGCATTGCGCATTCTCAGGTCCGACCCCAGGCCTTTCTTTTCATGCTGTGTAGCAAAATATTTGGGTCAAGCCTGGCTCATAAGGTGGAAAGCCCTCTCGAGATAGACATAGTTCTTATTGTATATAGGTCAGTGGGGATTTTAAGGCCACAACATTATTGTTGTCAGGATTACCATGCATAAGCACTTTACTTTCTAAAACCCCGCTGTCACGCTAGGCAAATTTAATGCCTTTTTAGTATTGTACCACTGTTTACTTATAATGATGAAGTATTGACTGTTTTTATATTGGTTTTTAGGGCAATCATGTATTTATTTACCATTGTCACTTCGCTCTTTTTTACTAATATTTTTAATACGACGTATGCATTTTAGTATAAAGGGCTTAATCGATTACTTGGTTGCACCTACATCCATGCTAACCAAATATGCTGCACATTTGTACTCTCTTTTTAAACAATAGTAATGCCATTTTATTTTGTAGCTTTTATGACATTTCACTCGAAATAAAGCTTAAATTGAATTGATAAGCACAATTAAGTTTTGGTTGAATACTCAGTGCTTCACAACTCAGTTTGATTGTTTCACTAGCGAAATGTGTTCCATCGTGACTGGAAAACCATATCTAGGAATGTATTCCCTCAACAAAAGTTTTGCCACTGTCAGGCTGTCATTCCTCCTTGTGGGATAAGGTTCTACCCATCGGGAAAACAAACACACAATTACTAACACATATTTGAGCTTGTTACATGGAGGCAACTCAATAAAATCGAGTTGTAATCTGGTAAAAGGACCACCTACCCTCCCTATTGTTCCCAGACTAACTATTGTTTTTCTTCCTGGGTTTTGCTGTTGGCACGTCAGGCATCTCTGACAAAGGCCCTCTGCAATAGTCCTGAATTTAGGATTGAACCATGTCTGTTTGAATGATCTGACCATGGCATCTCGGCCTATATGTGTCCTTCCATGGTACATCCTTGCCATATGAGAAAGTAAACTATCTGGCATGACTGGTCTTCCATCAATGTATACCCATACATCGTCATCTTCTCGTCTCCTACATCCTGCTTTTTCCCATTCCTGTCTCTCTTCATCACCTGCCTCTTCCTGCATTTGTCTCACTTCATCCCAGGTTTCAATAGTGTTAGTAAACATAAGTTGACAAACCGTATGTTCTTTTGCTTTTCCCCGATTTATGGAAGTCTCATTCTTTGCACAATATTGTGCTACTTGGTCAGCAAATCTGTTGCCTTGAGTCACATAATCATCTCCTGACTTATGTGCGGCACATTTGACCACTGCAATTAGTTTTGGCAATTGTAATGCTTCCAGTAATTCTTTTACAAATTGACTATTCCTGATGGGGGACCCTGAAGAGGTCAGGAATCCCCTCTGCATCCATAGTTCTCCAAAATCATGCACAATGCCAAAGCCATATTGGCTATCAGTAATTATGGTCACTTTCTGACTTTTTCCCAATTTACAGGCATGAATTAGAGCTATCAATTCAGCCACTTGTGCAGATTTTATCCCTTTTAGACAGGATGCTTCCAGGATTTCCGCTACAGTACAGACAGCATAAGCAGAACTCAACACACCTCTTTCAGTTCGCAAACAAGAACCATCAACAAACATCACACGATCTGATTCCTCAAGAGGAACGTCTTTGTCAGGACGGGGCTTGGTGCAAAATTCAGTCACATCCAAACAATCATGTTCAGCTTCATCCTTTACTTCTTCATCCCAAACATCTGGCAATAGAGTAGAAGGATTCACATTTGTACATCTCACTATGGTCACATTTTCTGCTCCCAGAATCACTCTCTCATACCTAGTCAGCCGACTATAGGTGAGGTGCTAAGTCCGTGTTCTTGTTAAAAGGATCTCAACTGAATGTGGCACATACACTCTCACAGGATGACCCATTATGATCCCTTCACTCTGTTCCAGACTCACACAAGTAGAAGCTACTGCTTTCAAACATCCAGGTAACGTGGCAGCCACTGAATCTAGAGTAGCTGAAAAATATGCCACAGGTCGCCTTGACATTCCATGCCTTTGAGTTAAAACTGCAAGTGCACATCCATCTCCTTCACTGCAATACAATGCAAATTCCTTTGAATAATCAGGCATTCCCAATGCCGGAGCCTTACACAGACTATCTTTCAGTTTAACAAAAGCATCCATACTTTCTTCATCCAATTTAACTGGGTCTTTCATATCATTCCTCGTCAACCTCTGTAGAGGTTTCGCCATCAGTGAAAATCCACTGTCTGCAATATCCAACCACTCCCAAAAACATTTGCACTTCCCTTTGTGTCGTTGGAGGCTTCATGTCCTTAATCACTCAAATACGCTCTGATGTTACCTTTCTGACTCCCTTCTCAATCTTATGACCTAAGTATTGGACTTCTCGTTGGCAGAATTGCAATTTCGCAGGGGACACTTTATGTCCACCTTCTGCCAAATGGTTCAGTAAAGCGACTGTGTCTGCAACACAGGCTTCTCGAGTCTTTGATGTCACTAGTAGGTCATCAATGTACTGAACCAAAACAGACTCTTTAGACATTTTCAAATCTTCCAGACACTTTTTCAATATCTGATTAAAAATTGAAGGACTCTCAGTATAGCCTTGAGGAACTCTGCACCATGCCAGAACACGATATCCAAACCTGAAAGCAAATAAATACTGGCTATCTGGATGCAAGGGAATCGAAAAGAATGCATGACACAAATCGTTCACAGTATACCACTCCGCATCATTTTTTTTTTTTTTAAATATATTTTTATTGATTTTCAAAACCAACCCAAAATACAATTACACATTAAAACATTATTCCCTCTCCTTACATGCTTGCGGCCATCAGCGCATCTCATAGTCTTGGTTGAGTGCACCACAGCACAATAACTCAGAGCAATTGCGAATACTACTCTCATTATCTAACATACAAAACTCAATAAATCCCGCCTTATCCCACCCTCCTACCCCTCCCTGCCCCTTCCACCGGTGTGCCCAATCCATTCACAATTCGCTAGTAAGTAACTACAACCTGACTTGTGTACTGTTTCAGGTACTCGCAACCTGATGACTCGCTGACACACCCGCCCCCTATGGGATCAGAGTACTGCTACACCTGGGAGGCTCTCCGCTGCTCGTTCGCCGCCTCACGCGGCGGCGACCCCATTGTTGCTCCCGAGTCTGTGTCCCCCTCCGATTCCTGCTCAGGTACCTGCAGCGCTGCTACCAGTACCTCCCACGCCTGCGCTGCCTCCAACGATTTTACATTCTCTATGCGTGCTGCCTGCTGGAATCTGAGCGTGCCCTCACTCCGTGCCCACTTGAGTAACTCCGCCCTCCATCTCCCAGCCACGGGCCCACTAGCCGCTTTCCAATGGGATGTAATCTCTCTCTTAGCTAATACCAGTCCTAAATCAATGAACTTGCTCGTCACTTTTGTCTTAGGGGTGTGTGGGAACCAATGCAATAAGCAGGTGCCCTGGTCAGTTTCTATGTTTCGGTCAGTCACCCCCGCAGTGTCTCAATCACAGTCTCCCAGTACCGCCCCAGTTGGGGGCAACCCCACATCATATGCTGGAAATTCGCCCCCTCCAGCCGACAGCGTGGGCACTTGGCGGTGTCCATGTCAAAATATCGATTAAGTCTGGCAGGTGTTAAGTATGCCCTATGCAAAATGAAAAAATTAACTAATTGAAACCTGGCATTCCTTGTACTTTTCCAGTTCCTCCGGACTAACAGCGCCCAGGTCTTCTCAGGAATTTCTTTACCTAGGTCCGCCTCCCATTTCCCCTGCAAATCTCGCAGTGGTTCCAGCTTCTCAGTCAGCATACACCTGTAAAGACACGTAATCGCTCTAAGGGTGCCGCTGCCATTACCACATATTGACACGCCAGTGAGGTCAGCGGCTCCAATAGCCCCTCCTTCCAATGGCATTGTAGAGCTGACACGAGGGCAGAGTGCAGTAAATAATCTCCCCGGGGGAGGCCGTACCTATCCCGCAAGTCCTGGAATGGCAACAGCTCCCCGTCGCCATAAAGATCGCCCACCATCTGCACTCCCAAGGTTTCCCACTGAGCTAGTGCTGACCAATCCCCGCCATGCGGGAGGGCCGTGCACATCCCCAGAGGGATCTCCGGAGCATAAGGACGAGCCACCCCCGCCCTGCGTTGACACCGATTCCAACAGAGTTGCAACGTCCTTTCTTCACCAGTGAGCTGCTCAAGACTTAACCGCTGTTGTAAAACACCAAAGGATAAGATGTGCCGTGGAACCCATCTCCCCTCAGGACCATCTGGTCCCCGGAACTCCCGAGCCACCGCCTGAGTAAGCCACTGAAGCTGGGCCGCAAGGTAATATACTTCAAAATCCAGCACCGCCAGACCCCCATCATCCCTCGGACGCATCATCGTCGTCAGGGCCACCCGTCGCCTGCCATCTCCCCACAAAAACCCTCCCACCATGGCGCGGAGCTGCCGAAATACATACCACTCCGCATCATGTGGGATTTGGTATAGAATCACTGCTGGGTTTGGCACAACTGGACAACAAGGCACAACAATTTTGTTTACCTTTCTCAAATCTTGTACTATCCTATAGGTTCCATTTGGCTTTTTCAATCCCATAATAGGTGAATTACAAGGACTACTCATTATTTCTTTTAAAATTCCTTGTTCAATCATTTGATCAATCACAGGAGTTATTCCTGCTATAACTTCTGGCTTCATTTTATACTGTAGTGTATTTGGATAGTCAATACCATTTTTCACTGTGATTCTAATCGGATCCACTTTTTTCATCAATCCAATCTCCTGTCCTGTGAAATCCCATACCTCTGAATTCACTACCTTCATCAATTCTTCAGGCACACTTTTGTCTGTAAGAAGTGAAAATAATTCTTTCACTTCTGTTCCTTGCTTTGCTAGCACCATTTTAAAAGCGACATCCTCAACAGGTGTCTGAAATGCAATACCATCCGGTGTACAATAAATTGTGCAATTCATCTTGAACAGCAAATCCCTTCCTAACAAATTAACTGGACTCGAGTCACACACCACAAACCGATGCATGTCTTTAAAGGGGTCAATATGTACTTCAATTGGTTTAGTAACTGGAGTATTTATCTGTTTATTTGAGACTCCTACTACCTGTATAGTTTCTCCCGAGAGGGGTAGGTTTGGAATTTCTGCTGCTCTCACAGTAGAACAGGTAGCACCAGTGTCCACAAGAAAGGTGATATCATTACCTTCCACTTTTCCATCAACAAATGGACCTGACTGATCTACCTCTAGAGTAGCGCCAAGTACGCACTCTTCCTCCCCCCTCAGGCACCGTCATTGATTCGACTCAACATCACTTCCATCACATTGCATCCAAAATTGGGGAATCACATTTGTGTTAATATTTTTACCAACCTGGTCTCCTCCGTGAAACCCTGTATCCGCACTGTATCTTTGAGCATTTACACTATGTGGTAACGGTGGTTGCTGGACCTGATATTGGGTAGTAACTACCTGTTGCTGCGGTGTCTGTTGCACAACTATCTCACTCTGCACCTGTGGGGTTAAAATGTGATTTCCTCCATTAATCCTCAGCACTGATCTACACTCATTCTTCCAATGTCCATACTTTCCGCACCCATGACAAGGAAATTTCTTTTTCGCCTCTTCTCTGCTCATATGTCCTCTACCGGGTTTCTGAGCATTCTGACTAACTCCTCCCATTTGGTTTATACCCTGAGAATTCAACTGATTTTCTTGCTGCTCTGCTACTTTCACTTGTGCCCACATCACCTTTTCTTTTAATTTGCGATGACGAGACTCCATGTCATCGCTACAATATTTCGCATACCTCAAGATCTCATCGATCGTTTTGGCCTGCCAACACAACATATGCTGCTGTATCATCTGGCTAATCTCCGGTTTTAATCCATATACAAACCTATACACAAAATGACCCATATCATTATTTCCAATATTCTCAAAACCACTATACTGCTTAAAAACTTGCAATAACCTCTCATAAAAGGCATGAACAGATTCGACTCTTGGGTTGTTCTATCAATTTTTACCCAATCAGTTTCCTTAGGGGAAATTTTGCTTTTCAAGAAAGTAATCACTTGATGATACTTTTTCATCACCTCATCAGAAGGTGCTCCTGTTTTGGCATCCCTAGGATATTCATCCTTTGGCCAATCAACTGTAATCTTACATTCAGTCCATAGATCTGCAGGGACAACAATTTCAAATAATCCTTCTAAATCTTTCAACAATACTTTCGATACTTTCACGAACCTCTCAACTTGTTTGTACCACTCCACAGGCTTTTCTCTCAATCTAGGAAACTCATTGGTGAAAGACAATATATCCTGTCTAGTCCACGGAACATTTATTTATTTATTTATTATGAAGTTTTATATAGCGCTGGCCAGACCCGAGTTTATCGGAGCGCTTTACAACAGTCGTACTGCGAAAGCCACAGAATATAATAATAGAATAGAACAAGGGAAGAAAGTCCCAGCAGGTTGTGTAACCTTGAGGCACTGAGGTCCTGTAGTGTCTTAGATGCGTGCCCTTGCTTGGGCAAAGCTCCTCTTTCGGGGAGGAGGGAACGAGGTAGGGGACCGGGAGGTGTAGGAGGTAGAGGTCACAGGACACAGAGTCAGTCATGCGATGTGCCGGCTAAAGCACTTCGGCGGATCCTATCGGTTCGCTAGGGAACGATCGAGGAGAAGGACTTTGAGCAGTCTTTTGAATTGTGCAAAGGAGGGGATAGTTCTGATGTGGGGGGGAATAGAGTTCCAGATTTTGGGCGCGTTACCAGCGAAGGACCGGGCCGCGTTTTTTTGTTTGCGTGTTTTCAGCGGGATGAGTAGTAGAGTGTTGGAGCTCCTGAGGTTCCTGGTCTGACCGGCTTTTTTGAGTTTGGAAGCCAGGTATTCCGGTTTGCCTGTGTGAAGGGCTTTGTGCGTGAGGCAGGCTGTTCTGAAGCTAGCCCGCATTTCAATTGGGAGCCATTTTAGTTCTCTGAGTGCGGGTGAGATGTGCTCGAATTTCTTAACTCCGGTGACCATTCTGGCTGCTGCATTGAGAGTTGTTTTGAGGGGAGCAAGGTGTGAATTTGCTGTACCAGAGAGGACTGCATTCCCGTAGTCTAGTCTAGACAACACCAATGCTTGAGTGGCTTGTTTAAGGTCCTTGGGAGGGAGGAAGGGTTTTATTTTGTTAAGTAGCTTCAAGTTGAGGAAGGCGCTCTTTGCGGAGTTCTAAATGTGTTTGGTCATGTCCAGTTTCGGGTCTAGGGTGATACCTAGAGATTTTACGGAGTCCGCCAGGGTGAGGTTACCGTTGAGCGCATCAATAGCTTTGAGCCATTCTGCAATTTGGGGGTTCTCTTTGTTGGAGATGAGGAGTATTTCCGTTTTCTCTTGATTGAGTTTTAGGTGGTTACTTGAGAGCCAGAGTTGGACTTCTCTTAGCGTGCTGTTGAGTCTCTGGATGTCATCAATGGAGGAGGTTTCCAGATAGATCTGCGTGTCGTCTGCGTATAGATGGAAGGGGATGTTGGATTTTTGGAGTCGGGTAGTGAGGGGTTCCATGTAGATGTTGAAAAGTTGCGGGGAGAGCACTGACCCTTGTGGGACACCCCTGCTAACGGGGTGTAGGTCGGACGTGAAGTTTTTGATTTTTATTCTTTGGGTTCGGTTGTGGAGGAAGGAGGAGAACCAGTGTAGGACCACCTCTTCTAGACCTGCCCTTTCTTGAAGAACCTTAATGAGAAGTTTGTGGTCGACCGTGTCGAAGGCTGCCGATAGGTCTAGGAGAATGAGTAGGCAGCATTGGCCCGAATCAAGTGACTTGTGGATATCATCAATGACGTTGAGGATCGCGGTTTCAGTGCTGCAGCCTTTTCTGAAACCCGATTGGTGGGGATCAAGAAGGTTGATGCTGTCCAAGTGTTGAGTCAGTTGTGGGAGTACGCATCTTTCCAGGATTTTGGATAGAAGAGGTAAGTTAGAGACCGGTCTGAAGTTGTTCAGATCATTTGTGTCTAGGCCTGGTTTTTTCAGCAGTGGCGTGACTTGTCCGACTTTGAGGCAGTCTGGTACGACTCCGGTTCTCAGGGAGCTGTTTATGATCTTGCACCAGAGCGGGGCTAGGGCGAGTTTCAGCTCTTTGGTCAGTTGCGGGGGTAGCTGGTCTAGGCCGTGGGATGAGGGATTGGCGGTGGACATCAGTTTGACTATCTCTGCTTCCTGAATGGGATTGAAGGATTTCCAGGGTTTTGTAGGGGGCTTGTATGCGCTGTCTTCAGTTCCAGGCGTTGGGCTCTTGGTGGGGGGGGGGGTGGTTGGTGTCTAGTGAGAGCTCTATCTTGGTGATTTTGTCGTTAAAAAAGGTGGCGAAGTTGTCGCACAGTTCTTTGGATGCCCGAACTGAGGAAGCAGTGGGCTTGGAGGTTTGTTGCCTAATGATGTTAAAGAGCTCCTTGGGTCTGTTTTTTGCGTTGTCCAGCGCGGTGCAGAAAAACAAGGTTTTTTCGTTTTTGATGTGTTTTTTTAACTTCCTGCACGCTGCTTGGAGTTGTTCACGGCGGATAACGGAAGGGTTGTTCCTCCAGAGTCTTTCTGTGGCTCTCAGTTGTCTCCTTTCGTCGTTGATGTCAGTGTTAAACCATGATCTGGATGGAATGTTCCTGTTTTTTTTTTTATTTCAGAGGGGCTAGTTGATCAAGGATGGACGTCATATTGGAGTTGTAGTGAGAGGTGAGTTCAGTTGTGGAGAGATGATCCGTGGCGCTGGGGAGGAGGGAGCTTATCCTTTCTTCTAGGTCGGCTAAGGGGATCTGAGTTATATTTCTAATCCATTTGGGGGGGTCTTGCGAGGGGGGTTGGAATGGGACCATTTGGTTGATGTGGAATAGGATGATGTGGTGGTCGGACCAGTCCACGGGGAGGATGTGGTCAATCGTAACTGCGTCACGTTGGGCAATAATGGCATCCAGGATTGCTCCTCTGTGATGCGTTTCCTCTGAGCAGTGTTGGGTAAGATTGTTGTCATGTAGGAGGTTGTTCAGGGTTTGAATTAGCGAGTTGTTTACTTCACTCCAACGTAGGTTGAGGTCACCAAGAATTAAGTTGTTTGAGTCTCCGAGTGAGCAGTGAGCAATCAGGTCGGAGAAGTGTTCCCCGAATGCGATTGTGTTGCCTGGGGGATGATATAGAAGATGGCAGAGTATTGCTCTGTTAGCGCTTGTCTTGATGTTGGCGGTAAGGCATTCAAAGGTGCTGTACTTGCAGGTGTCGGTTTCCACAATGGAGATGTTATTCTTGTGTATGATTGCTATACCCCCTCCTCTTTGATCTTTTCTGTTTTTGTTGATAATTGTAAAACCTGGGGGCACAAGCATATCCAAGCTTGGGTAGGAGAATTCGTTTAGCCATGTCTCAGTGATGAACGTGATGTCTGTCGTGGGAGAGGATGGCTTCTGCTAGTTCTGTCGCATGTTTGGAGGCTGATCTGCAGTTTATGAGCATGCAGTTGGTGGAGGGCCACCCTTTATTCTGTTTCTTTGCAGGTGGGGCCCTGGGGAGGGTAGTGAGGAGGGCCGGGGGTCTTGGGGATTTCGGAGGGGGGGTGATCTCTTCCGATTCCAGTGATCACTTGGATCTTGGGGAGGCTGAGGGGGGAGAGTCGTACGTTGAAGCTAGGTCAGCCGCTTCCATTGAGGACATTGCGGCTTTAGTTCTTATGGGCCTTTCTATCCGGTTCTCAGTATCAGTTCTTATGGGTCTCTGTGACAGGGTCGCGAGGGTGGATGGGATCCCGCTAGGTCGCGGAACCTTAGCAGGCCTTAGTTGGGTGGAGCTGGGCAGAGTGGGAGACCAGGGAGGCGTTTGATAAGGCTTTCGGACTATGTTGATGTTAGTTAATATTCCATTCAGGCCCCGGATTATGGTTTCTAGCTGGCTTTCTAGTAGGGCGAGACGATGCATCATGATTTCCGAGGTGGGGGTGAGGGTGCCTTGGGCACGGTCGACCCGAGAGGTGGTGGGCATGTCGGTGATGGCTATTGGTGATAGTGCTGTCCGTGTTGTCTCTGTTTGGGACTGTGGGCAAGGGGTGACATTGATCCAGCAGCGTACTAGCAGCAGGTACTCCACTACCATATACTCACCTGGGCCCATACAACTTACTTCCACAACATAGCAAGTAGACCGCTGGAACTTTTAGTTTGTGTTTCATACCTCAAGATCTAGTTATTTCTTCTCTAACTAAACCTTTCACTTGATCAAATAGTTCTTTCCTCTGGTCAATGGACCATTAGGTGGAACTAGTTGATGGTGATAAATGACATAACTTATTAAACATTCCTTAATTATAATGAAATAATCACAGACTCGGGAAGTTTTAAAATCTTTATCTAAATTTAGTGAGTGTGAACCATCTCAACGTTTCAGTACAAACACCCTCATTCGCAAGAGTGCCAATTCAATCAAAATCTAATAAGCATAGCAATTCAGATCCACACAACAACAATGCTCAGAAAGAAGAGGACAGAGAGAGAAGAACATCTATCAAAACGATGAATTTATAATTACCAAGTATGGTGTGAAGACCAACCCCCTGGCCAAAGGGCTGGTAAGGGTCCCCCGGGATAGATCAGGAGACAAAGACTTCAGGACAAGAATCAGGACGGGATACTTCACCTCTCTAGTTACCGACGATTGCGTCGCACCCCTCTCTGACACTCACTTCCTCCTCGTGGTTCTTCCGCGATCTTCTTTCTAACCCAATTAATTTAAATAGATGGTTCTGCATTCGATTTTCTTCATCAGCGTCTCACAGCTTCAGCACCACCCACAGCACCGACAGCATCAGAGCTCTGCTTCTGTGCTCCCGTAAGGCTCCGCACCATCAGCACACCCAGCTCTCTCTAACTAACTAAAACTACCTCAATTATACCCTTCCATAACCATGTACCACCCATTAATGTTTCAGTTTCACAAAATACTAACTCTGATTGGACAGGCAAGGGGGGGATGATCATCACATCACACTTACATTTCGCTTATTCCATTAAACCATTGTTTCAAACTCCTCCCCTCAAAATTTATTAAATCATTTCCTTTCCCATACATCTCCAAACTTTATTAATACAAAATGTAGCGATCTCCTGAATAAAGCTTCTTCATATGAACTCTTCACCCTTATGTTCCCAGGGCACATCTTCGCTGGCCTTGGACGCGTGACAAGTCCTTAGTCATCTTTTCGCATTCCCTCATCAGCGCGCATGCGTGGGGTTACGTCAGTCAGCTCGATTCAGACAATTTTAACAGGCCCAAAATACGCACTAATAATAAAGTCAAAAGAAGAAATGTTATTCTCAGAAATAAATGATTTCACTGTATACCACCAACCTCTACTCTAACCCATTCTATTTATTATTACCCTTTCTGCATTTCCGTTAATATAAAACTTATTTTTCTAATTCAAGCAAGCAGGTGTTGTGCATGTGAGTTTTCAAGCAGCCATTTTATAGTTCTTTGCGCAGGCACCAGAATTTCCCTCCAAGCATTAGTACGTCATACTACGTAGATGCAGTAGACGCATGCGCAGTAAAGATTCCCTGTTAAAATGCGTTTAGTCCTTCGTTTATGTTATTGCGGTTAGAAAACACATAGGCAAGCTTCTTTTTCCCGTGTGTATTTTTCTAAATTCAAATTATTAATTACAAACACGTTGTTAGTAAATCGTTAATGAGTTAAAACGAAAGGATTGCTTCTGAGCAAGTCTCGTTTACGAGCCCTTGCTCCATCAATCCACTCTCTGATGGCATCTTAAGCCATCACAAATTACCCATCCCATCCTGGATACCAACTTTAGCACTTCTCAGTTTCTCTCTATCTCTGCTCTCAATTTCTCATCAGTCAACTCATTTCCTTCTAAATCCCTCATTTTCTTATATAATCTGCCTTTCATTTCTTCCAGCTGTATTTCATCATATTTTCTTTTTCGTTTCTGTCCCTTTCCTTCTCTTTCAAGATGTACTTTCCCCTTCCTTCCTTTTCTACAACACTTGTATGTAATTATCATTAACATCACTACCGCTACTCTCATTACTAACGGTATTATTATTTGACCTAGAAAACCTTTCCCAAAAGCAACAAACCATTTCCCTATTGATGTTATACTTTTTGTTAGTCTTCCCCACACACTTTCAACCTCCAGTTGGGTCAAGTCTTTATGCATTCTCGTAATGTTTTCAATATATCCTTTAATTTCTCTGTTCTTGTCCGGAATATAAGTGCAGCAATGTTGAATTTTCAACATGCCACAAACTCCACCTTCTTTTGCCAATAATATGTCAAGAGCAAGACGGTTCTGTAAAACCATAGACCTGATTGCAACCATTTCTGTGTTAATCATTAATCCTCCTGCAGTATCTGTAGAAAGACGATCAACTATGGTTGATAACTTACACATTTTCTGTGAATTAAGAATGACTCCAACTGAGGGTATAAATGTACTAAAAATGTCTCCTACAATTTCTGAAAAACTAGCTCTTTTTCTACGTGTTAGTCCATTAGATCTTCCATTGGTTCTACTGATTTTATTTACATGATAAATCTTTGGAAAAACTATTCCAAAATAGCAGCTCCCGTACCATTTTGCAGGTAACCTATAATATGCATTATTTCCACAAACGTAATACACTCCTGGAAACACAGGATCAGTTCCCCCTTTTAGTCCCCACCCTCCTAAAATTTGGAAGTTGTGTTCACATTCACTGGAACCAATGTAATTATTGTTATAATCTGTCTTTAATCTATGGAGGCAGAATTTTCCCCTTTTCACAAAGTCCAGGGACATCGCAGCATGAGCCTTGCCACTTGCATAGATTCCCTCCTTCCCCACCCATGGAGGTACATGGGTTTTCTGTTTAGATGCCTTCCTTTTTAAATCCTGTCTCCTTTCTTCTACTAAATCCAAAAGTATTTTTCTTCTTTTCTTAATGTACATGTTAGATTACCTTTAAGTGCCTGAACTATATCTATTGAACTCATTGTTAAGAACAATTCACCCATAAACTGTTCATTTTTACTAGTAACTACTGGATTCATATTCTTTCTAATAGGTAAATTAGAAAATACTACATCTAGATTTGAATCACAATACTGAAGTCTCCCTGTAGCATAAAATAAACTTGATAAAATACTACATGACGTACCATACGTTAAAGGTATATGGTGATATGTCACCCCTTCTGATACTGATGTGGGTAACTTCATACACACATAACAGTTGTTAATTTCCATAGTACTAACATATTGAAATAACAATTTAATGAACACATTAGAAGACGTATTAAAATCTGATTCATTATGATAGTTTGCTTCATCTTCTACCCCTATTTCGAGCTTCTTTTATTCTATCTACCTTAACATTAGTATTTGTGTTATTCTTGTCATTTGTTTTCATTAACAAAGGTACCCCTACTGTTAGGAATAACCATACTAATGCTACTGATAAAACACTGCAAAAACAAAATCTAAAACACTTTCTTTTTAATCCACATTTTGGGTTTCCGGTAACTTCAGTTTTTGCCATTTTACTCCTGAGAAAATTTATTTTCTCTTTTCTTTTCCTTTGTCAGTTTTAACTTTCTTTTTCGTTCTTAAGGAGGCCTCAATTTGCTTTCATCAATCTGTGCAATATGAACGTCTTCTGTTTCATCAGACAGATCTAGAGATTCAAATTCCTCGAGTATAACATAAGTCCATTAAGGAACCTTATATCTTCTGTTTAAATTCCTCAATCTTGGACTTCTTCGAGTTATTTTTGCTAAGGTTTGTTTAGGTCGTGTTTGGCTTGTGATTTCATTTACTTGTTCTGGTTTCTTTTCTGATTTTCTCAAATGATATCTTAATTTCTTTACTCCCATTGGCCAATTGTCTCCCTTTCTGATTCTTTTGATTTGTACTGCACTTTCACCTTCTTTATCTCTTGGGAAAGTCCTTTTAATTTCACTCAATCTAGGCACAATCTGTTCTGGTTCTCTGCCTTCTGTACTTGTACCTTCTTTTGCTTCCACCTGCTCAGGTCTTACCGTATTTTGCTCTTCTTCTTCCTGAGCTTGTTCTTCTAATTCTATCTGACCCTGTTCAGGTCTTACCTCAAACCTTTCTTCTTCTGCCTGAACCTGTTCTTCTAACTCTATCTGATCCTGTTCAGGTCTTATTTCAAACTTCTCTTCTTCTGCCTGAACGTTTTCTTCTAATTTTCCCTCCTCAGGTTCGTGAAAGTCTTTTTTATTTTCCCCCTGAGTGTGTTCTTCTTCCCCTGTCTTCTCCTGACTACTTTACTGTCTTTTCAATTCTGTTCTTCTTGTTTCAATGGCGTCATCAATTATTTCAATCACTGGTATCCATTCTTCCTGACTTATATCTGGCTGTTCGTCATATGGTTGTTTTTCAGAATCTATCACTCTAGATTCTTCAATTTCACAGCTTACAACTCCTGACGCTTCAGCCTGTTCAGTCAGTGGTTGCTCTTGTTGTTCTGATGGGCTCGGAACTCTTCTGGTATGGCTGGCATGAATCCAATTGGGCAAACCTGCACACTTCACTGCTATGGTAGTGACTAGTATGACTTGCCGCGGTTTGTCCCACCTTGGTGCTAGGCACGGCTTTCTTGCGTGTTTCTTCACTAGCACCCAATCTCTAGGATTCAAATCATGCGCTTGGTCTGGCTGTCTTTCAACTGCGTCTTCTCCAACCTGGTGAGAGATAGAACGCATCATTTCAGCCAATCCTTTGCAATAGTCCAATACCAGATCATCAGTTATACTCATTAATTTATTTCCAGGAATAAATGCCTGTCTCATGGCTCTTCCCATGAGTATCTCATGTGGGCTCATTCCTGTTTTTCTGTCTGCTATACTTCTGAGACCCATCAATACAAGAGGTAATGCATCTGGCCATTTCAGCTTTGTGGATGCACACACCTTCCCCAATCTTGACTTGATTGTGCCATTCATTTGCTCAACAATTCCAGAAGCCTCTGGACGATGAGCACAGTGCAGTTTTTGTTCAATGTTAAATGCAGCACAGATTAATTGAATTATTTCATTATTAAAGTGAGGGCCTCTATCCGATTCCAAAGTGACTGGAAAACCAAATCGCAGAACTAGCTCCCTCAACAACAATTTTGCAACTGTAAGACTGTCATTTCTTCGAGTGGGATAGGCTTCCACCCATGTTGAGAAAAGGCATACTATGACAAGTATGTATTTCAGTCCATTACATGGGGGCAATTCAATAAAATCTAACTGTAGTCTGGTGAAGGGTCCTTCTGCTTTTCCAATCTTTCCCCAGCTTACCACTGTCTTTCTACCTGGATTCTGCTGCTGACAGGTTAAGCATCTTTGGCAAAGGCTCTCTGCGATTACCCTGAACTTCAGATTGTACCAACTCTGTCTGAATAGCCTAATCATTGAGTCTCTCCCTATGTGTGATGCTCCATGATACACTCTTGCCATTTTCGAAAGCAAACAATCGGGCATGACTGGTCTTCCATCTAAATACACCCATACCTCATCTTGTGGTCTCTATGTACAAGCTGCCTTTATCCAAATTTCCTTTTTCCTCAACTTTTTCCTGCAATTGTCTAATCTCATCCCATGTTTTTGGTACTGAGAAAAACATAAGTTGGCATCTGGTTTCACCCGTTTCAATTTTTCTGTTTATGGCCACTGCATTTTTGGCACAGTATTTGGCCACCTGATCCCCATAATGATTGCCAGCAGTCACATAGTCATTTCCTGACTGATGTGCAGCGCATTTTACAACTGCTATCTCTTTTGGCAATTGTAATGCTTCCAACAAATCTTTCACATTTTTGCTGTTTCTGATAGGAGATCCTGAAGAAGTCAGAAATCCCCTCTGCATCCAAAGCTGGCCGAGGTCATGCACAACCCCAAACCCATATTGACTGTCTGTAAATATGGTTACTCTCCAATTTTTCCCTTTTTTGCATGCCATGGTTAAGGTAACCAATTCAGCTACTTGTGCAGACTTGACCCCAGGTAAACAGGATGCTTCAATTACCCTAGATAATTTACAAACAGCATATACAGCACTTAATCCTCCTTGTGTCCTGAGGCAAGAACCATCTACAAATAGCTCATGGTCTGCCTCTTTCAAAGGTGTCTCTTTTATGTCAGGGCGGGGCTTCGTGCATAGCTCAGTCACGTCCAAACAATCATGATCACTCTCATTTCTCACTTCTTCATCGCAGGGGTCTGGCAGTAAGGTAGCTGGGTTCATAATCGTACATCTTATTACAGACACGTTCTCAGCTCCCAAAATCACTCTTTCATATTTAGTCAATTGACTAGGGGTGAGATGCTGTGTTCTTGTTCTTGTCAAAAGAATCTCAACTGAGTGTGGAACGAAAACTTTTACTGGGTGTCCCATCACTATCGGCTCACTTTGCTCCAGACTCATACAAGTAGCAGCTACTGCTTTTAAGCAGCCAGGCAATGCTGAAGCCACTGGATCCAATGTGGCTGAAAAATATGCCACTGGACGTCGACTCAGTCCATGTCTCTGTGTCAAAACTGAAAGTGCACAATTTTCTCTCTCACAGCAAAACAAAGCAAAATCTTTTGAATAGTCAGGCATGCCCAAAGCAGGAGCCTCACACAAACAATTTAGCAATTTTACAAATGCCTCTATGCAGTCATCATTCCAATCAATCGGATCTTTTGCTCTTTTTCGGATCATCTGTATTAATGGCTTCGCTAACATAGAAAAGCCATTAATCCACTGCCTACAGTACCCAACCACTCCCAAAAATATTCTCATTTCCCTCTGAGTCTGTGGCAGTTGCATCTCTTTGATTATTTTTATTCTTTCCGGTGTCACTTTTCTAACTCCTCTTTCTATTTTATGCCCTAAATATCTAACTTCTTGTTGACAGAACTGTACTTTTTCTGGAGACACCTTGTGTCCTCCTTCTGCCAAATGGTTCAGTAATGCAATTGTGTCCGTGACACAATCTTCTCTTGTTTTTGATGCCACCAGTAGGTCATCAATATACTGAACCAAAACAGATTTTCCTGGCATAACCAACGACTCTAGCCACTTTCTGATTAAAAATTGAAGGACTCTCTGTGTACCCTTGAGGAACTCGACACCATGCGTAAATACGATCCTCAAACTTAAACGTAAAAAGATACTGGCTGTCTGGATGCAAAGGAATGGAAAAGAAAGCTTGGCATAAATCAATCACTGTAAACCATCCTGAATTCCAAGGTATCTGATAAAGGATCACTGCTGGATTTGGCACTATTGGACAACAGGGAATTACAATTGTATTTATTTTCCGTAATCTTGTACTATTCTGTACTTTCCGCTAGGCTTTTTCAGTCCCATTATTTGCGAATTACAGGGACTACCCATCACTTCTTTTAAAATACCTGGTTTTACCATTCGTTCGATTTCTGGAATAATTCCTGCCTTTACTTCTGGACTCATTTTGTATTGTCTGGTGTTTGGATACACTGCACCTTCTTTCACTGTTACTTTAACTGGGTCTATATTTGTCATTAGCCCAATGTCTTTTCCTGTAAAATCCCACACTTCTGGATTGACTGTGGTTCTCAACTCTTCTGATAATTCATTCTCAGCTATTAGTGAAAACATTTCATCTACTTCTGTTCCCTGCTTGGCTAACATCATCTTGTATACCACGTCTTCATCTGGGGTTTGGAAAGCGACACCATCCGGTGTACAATAGATCGTGCAATTCATCTAGCACAGAAGATCTCTTCCCAACAGATGTACAGGACTGGAATCACAAACTACAAACAGATGCATTTCCTTAAAATTTCCAATGTGCACCTCCATTGGCTTGGTAATTGGGGTTCTAATCTGTTGGTTCGACACGCCCACAACTTGGATTGACTCTCCCGAGAGGGGTAGGTTTGGGATGTCTGCTGTTCTTACAGTAGACCTGGTAGCACCAGTATCCATATAGTAAAGTAATATCTTTGCCTTCTACTTTCCCATTAACAAATGGACCTGACTGATCTACCGGCAAGTATGCGCCAAGCACGCACTCCTCTTCCTCCCCCTCAGGCACCGTCATTGTGCGTCATCTGAACGCTCTTCATCATTCTGTAAAAAATATTGTGAAATTGTTCTATTATTCTTACCACTTTCTCCTTGAAATCCGGTGTTTGCACTGAAACCTTGATGATTCACAAAATTTGGCATAGGAGCTGGTGGCACCTGATATTGTGAAGTAACTACCTGCTGCTGCTGCTGATTCATAAGTACTTCATTCTGCATCTGTGGGATTAAATTTTGATTTGGCCCATTATTATTCTTATTATTCTGAGTACTCTTACACTCGTTCTTCCAGTGTCCAAGCTTTCCGCAACCATGACAAGGAAATTTCTTTTTCGCTTCTTCTCTGTCCATTCGTCCTCTATATTTATTACCATTCGCTCCTTGATTATTCTGACTCTGTTCTTTCATTTTATTATTATTTTGGTCATTTGTTTTCTCTTCTTGCTGTTCTGCCAATTTAACTTGTGCCCACATCATTTTCTCTTTTAGCTTCCTACGTCTGGCTTCAATGTCATCTCCGCAATATTTTGCATACTTTAAAATCTCATCCACTGTCTTGCTTTGCCAACACAACATGTGCTGCTGTATCATCTGACTGATTTCTGGTTTCAAACCATATACAAACCGATACACAAAATGTCCCATATCTTTATCACCTATATTTTCAAAACCGCTATACTGCCTAAACACTTGCAACAACCTTTCATAATATGCATGTACAGATTCATTTGGTTCTTGTGTTGTCCTATCTATTTTTACCCAATCTGTTTCCTTGGGAGGAATTTTCCCTTTCAAATACGTAATCACTTGGTGATACTTTTTCATCACCTCGCCTGAGGGTGCTCCTGTCTTTGCATCTCTAGCATACTCCTCATTAGGCCAATCAATCGTAATTTTACATTCTGTCCATAAATCAGCAGGTACCACTATATCAAATAGACCATCCAGGTCTTTCAATAGAACCTTTGAAAGCTTCACAAATCTCTCTACCTGTTTGTACCATTCAACTGGTTTTTCTCTCAATTTTGGAAAATCATTTGTAAATGACAATATATCTTGTCTGCTCCACGGAACATGGACATATCCACCTCCGGGAACCTCTCTCATTGGACACAATTTTTCCACTTTGCTTGATTCTCTTACTGGAAATGCAGCTGCTGCTTCTCTCGCTTGTACTTCCTCTTTCTTATCCATCTAATTCTCCATTTATCAATGCCTCCCCATTTTCGCAATATGTTCATTAATTCCTTTATCTGTAGTCTCTTTCCAGAAGCATTCACACTTTCTAAATCTTTGTCAGTAAAGTCTACTCTATATGGTTTCTGCAACAACTTTGATTTCCCTATGTCTATTCCAATCTCTGAAGCAACTTCAGTCAGTCTCTCATGAAATACCCTTGCTCTCCTGGTTATACTCTTACATAAAAATAATAATTCCTCATCATTGTAAGCGTTCAATCTTTCTGTACCCACACATCCTGTCATCATCTCTTCCAATTCCACTTTCAATCTGCTGATGTCTAAAATCCTTGGTATTGGGTTCTGATTGTCTCTTTCCTGTGCCCATCTTTCTATTTCTTCGGAGGTGACCACTGCTGTGCCTCCAGTTCCAACAGGAACCAAAGGTCCTCTTTCTCTCAAATTCATGGGCGTGACTCTCTTTGGGGTTTCCGTTAAAGGTTCCACATTAGGGAGATCCATTAATGAAATAATAACTGACTCACTTTCGCTAACCTGATCATCTGTAATTATTATTTCTTTTCTAGGACTATTTAATGGGATTGTCACAGATTGTGGTTTCTGGCAAATCTTATTATCTCCATACAATGAGATTACCGGACCAATGGTCACTGGTACTGTCAAAGCTTCAGTATTCAAATTTAATTGACTTATCTTTTGAACTAGTTCTTCTCTAGTTTTATTCAAAGCATCTCTTTCATTATCCTGCAACACTCTGTTATATGATGTTTCATGTAAAATCTGTGGAGTTAATGGTATTCCCAATATTGGCGTACTTGGGACAACCTTACTAGCTGCTTCTTGATACAGGGGTGGATTTTTAATTAAAATATCCTCTAACAACTCATCATCCGATTCACCATATCCTGCTGTATTCAAGTGTTTCGTTTTCTCCTTACACTTTCCTCCAGACTGTCCCTCAGCCATTAACACTGGATATAACCCTTCTGATACCATAGCTCTCCTCCATTGTTTCATCTGTCCTTCGCGTGACTCATGCAAGTGTCTCGGAAAGAATCCTCTATATCTCCCACCTCTGCATTTTTCTCGTTCATATGACTCAGTCTCCCATTCTTCCAAAGCCTCATATTGAGTTAACCTAGGTCTAGGTTCCAAATCATTCATTTTCAATCTCAAATTCTGAAGAATCCTCCCATTAAACGTACCATCTCTAGGAAATGCTAGCACTCCATCATCCTTTGTATATTCTATCCAATTTTCCAACCACACACAGGTATGATATCCTCTTTCCATCATCATAAATGATGCTGGTGTCTTCGGTGGCGGAATAGGAATTCCCTCCCTAGTCAACACAGGCTTATCTTTCACAAAGAAATTCTGAATTTTCTTAAAAATGACATTTTTCTTTTCTCTCCATACATTCTCGAAGAACGGTGTAGAAAATTATATTCCGCAAACCCTTGAAATCTTCTACCTGTACGTCTTGCACTAACAGTCAAATCAAAATCCCGCATACAATCTTTCTTTCCCCCAATCCTAGCGCAGCTTCTAACTAGCTATCCAATCGAATCAAGCTCTCATCCGCGATCTGACCAATGCCAGCGCGGCCTTTTCCTGACGTCAGTTCTGCTCCGACTACTGACCCCTCCTTTACAAGGCTGCTCCTGTCACACGCCCGCTGTTTCTACCAATCCCAGCACGGATCACTGTGACGTCAGTACTACTCCGACGACTTCTTACCCCTCCTTTACAAAGTTCCTCCTGTCACACGCCCGCTGCTTCTACCAATCCCAGCGCGGCTCACTGTGACGTCAGTACCACCCCTGCAACTGACCCTCCCTTTACAAGGTAATACGAAACTTTATTTCTCAATACTTTTCTTTAAAATTCTTTGTTATTAACTACATAAAAACATTCGCTACTCTGTCTGTTCCACTAAATCAAAGGATAGTTTATTTCCTTTTACTGCGAGTAAAACCTTCCGCTTACTCTTCATATAAGCTCCAGAGAACCTGCTACTCCTCCGGTATCACCCGTTTGGGAAATCTGAGACCAAAGTTTCACCAGCAAACTCCTTTTGCTGTCAATCTAGCTTAGAAAAACCTGCTACTCCTTAAGGGTTACCTTTTCTAGGTGATATAACGCCTAAAGTTTCACCAGCGAACTTCTTTGCAATCACTCTCACTTTTACACAGAAAATAGTCCCTATTTTAACACTGCCAGCCCTACCTAGCTTCTCAGTGTTATTCCAACAGACGAGTAACCTCACTCCAGTGTGGTTTCTATCGCCACCCGCTATTCATTCCCCGGGAATTTTCCAGACGACATTAAAACAGGACGCTAACCCTTTTTGTTAAACATAAATCAAAATCAATAATCTATACTTATCACCAAACTAGTCACTAATAACCATAGCTCTGCTACCAGAAAACTGATCCAGCGGCGTACTAGCAGCAGGTACTCCACTACCATATACTCACCTGGGCCCATACAACTTACTTCCACAACATAGCAAGTAGACCGCTGGAACTTTTAGTTTGTGTTTCATACCTCAAGATCTAGTTATTTCTTCTCTAACTAAACCTTTCACTTGATCAAATAGTTCTTTCCTCTGGTCAATGGACCATTAGGTGGAACTAGTTGATGGTGATAAATGACATAACTTATTAAACATTCCTTAATTATAATGAAATAATCACAGACTCGGGAAGTTTTAAAATCTTTATCTAAATTTAGTGAGTGTGAACCATCTCAACGTTTCAGTACAAACACCCTCATTCGCAAGAGTGCCAATTCAATCAAAATCTAATAAGCATAGCAATTCAGATCCACACAACAACAATGCTCAGAAAGAAGAGGACAGAGAGAGAAGAACATCTATCAAAACAATGAATTTATAATGACCAAGTATGGTGTGAAGACCAACCCCTGGCCAAAGGGCTGGTAAGGGTCCCCCAGGATAGATCAGGAGACAAAGACTTCAGGACAAGAATCGGGACCGGATACTTCACCGCTCTAGTTACCGACGACTGCGCCGCACCCCTCTCTGACACTCACTTCCTCCTCGTGGTTCTTCCGCGATCTTCTTTCTAACCCAATTAATTTAAATAGATGGTTCTGCATTCGATTTTCTTCATCAGCGTCTCACAGCTTCAGCACCACCCACAGCACCGACAGCATCCAGAGCTCTGCTTCTGTGCTCCCGTAAAGGGGGGGGATGATCATCACACCACACTTACATTTCGCTTATTCAATTAAAGCATTGTTTCAAACTCCTCCACTCAAACTTTATTAAATCATTTCCTTTCCCATACATCTCCAAACTTTATTAATACAAAATGTAGCGATCTCCTGAATAAAGCTTCTTCATATGAACTCTTCACCCTTATGTTCCCAGGGCACATCTTCGCTGCCTTGGACGCGTGACAAGTCCTTAGTCATCTTTTCGCATTCCCTCATCAGCGCGCATGCGTGGGGTTACGTCAGTCGGCTCGATTCAGACAATTTTAACAGGCCCAAAATACGCACTAATAATAAAGTCAAAAGAAGAAATGTTGTTCTCAGAAATAAATGATTTCACTGTATACCACCAACCTCTACTCTAACCCATTCTATTTATTATTACCCTTTCTGCATTTGCATTAATATAAAACTTATTTTTCTAATTCAAGCAAGCAGGTGTCGTGCATGTGAGTTTTCAAGAGGCCATTTTATAGTTCTTTGCGCAGGCGCCAGAATTTCCCTCCAAGCATTAGTACGTCATACTACGTAGATGCAGTAGACGCATGCGCAGTAAAGATTCCCTGTTAAAATGCGTCCTTCGTTCATGTTATTACGGTTAGAAAACACATAGGCAAGCTTCTTTTTCCCGTGTGTATTTTTCTAAATACAAATTATTAATTACAAACACGTTGTTAGTAAATCGTTAATGAGTTAAACCGAAAGGATTGCTTCCGAGCAAGTCTCGTTTACGAGCCCTTGCTCCATCAACGTGACTCGTGTCGCGGTTCCGCCGTCGTGTTACCTACTGGTGGAGTAATGTAGTTGGGGGTCTGTGATTGCAGGTATGGGTCATTCCTGGTTTGCAGATGTGGGTGATAAGGGAGGGGAGGGTGAGGGAGCCGCTCGGCAGAGGGATGGAGATCCTTATTCGTGGGGGCGTAGGTGCGGGAGGTGTCTCGAGGAGGGAGGGTGGTGGGAATGGTCAATCGACTCTCCTGGCGAGACAGGTTAACCGGAGGTAGGGAATGGGTAGGGCAAGGTCGGAGTGTGTGCAAGGGGGCGTTTCTTAGTGAGGGAAAGAGGGAGTCAAAAGCCTCTAGGTTATCATTGTTAGCTTGTATCAGGACTGTGCCGTTCGAGTAGATGGTTACAGAAGTGTTCCCGCTCCCCATCTGGCGGTTATTGAGTGAGGTAGTCAGTTTGCAGCTATGGGGAGTGTTAGTAGTTTTGGAGCTGTGCTCTGAGCATGGCGTTCCAGTTATCGGGTCTTTCTGTATGAAAAATGAGATCCATTTTTATCTGCCCTTTGGAGGAGCAGTCGTATATGTCCGCGAATAGTGTTTCTGGGTGCTGTCTAACCCGTCTGTTTGAAGTTTCTTTTCGCTTTATGTGAGAGGTTGGGGGGGAAACTGATCGCGAAGGAGTTCGGGCCGTGTGGTTTCAGGTAGTTCGGTACGGAGGGGCTAGCGAAAATTGGCGTGGCAGGTGGCATTTTTATCTTGGTTGGGAGAGAGGGTGATTCCCTTGGGGGTAGGTTTTGTAACTATTCCGTGAGGGGGAGAACGTGGTTCTAACCGGGTGGGGGATTCGAAGTGGTTAGTGGCCGCCCTCCCGGGGGTACGTATCTCGTGGTGAGAAGGGGAGGCGGGGGTGGGGCTTCTCTAGTTATGGGTCCGTGGGTCTGAGCTTGGCTGTTACCCTAAGCGAGGGGCCATGCATCTGTGGTTAGCTGTTGCCCTGGTCTGGGGTACTGTCTGGTGCGTAGGGCATTAATCAGCTTAAAGAAAGGATAATGTGGGATGCAGATCACTCTTTGCACATGCGCTCCTTGCAGATCACACTATGCACATAACCTCCTCCTGGAACTTCTCTCATGCGACATTCCAGAGCTACATTTTCTACTTCTCTTACTGGATGCAAATGTATTTCTTTAGCAGCCAATTCTTCTTTCTTCCTCATCCATCTGCTTTTCCATCTTTCTAGGTCTCCCCATTTTCTCAAAACAACCATTAACTCTTTTATCTGCAATCGTCTACCAGACGTATTCATATTTTCTACATCTTTTTCAATAAAATCCACTCTATATGTTTTCTGCAACACCTTTGATCTTCCTATGTCCGTTCCCAAATCTTCTGCAGCTTCCACTAACCTCTCATGTAGATTTTTCGCTTTCCAAGTAATACTCTTACACAGATACATCAATTCATCATCCTGATAAGTCTTTAGCCTGTCTGGACTTATGGTCCCAATGATCATTTCTTCCAGATCGACTTTCAACTTACATACATCTATAGGTTGTGGCTGTGTTTTTCTCCTTTGTAACCCTTTCACCCAATCATCTAATTCTTCAGAGGTTGGACCTATTGGAACTTCAGTTCTGGGAATCTCATCCAACTCTATTCTTTTGGGCTGTAACTGCATTATTTCCCTAGGCGTTTCAATTATTGTTAAATTAGTCGGAGATGTTGATCTAGTAACTGTATTGGGCTGTTCACTTTGGACACTTACAGCGTTAATTCTACTATTAGTTGATGTTATAGCGGAATTTAATGGGACAGTTAAAGAAGGTTCATGGATAAGTCTATTTTCAAATACAGGTATTGCTGGACCTATAGTCACTGGCACAGTTATTGCATCTATTTTCATTTTCATCTGATTCAATTTTTCAACTAATTCTTCAGTTTGTATGGCAAATTCTACTTCTGCTTCCTCCTCTACTTCGCTTTCAGTTGGAACTGGTGTCGTTTGAGGTGTCATTGGGGTTTCCATTGACGGTGCATTTGGTGTCACCATCGCTGAATTCTCCTGATAAGGTGGTGGTCGTTTAACTAATATATCATCCAGCAGGTCATCATCAGATTCATTCGGGTTGTACCCATAACCAAATTGCTCTAAATGTCTCTTTTTCTCTTTACATTTGTTTCCTGCAGTCTCTCCTACCATTAAAACTGCTAACATTACTTCAGTTATCTCTCCATTTCACCATCTCTTCATTCTGTCTTCATGTCTTTCATCATGAAATCTTCCAAACATAAATCTATGTACTCTACCACCTCTGTGTCTTTCTCTTTCATACATTTCATCTTCCCATTCTACTAATGCTTCAAACTGTGTAGGTCTAGGTCTTGGGTCTAATGCCATCATCTTTTCTCTCAAATTACGCACCGCCCACCGCCTTTAGGTACACGAATCTGGCTTACCTCACAGGAGAGGATGCTGCCGCCCCCTTGACGAGGGCCCATTTTGCTCCTGGACAAGGCGGAAAAATTAGTAGTCAGAGAGGTGTGTTCACCTACAGGCTAGTTCCACCCCTAATGTGGGCTACCTGAAATGAAGATGAAATTTCAGAGTCTGCCATCTTTGTGATTGCACACTTAGGAACTTTGGGACTGGGTTATGCCGACTTCCCACAGGAAGTGGTCAATATAGGGGCGTGGTGACCCCAAGGGTAAGTCCCATTGGCTACTACCCTGCACTTCCCTAACGCCCCTAAATCTAGAATTTTGGGAGCCCCTGGCACCAGGAAATCAGATCCTGCTGACCTGAAAGAAGACGGATGTGAATTGTCACAAGAAGGAAGAACAGAAGACCAGCAACTGACTTGGCGCCAACCATGCCAGCCTGCCTGCTGACTTCGACAATTGCAGCAAAGACGACTTATCCTGCAGCTGCTGTATCTCCAAAGCCTGGAAGACCTGCCAGCACTTCACCCAGGAACCAAGAACTCCAGTGGAGTGGCAAAGCTGCTTCCCTGCATCCTGCAGGCACCACAAGAGCCCTGTGGAGACTCCAGACTGCCAAAACCTGACACGAAAGCACGACTGTACCCGTCCTGCCTAGCCCGAGCTGAAGTGGACCAACAGTGTCAGCATGGTCCCCCAGCCCTCCAGAGACAAAGCCCACCTTGGATTTGCCCACTGTGGACTCACTGCCGCCACCTGCAGCCTCTGTTCGCAAGCCCCCTTTACCGCGAGTACTCCCAGTGACGATAATCTGACGCCTAAAGACACCTCTGCACCTGTCGCCCTGACCCGTGGAGAAGAGGACCAAAGGTTTCCCCATGTCCCCGAGCATTGTGAGGCCTGAGTCCCCCTGTTGATTCAACCCGACTGACCACCCGGTCCAAACCTGCAGCCTCTTTTCACGAAGACCGATCCCCAAAGACCAAAATTGGGAACCCGACGCTGTATTGCACCTCTGCAACCGCCCAGTGCCACCCGGTGTGACCTATTGGGGCTGCCTTGGACCTTGCCCAATACTCAACTTAAGTTCAGGAGACTGGTCTCGTAAGTAGCTGTACCTCTACTTGTATGCTGAATTTGTTTTTCCTCCCAAAGGATAACATAGCAGCTTCAGAGAACTGCACTGTCGACTTTTGAAAACTTAACGTATTTCTATCTCGAAACGTGCTTACCTGATTATATGGATTCTGGTGCCAAAATATATATAAAGATATGGGTTATTTTTATAAATTGGTGTGGATCTCCTTATTGAGTCTTGTGCTTCATGTATTGACGGTGTGTGTATTTTGTAGATGTCTAACATTCCTCTCTGATAAACCTAAGGCTGTTCAACCACACTACCCCATAAAGGAGCACCTTGGGATTGCTAAAGCAAGTCCCTGTCCACTTGTAAGGGAATACCTGTACTCTTTGCACAGTACACCTCTTTTTGGCATACTAGTTAATCAACTTTATTCGATCTAAAATAAATTAGACCATAAAAGCACATCAAAAAAGTACATAACAAAATACAATAAAAGTCCCACATCATTTACAACAATACATATTTTAAAATCATTTCATTTCAATTAAATAATCGTCTATTATCTCATTTTACTCGCCCCTCTTAAAATTTATACATACAATCAAAAATGTGTGGAAAGAAAAAATACAGGAGTGTAAAAACCTCAAATCTGGGTCCGCCATACATTCCTATTCTGTTTACTTGTATTAGTTCATGTTAGTAAAATTATTTATAAAATCCATATTTTTTTAATTTGTCATATAAAAAGCGAGTTGATTAAAAGACGTATATCATTTGATCGCTTGTCCACTGTCATACAGGGTTATTCATGTCGTATATAAAGAGGTTCTTCCTGGCATAAAAAATACTCCATAAAAACTTGACATTCTTACACAGTTATCTATGGTGGGCAATGTCTGTAAAAAGAGTTACGCCGGGCGACATTGAGTAAACAATAAAGGCTTCAGAAGGCTTAGGATATAGCATTTCCTCCATATTTTATAAAATTTGCAAAAGAGTACAACATGCATTGTACTCTGTGTCGAGGTGTTGTCGCAGGGGCACTTACATAGATTTGAAGACCAATCATTGGGTTTCCGGGCATAACCAACGACTCTAGCCACTTTCTGATTAAAAATTGAAGGACTCTCTGTGTACCCTTGAGGAACTCGACACCATGCGTAAATACGATCCTCAAACTTAAACGTAAAAAGATACTGGCTGTCTGGATGCAAAGGAATGGAAAAGAAAGCTTGGCATAAATCAATCACTGTAAACCATCCTGAATTCCAAGGTATCTGATAAAGGATCACTGCTGGATTTGGCACTATTGGACAACAGGGAATTACAATTGTATTTATTTTCCGCAATCTTGCACTATTCTGTACTTTCCGCTAGGCTTTTTCAGTCCCATTATTTGCGAATTACAGGGACTACCCATCACTTCTTTTAAAATACCTGGTTTTACCATTCGTTCGATTTCTGGAATAATTCCTGCCTTTACTTCTGGACTCATTTTGTATTGTCTGGTGTTTGGATACACTGCACCTTCTTTCACTGTTACTTTAACTGGGTCTATATTTGTCATTAGCCCAATGTCTTTTCCTGTAAAATCCCACACTTCTGGATTGACTGTGGTTCTCAACTCTTCTGATAATTCATTCTCAGCTATTAGTGAAAACATTTCATCTACTTCTGTTCCCTGCTTGGCTAACATCATCTTGTATACCACGTCTTCATCTGGGGTTTGGAAAGCGACACCATCCGGTGTACAATAGATCGTGCAATTCATCTAGCACAGAAGATCTCTTCCCAACAGATGTACAGGACTGGAATCACAAACTACAAACAGATGCATTTCCTTAAAATTTCCAATGTGCACCTCCATTGGCTTGGTAATTGGGGTTCTAATCTGTTGGTTCGACACGCCCACAACTTGGATTGACTCTCCCGAGAGGGGTAGGTTTGGGATGTCTGCTGTTCTTACAGTAGACCTGGTAGCACCAGTATCCATATAGTAAAGTAATATCTTTGCCTTCTACTTTCCCATTAACAAATGGACCTGACTGATCTACCGGCAAGTATGCGCCAAGCACGCACTCCTCTTCCTCCCCCTCAGGCACCGTCATTGTGCGTCATCTGAACGCTCTTCATCATTCTGTAAAAAATATTGTGAAATTGTTCTATTATTCTTACCACTTTCTCCTTGAAATCCGGTGTTTGCACTGAAACCTTGATGATTCACAAAATTTGGCATAGGAGCTGGTGGCACCTGATATTGTGAAGTAACTACCTGCTGCTGCTGCTGATTCATAAGTACTTCATTCTGCATCTGTGGGATTAAATTTTGATTTGGCCCATTATTATTCTTATTATTCTGAGTACTCTTACACTCGTTCTTCCAGTGTCCAAGCTTTCCGCAACCATGACAAGGAAATTTCTTTTTCGCTTCTTCTCTGTCCATTCGTCCCCTATATTTATTACCATTCGCTCCTTGATTATTCTGACTCTGTTCTTTCATTTTATTATTATTTTGGTCATTTGTTTTCTCTTCTTGCTGTTCTGCCAATTTAACTTGTGCCCACATCATTTTCTCTTTTAGCTTCCTACGTCTGGCTTCAATGTCATCTCCGCAATATTTTGCATACTTTAAAATCTCATCCACTGTCTTGCTTTGCCAACACAACATGTGCTGCTGTATCATCTGACTGATTTCTGGTTTCAAACCATATACAAACCGATACACAAAATGTCCCATATCTTTATCACCTATATTTTCAAAACCGCTATACTGCCTAAACACTTGCAACAACCTTTCATAATATGCATGTACAGATTCATTTGGTTCTTGTGTTGTCCTATCTATTTTTACCCAATCTGTTTCCTTGGGAGGAATTTTCCCTTTCAAATACGTAATCACTTGGTGATACTTTTTCATCACCTCGCCTGAGGGTGCTCCTGTCTTTGCATCTCTAGCATACTCCTCATTAGGCCAATCAATCGTAATTTTACATTCTGTCCATAAATCAGCAGGTACCACTATTTCAAATAGACCATCCAGGTCTTTCAATAGAACCTTTGAAACCTTCACAAATCTCTCTACCTGTTTGTACCATTCAACTGGTTTTTCTCTTAATTTTGGAAAATCATTTGTAAATGACAATATATCTTGTCTGCTCCACGGAACATGGACATATCCACCTCCGGGAACCTCTCTCATTGGACACAATTTTTCCACTTTGCTTGATTCTCTTACTGGAAATGCAGCTGCTGCTTCTCTCGCTTGTACTTCCTCTTTCTTATCCATCTAATTCTCCATTTATCAATGCCTCCCCATTTTCGCAATATGTTCATTAATTCCTTTATCTGTAGTCTCTTTCCAGAAGCATTCACACTTTCTAAATCTTTGTCAGTAAAGTCTACTCTATATGGTTTCTGCAACAACTTTGATTTCCCTATGTCTATTCCAATCTCTGAAGCAACTTCAGTCAGTCTCTCATGAAATACCCTTGCTCTCCTGGTTATACTCTTACATAAAAATAATAATTCCTCATCATTGTAAGCGTTCAATCTTTCTGTACCCACACATCCTGTCATCATCTCTTCCAATTCCACTTTCAATCTGCTGATGTCTAAAATCCTTGGTATTGGGTTCTGATTGTCTCTTTCCTGTGCCCATCTTTCTATTTCTTCGGAGGTGACCACTGCTGTGCCTCCAGTTCCAACAGGAACCAAAGGTCCTCTTTCTCTCAAATTCATGGGCGTGACTCTCTTTGGGGTTTCCGTTAAAGGTTCCACATTAGGGAGATCCATTAATGAAATAATAACTGACTCACTTTCGCTAACCTGATCATCTGTAATTATTATTTCTTTTCTAGGACTATTTAATGGGATTGTCACAGATTGTGGTTTCTGGCAAATCTTATTATCTCCATACAATGGGATTACCGGACCAATGGTCACTGGTACTGTCAAAGCTTCAGTATTCAAATTTAATTGACTTATCTTTTGAACTAGTTCTTCTCTAGTTTTATTCAAAGCATCTCTTTCATTATCCTGCAACACTCTGTTATATGATGTTTCATGTAAAATCTGTGGAGTTAATGGTATTCCCAATATTGGCGCACTTGGGACAACCTTACTAGCTGCTTCTTGATACAGGGGTGGATTTTTAATTAAAATATCCTCTAACAACTCATCATCCGATTCACCATATCCTGCTGTATTCAAGTGTTTCGTTTTCTCCTTACACTTTCCTCCAGACTGTCCCTCAGCCATTAACACTGGATATAACCCTTCTGATACCATAGCTCTCCTCCATTGTTTCATCTGTCCTTCGCGTGACTCATGCAAGTGTCTCGGAAAGAATCCTCTATATCTCCCACCTCTGCATTTTTCTCGTTCATATGACTCAGTCTCCCATTCTTCCAAAGCCTCATATTGAGTTAACCTAGGTCTAGGTTCCAAATCATTCATTTTCAATCTCAAATTCTAAAGAATCCTCCCATTAAACGTACCATCTCTAGGAAATGCTAGCACTCCATCATCCTTTGTATATTCTATCCAATTTTCCAACCACACACAGGTATGATATCCTCTTTCCATCATCATAAATGATGCTGGTGTCTTCGGTGGCGGAATAGGAATTCCCTCCCTAGTCAACACAGGCTTATCTTTCACAAAGAAATTCTGAATTTTCTTAAAAAATGACATTTTTCTTTTCTCTCCATACATTCTCGAAGAACGGTGTAGAAAATTATATTCCGCAAACCCTTGAAATCTTCTACCTGTACGTCTTGCACTAACAGTCAAATCAAAATCCCGCATACAATCTTTCTTTCCCCCAATCCTAGCGCAGCTTCTAACTAGCTATCCAATCGAATCAAGCTCTCATCCGCGATCTGACCAATGCCAGCGCGGCCTTTTCCTGACGTCAGTTCTGCTCCGACTACTGACCCCTCCTTTACAAGGCTGCTCCTGTCACACGCCCGCTGTTTCTACCAATCCCAGCACGGATCACTGTGACGTCAGTACTACTCCGACGACTTCTTACCCCTCCTTTACAAAGTTCCTCCTGTCACACGCCCGCTGCTTCTACCAATCCCAGCGCGGCTCACTGTGACGTCAGTACCACCCCTGCAACTGACCCTCCCTTTACAAGGTAATACGAAACTTTATTTCTCAATACTTTTCTTTAAAATTCTTTGTTATTAACTACATAAAAACATTCGCTACTCTGTCTGTTCCACTAAATCAAAGGATAGTTTATTTCCTTTTACTGCGAGTAAAACCTTCCGCTTACTCTTCATATAAGCTCCAGAGAACCTGCTACTCCTCCGGTATCACCCGTTTGGGAAATCTGAGACCAAAGTTTCACCAGCAAACTCCTTTTGCTGTCAATCTAGCTTAGAAAAACCTGCTACTCCTTAAGGGTTACCTTTTCTAGGTGATATAACGCCTAAAGTTTCACCAGCGAACTTCTTTGCAATCACTCTCACTTTTACACAGAAAATAGTCCCTATTTTAACACTGCCAGCCCTACCTAGCTTCTCAGTGTTATTCCAACAGACGAGTAACCTCACTCCAGTGTGGTTTCTATCGCCACCCGCTATTCATTCCCCGGGAATTTTCCAGACGACATTAAAACAGGACGCTAACCCTTTTTGTTAAACATAAATCAAAATCAATAATCTATACTTATCACCAAACTAGTCACTAATAACCATAGCTCTGCTACCAGAAAACTGATCCAGCGGCGTACTAGCAGCAGGTACTCCACTACCATATACTCACCTGGGCCCATACAACTTACTTCCACAACATAGCAAGTAGACCGCTGGAACTTTTAGTTTGTGTTTCATACCTCAAGATCTAGTTATTTCTTCTCTAACTAAACCTTTCACTTGATCAAATAGTTCTTTCCTCTGGTCAATGGACCATTAGGTGGAACTAGTTGATGGTGATAAATGACATAACTTATTAAACATTCCTTAATTATAATGAAATAATCACAGACTCGGGAAGTTTTAAAATCTTTATCTAAATTTAGTGAGTGTGAACCATCTCAACGTTTCAGTACAAACACCCTCATTCGCAAGAGTGCCAATTCAATCAAAATCTAATAAGCATAGCAATTCAGATCCACACAACAACAATGCTCAGAAAGAAGAGGACAGAGAGAGAAGAACATCTATCAAAACAATGAATTTATAATGACCAAGTATGGTGTGAAGACCAACCCCCTGGCCAAAGGGCTGGTAAGGGTCCCCCAGGATAGATCAGGAGACAAAGACTTCAGGACAAGAATCGGGACCGGATACTTCACCGCTCTAGTTACCGACGACTGCGCCGCACCCCTCTCTGACACTCACTTCCTCCTCGTGGTTCTTCCGCGATCTTCTTTCTAACCCAATTAATTTAAATAGATGGTTCTGCATTCGATTTTCTTCATCAGCGTCTCACAGCTTCAGCACCACCCACAGCACCGACAGCATCCAGAGCTCTGCTTCTGTGCTCCCGTAAAGGGGGGGGGGGATGATCATCACACCACACTTACATTTCGCTTATTCAATTAAAGCATTGTTTCAAACTCCTCCACTCAAACTTTATTAAATCATTTCCTTTCCCATACATCTCCAAACTTTATTAATACAAAATGTAGCGATCTCCTGAATAAAGCTTCTTCATATGAACTCTTCACCCTTATGTTCCCAGGGCACATCTTCGCTGCCTTGGACGCGTGACAAGTCCTTAGTCATCTTTTCGCATTCCCTCATCAGCGCGCATGCGTGGGGTTACGTCAGTCGGCTCGATTCAGACAATTTTAACAGGCCCAAAATACGAACTAATAATAAAGTCAAAAGAAGAAATGTTGTTCTCAGAAATAAATGATTTCACTGTATACCACCAACCTCTACTCTAACCCATTCTATTTATTATTACCCTTTCTGCATTTGCATTAATATAAAACTTATTTTTCTAATTCAAGCAAGCAGGTGTCGTGCATGTGAGTTTTCAAGAGGCCATTTTATAGTTCTTTGCGCAGGCGCCAGAATTTCCCTCCAAGCATTAGTACGTCATACTACGTAGATGCAGTAGACGCATGCGCAGTAAAGATTCCCTGTTAAAATGCGTCCTTCGTTCATGTTATTACGGTTAGAAAACACATAGGCAAGCTTCTTTTTCCCGTGTGTATTTTTCTAAATACAAATTATTAATTACAAACACGTTGTTAGTAAATCGTTAATGAGTTAAACCAAAAGGATTGCTTCCGAGCAAGTCTCGTTTACGAGCCCTTGCTCCATCAACGTGACTCGTGTCGCGGTTCCGCCGTCGTGTTACCTACTGGTGGAGTAATGTAGTTGGGGGTCTGTGATTGCAGGTATGGGTCATTCCTGCTTTGCAGATGTGGGTGATAAGGGAGGGGAGGGTGAGGGAGCCGCTCGGCAGAGGGATGGAGATCCTTATTCGTGGGGGCGTAGGTGCGGGAGGTGTCTCGAGGAGGGAGGGTGGTGGGAATGGTCAATCGACTCTCCTGGCGAGACAGGTTAACCGGAGGTAGGGAATGGGTAGGGCAAGGTCGGAGTGTGTGCAAGGGGGCGTTTCTTAGTGAGGGAAAGAGGGAGTCAAAAGCCTCTAGGTTATCATTGTTAGCTTGTATCAGGACTGTGCCGTTCGAGTAGATGGTTACAGAAGTGTTCCCGCTCCCCATCTGGCGGTTATTGAGTGAGGTCGTCAGTTTGCAGCTATGGGGAGTGTTAGTAGTTTTGGAGCTGTGCTCTGAGCATGGCGTTCCAGTTATCGGGTCTTTCTGTATGAAAAATGAGATCCATTTTTATCTGCCCTTTGGAGGAGCAGTCGTATATGTCCGCGAATAGTGTTTCTGGGTGCTGTCTAATCCGTCTATGTTTGAAGTTTCTTTTCGCTTTATGTGAGAGGTTGGGGGGGAAACTGATCGCGAAGGAGTTCGGGCCGTGTGGTTTCAGGTAGTTCGGTACGGAGGGGCTAGCGAAAATTGGCGTGGCAGGTGGCATTTTTATCTTGGTTGGGAGAGAGGGTGATTCCCTTGGGGGTAGGTTTTGTAACTATTCCGTGAGGGGGAGAACGTGGTTCTAACCGGGTGGGGGATTCGAAGTGGTTAGGGGCCGCCCTCCCGGGGGTACGTATCTCGTGGTGAGAAGGGGAGGCGGGGGTGGGGCTTCTCTAGTTATGGGTCCGTGGGTCTGAGCTTGGCTGTTACCCTAAGCGAGGGGCCATGCATCTGTGGTTAGCTGTTGCCCTGGTCTGGGGTACTGTCTGGTGCGTAGGGCATTAATCAGCTTAAAGAAAGGATAATGTGGGATGCAGATCACTCTTTGCACATGCGCTCCTTGCAGATCACACTATGCACATAACCTCCTCCTGGAACTTCTCTCATGCGACATTCCAGAGCTACATTTTCTACTTCTCTTACTGGATGCAAATGTATTTCTTTAGCAGCCAATTCTTCTTTCTTCCTCATCCATCTGCTTTTCCATCTTTCTAGGTCTCCCCATTTTCTCAAAACAACCATTAACTCTTTTATCTGCAATCGTCTACCAGACGTATTCATATTTTCTACATCTTTTTCAATAAAATCCACTCTATATGTTTTCTGCAACACCTTTGATCTTCCTATGTCCGTTCCCAAATCTTCTGCAGCTTCCACTAACCTCTCATGTAGATTTTTCGCTTTCCAAGTAATACTCTTACACAGATACATCAATTCATCATCCTGATAAGTCTTTAGCCTGTCTGGACTTATGGTCCCAATGATCATTTCTTCCAGATCGACTTTCAACTTACATACATCTATAGGTTGTGGCTGTGTTTTTCTCCTTTGTAACCCTTTCACCCAATCATCTAATTCTTCAGAGGTTGGACCTATTGGAACTTCAGTTCTGGGAATCTCATCCAACTCTATTCTTTTGGGCTGTAACTGCATTATTTCCCTAGGCGTTTCAATTATTGTTAAATTAGTCGGAGATGTTGATCTAGTAACTGTATTGGGCTGTTCACTTTGGACACTTACAGCGTTAATTCTACTATTAGTTGATGTTATAGCGGAATTTAATGGGACAGTTAAAGAAGGTTCATGGATAAGTCTATTTTCAAATACAGGTATTGCTGGACCTATAGTCACTGGCACAGTTATTGCATCTATTTTCATTTTCATCTGATTCAATTTTTCAACTAATTCTTCAGTTTGTATGGCAAATTCTACTTCTGCTTCCTCCTCTACTTCGCTTTCAGTTGGAACTGGTGTCGTTTGAGGTGTCATTGGGGTTTCCATTGACGGTGCATTTGGTGTCACCATCGCTGAATTCTCCTGATAAGGTGGTGGTCGTTTAACTAATATATCATCCAGCAGGTCATCATCAGATTCATTCGGGTTGTACCCATAACCAAATTGCTCTAAATGTCTCTTTTTCTCTTTACATTTGTTTCCTGCAGTCTCTCCTACCATTAAAACTGCTAACATTACTTCAGTTATCTCTCCATTTCACCATCTCTTCATTCTGTCTTCATGTCTTTCATCATGAAATCTTCCAAACATAAATCTATGTACTCTACCACCTCTGTGTCTTTCTCTTTCATACATTTCATCTTCCCATTCTACTAATGCTTCAAACTGTGTAGGTCTAGGTCTTGGGTCTAATGCCATCATCTTTTCTCTCAAATTACGCACCGCCCACCGCCTTTAGGTACACGAATCTGGCTTACCTCACAGGAGAGGATGCTGCCGCCCCCTTGACGAGGGCCCATTTTGCTCCTGGACAAGGCGGAAAAATTAGTAGTCAGAGAGGTGTGTTCACCTACAGGCTAGTTCCACCCCTAATGTGGGCTACCTGAAATGAAGATGAAATTTCAGAGTCTGCCATCTTTGTGATTGCACACTTAGGAACTTTGGGACTGGGTTATGCCGACTTCCCACAGGAAGTGGTCAATATAGGGGGCGTGGTGACCCCAAGGGTAAGTCCCATTGGCTACTACCCTGCACTTCCCTAACGCCCCTAAATCTAGAATTTTGGGGAGCCCCTGGCACCAGGAAATCAGATCCTGCTGACCTGAAAGAAGACGGATGTGAATTGTCACAAGAAGGAAGAACAGAAGACCAGCAACTGACTTGGCGCCAACCATGCCAGCCTGCCTGCTGACTTCGACAATTGCAGCAAAGACGACTTATCCTGCAGCTGCTGTATCTCCAAAGCCTGGAAGACCTGCCAGCACTTCACCCAGGAACCAAGAACTCCAGTGGAGTGGCAAAGCTGCTTCCCTGCATCCTGCAGGCACCACAAGAGACCTGTGGAGACTCCAGACTGCCAAAACCTGACACGAAAGCACGACTGTACCCGTCCTGCCTAGCCCGAGCTGAAGTGGACCAACAGTGTCAGCATGGTCCCCCAGCCCTCCAGAGACAAAGCCCACCTTGGATTTGCCCACTGTGGACTCACTGCCGCCACCTGCAGCCTCTGTTCGCAAGCCCCCTTTACCGCGAGTACTCCCAGTGACGATAATCTGACGCCTAAAGACACCTCTGCACCTGTCGCCCTGACCCGTGGAGAAGAGGACCAAAGGTTTCCCCATGTCCCCGAGCATTGTGAGGCCTGAGTCCCCCTGTTGATTCAACCCGACTGACCACCCGGTCCAAACCTGCAGCCTCTTTTCACGAAGACCGATCCCCAAAGACCAAAATTGGGAACCCGACGCTGTATTGCACCTCTGCAACCGCCCAGTGCCACCCGGTGTGACCTATTGGGGCTGCCTTGGACCTTGCCCAATACTCAACTTAAGTTCAGGAGACTGGTCTCGTAAGTAGCTGTACTCTACTTGTATGCTGAATTTGTTTTTCCTCCCAAAGGATAACATAGCAGCTTCAGAGAACTGCACTGTCGACTTTTGAAAACTTAACGTATTTCTATCTCGAAACGTGCTTACCTGATTATATGGATTCTGGTGCCAAAATATATATAAAGATATGGGTTATTTTTATAAATTGGTGTGGATCTCCTTATTGAGTCTTGTGCTTCATGTATTGACGGTGTGTGTATTTTGTAGATGTCTAACATTCCTCTCTGATAAACCTAAGGCTGTTCAACCACACTACCCCATAAAGGAGCACCTTGGGATTGCTAAAGCAAGTCCCTGTCCACTTGTAAGGGAATACCTGTACTCTTTGCACAGTACACCCTCTTTTGGCATACTAGTTAATCAACTTTATTCGATCTAAAATAAATTAGACCATAAAAGCACATCAAAAAAGTACATAACAAAATACAATAAAAGTCCCACATCATTTACAACAATACATATTTTAAAATCATTTCATTTCAATTAAATAATCGTCTATTATCTCATTTTACTCGCCCCTCTTAAAATTTATACATACAATCAAAAATGTGTGGAAAGAAAAAATACAGGAGTGTAAAAACCTCAAATCTGGGTCCGCCATACATTCCTATTCTGTTTACTTGTATTAGTTCATGTTAGTAAAATTATTTATAAAATCCATATTTTTTTAATTTGTCATATAAAAAGCGAGTTGATTAAAAGACGTATATCATTTGATCGCTTGTCCACTGTCATACAGGGTTATTCATGTCGTATATAAAGAGGTTCTTCCTGGCATAAAAAATACTCCATAAAAAACTTGACATTCTTACACAGTTATCTATGGTGGGCAATGTCTGTAAAAAGAGTTACGCCGGGCGACATTGAGTAAACAATAAAGGCTTCAGAAGGCTTAGGATATAGCATTTCCTCCATATTTTATAAAATTTGCAAAAGAGTACAACATGCATTGTACTCTGTGTCGAGGTGTTGTCGCAGGGGCACTTACATAGATTTGAAGACCAATCATTGGGTTTCCGGGAAGCTAACCATTCGATGAAAAATATCCATTCTGAAACGAGTCGGGATGAATCTGTGCCTTTGATTCGGTACAACCATCTGGTAATGCTGCATATCATAACTGGTTAAAATGAGCTGAAACAGTGGACTTTGGTAATTCGGCAGACAACCTTATGTTCTCTAAGTGCGTTAGGCATTCGTTTTTTAGATCTTTCCTTCTAATTTCTGCTAGAGATTCAGGGTTGTTAAAATAGTCTGAATGCCCCAAATCCCGGCAGAAACGTTGTATGAATGTCAGGCCTTGCATACATGTAGGCAGAGTTGATTTCAAACAATCCTCTATAATAGAGCGGTTTAGGGCAGTATGTTCAGATGTCCAGACTTTGTGCCACAATAAAATGGGTTGAATCTTAAGTCAGTTAGTGAGGAACGGTGCTCCCAGCTCAGCATGACACACGAACGTAGGAGCACTTTTAGGTGTGGCAAACAAATGCCTCAGAAACTCATTTTCCACAAGTTGCAGCGCTGTACAATTTGCATGCCCCCATATACCCTCCCCATATAGTGCTTTGCTAATGCATTTAGCCTTATAAATAGTGAGCAGCTTTCGAGGGGGATTTGTACCTAACCTGGTGGCAAATTTTCATAGGGCCATACAGGCGCTTCTAAATAGAAATGCCCTGGTCTTAATGGCACGATTCCAAGTGCCTTCTTTATCTAATAAAACTCCCAGATACGAAAACTTATTGGTAAATTCTATAGTGGTATCCAGGATTTTAATGGCATGACAGATGCCAGTTTTCCTACCACACTTCATTATAAATGTTTTGGTTTGGTTCACTTGCAGATCGAGATCCAGCATATAGCCGCCAAAATCATTAAGTACAGACTGCATCGCAAGGGGGGTACGGGCCAGTAGAACAGTGTCGTCAGCGTAGAGGAGAGCAGGCACGGGGCGATGACCCGCCTGGGCGAGATCTTTGGGGTGTAAAGTCAGAGCAGTGCCTACATTGTTTATTTAAAGCGAAAAGAGAAAAGGTGCTAGGAAGCAGCCTGTCTCACCCCTCTCTCTACGCTGAAAGGCTGTGTACATTCACCCCTGGTCCCATATCTAACCCTTGCCTTCGTACCAGAGTACAAATCCCGAAAAAGGGTGAAAATCGAAGGCTCCACTCCCTTATTGGTCATAATTGCCCATAGCTTAGAGTGATTAACACAGTCGAAAGCGGAGGACAGGTCTACGAATCCCAGATGTAAGTTCCCTCCCTTAATCTTGGTATATTTTCCCAATAACATACTGAAGTTGAGGCCCTTTACTGTAGTCCCCACCCCGGTGCGAAACCCGTATTGGAGGTCAGACAGAATACCCTTAGATTCAGCCCACTCTTGAAGCCTGTTTAAAATTATTCGGCCCGCTATCTTCACTGAGGAGTCAAGCAATGAGATCGGTCTATAGCAGGCAGGGTTATGTCGGTCTCCTTTTTTATAGATCGGAACTATTATGGATTCCGCCCATGTGGGGAGAAAACCTGAACGACAGTTAAAATAGATCACCACGATTTTGGGAGAACATGGCGGCAGCTAGCTGAGCAGCCGCTTGCTCCCCGGAGGCACCCGCGTCCCGCGCCTAACGAGGCGAAGCTGGGGCCCGTCCTACCTGTGTCGGAGCCGTTCGGAGTGGTTTTTCCTTCTTTCCTGCTTGGCTCTGCTGCGTTTCCTTTCATTTTCGCGGGGCATGTGTTTGGGAGCCTCGGCGTTGGAAGTTTATCCCCACTCATCTAGGTGGGTGGCGGCCGCCCTGGAGCTGAGGAGGGGCCGCAGAGCAGCGGCTCACGGGCTCCTCCGTGTCAGCACAGGCAGTGGCAGCACTAGTCGAGTTTTCGCCGCCTTGGAGCAGGTCGATACGGGTGGGGAGCTTTGCGAGGAGCCAAATTCAGGTGGTGACTTTCCTTTGCGGTCTCCCTCACATCTACAGCAGCAGGAGCAGGTCAGGGGGGCCAGGCAAAGTGGGTGAGCTTATTGCCACAGGCGACATCAGGCACAGTGCTTCCAGTCAAAGGGTCAAAGAAGGGCAACTCAAGGGCCAGTAAAATTAAAATTGAATGGTAAAAGTACTAAACAGCCCCCTGAGGAGAAATCTGGCAGTGGGAAGAATCAGGGAAAAGGTAGTGCCACCAGTGTAGACACAGAAGTTAGCTGCTCTTCCTTCCAGCAGTGTGAGGTCAAAGGCAGGAGCATCAAGGCAGTGAGGGCTAAAAGTAATCCTCAGGATCTCAAAGTTAAGATTACCCCATCATTGAGGTCATATTTCAAGGTACAGCCACCTGTACTAGACATTGTGAAGCAGGGTGAGGCCCTTAGAAGGGGGTTAGTAGGCCTGCCTGTATCAAGTTCCATCATGGAGGAGATGGAGGCCTCCAGAGGTCCCCTGCCTATAGCATCAACTCCAACTTTGACTTTTGAAAGTGGCTTAAAAGAAGTCTTGAATAAAGGTCAGGATATGGAAGGGCAGAAGACCTTGGCATCTCTAGGGGTGGAAGTCAGTCGTGACACGGAGGTGGATAAAGGCTCCAAGGACCATGAAATAAGGGGGCCTTCAGTATCGTCTCTGGAGGCTCTCTTTTCCACCCTCTCGGAGGATATCAAAAGGGGGTTTTCAGTATCTGAAGTCAACCGAGGAGAGATTAGGAACTTTTGTGAGACATTGGAGAAGAAAATTGACCTCCTAAATACTAGAACAGACACCTTGGAGAACACAGTGGGAGAATTGAGGGATGACCTTGGAGCAGCTAAAGCTGACATACTGATTCTCAAGAAGGAGGAGTTGGCTCTTCGAGATAGGCTTGAGATGTTGGAGAACAACTCCCAAAGAAGTAATTTGCGTATTTTGAATGTCCCAGAGGGAAGGGAGGGGGATGATCTCAAATCTTATATGATTTCACTCTTAAAAGAATCTTTGCAGATCGAGGAGTCAGAAGAAGATTTGAGAAATGACATCCAGAGGGTTCACAGAGACCCCTTTAGAAGGAACCCCAACAGAACAAAGCCCAGGAAAATCCTTATTAACTTCCATACCTACTCCTTGAAAGAAAAGATCCTTAATATGGCCTTAAAGGGGAAATCATTGAAGGCCAGAGACTTTTTATTTGAAATTCGCTCAGATCTGGCCCGAGTCACCCTTGACAGGCAGTGGGAGTTGGGCAGGAAGCTGGACGATTTCAAAAAGCTCGGTGCGGTGGCTCAACTTAAATTCCCAGCTGCCTTGAAAGTTATGCATAATAATAAAATGCACAATGTAAGATCGGTACAAGAAGCAGATGACTTACTAGAAAGTCTGGGGAAGGGCCAAGTATAGCAAGTAGGCTAATCCCTGGGGGTGTGGCACCCATCCATTGTATCCACTCACTAAGAACAATATGGTAGACTTCGCTAGTAGGACTTCTAAAGACAGATTCCTATTTTCTTATTTTTTGTTTTTTGGATTCTAAATAGCACTAGGGAGGTAATCACAAAGTCATTACATAGGGGCTCACGTTGGGACACTTAGTAATGGAAGTTAAGACTCGGGCTCTAGCTTCTCCTTCCTTTTTTGTTTTCTCTTTTTGATTACAAGGGACGCGGCGGGCGGCCACGGGGGGCAGAAACTGGACTCTAGCTGTCCAGGTAAATGGGGGGGGTTCTCCTGGGAGGGGTCCGTTGGGAGGGGGGGTTGGGCGCACGGGGTGGGAAGCATAGGGGTAAAAACTAATAAAAAATGTTCCTCATTCAACTTAATGTTTGTTCGGATTGTCCTAGTGGCGTTGCGATTGGTCTGGTGTTGGCTCTTTTTGCGACCTGGTGGACTCATGATTCTCGTGTATACCTCTAAACCCTCATGAAACCGATTCAGCTTTTGTCCTGGAATGTTAATGGCCTGCGCGTGAAAACCAGAAGGGTAAAAATTCTGCAATATTCCGCGCAGGTCATTATCCTTCAGGAAACCCATCTTTTGAAGGAAGAGAGCTGAGGTATTTAAAAATCAAAAATGGGTAGATTTGATCTGCTCCAATCAGAGTGCCAATATAAGGGGCGTTGCTATATTAATTCAGAAGCAAGCAAAAGCACGCATTTTAGACTCTCTGGTTGACCCATGTGGCAGGTGGTCATTGCGAAGGTTATTATCTCGGGTTATCCACTTACCTTGGTGGGCTATTATGGCCCAAACTAAGACGACCCCTCCTCTCTTAAAACTATTTTTTCAAATCTCCTGGATTATCCAGACCCGGTGATCATGGCTGGGGATTTTAACATAGTCCTGAACCCGAAAATTGGACAAGTCGACAGGAAGTAGAGCTAAGGTGCCTTCTAGATCCCGGATGTACCTCCAATCTATGATGGCACAGACTGGACTCTGTGATGTTTGGTGAGACAGATCGGGTTCTCAGCTGGGAGTTTCATACTACAATAGTAAATATGGCCACAAGTCGAGAATCGACTACATCTTGGTTAGTCACAGTTTGAGAGGTAAGATTAAGGACATTGGTTATTTAACTCCCCATCTGTCCGATCATTCAGGGGTCTGGTTAGATCTTGTCCTGGCAGATAGTCAGCATCCTAGTGTCTGGACGTTTGATCGAACTCTGCTTCTCGATGGCGAGGAGATGAAATATTCATCTCAGGAGACTGAGGGCTTTTGGGTATCAACGTAGGCTCGGCTGTAACTTCGGTTGTTTGGGATTCCCTAAAGGCCTTTTTAAGGGTCATGATCACGAGTAGGGTCTGTTTCAGGAACAGACAATATAGAGAAGAGGTGTCTCACAAGGAGGCAGAGTTGAAGGTAGTAGAGTTGGGCCTAAATAAGGAGACTGACTCGGAGAAACGGCAGGAAAATTTGGTTAAATTAAGAAGTTTAAAGGATCAGATAGACGCCATCCTTCAGTCTAGGGTTGCACGTAGATGGGAGGCCAGTAAGCTTGCCCATTTTGAGTATGGTGAAGGTGCAGGAAAGCTCCTGGCGTGGAAGGCTAAGTAAGACAGGTTGCGCAATCTGATCAAACAAATCGACAACATGGGTGGGGCTACTGCTCTTTCCACAGACGAGGAGATAGGGGGCACTTTTTTTAAAATTTCTTTCAGGTTCTGTACCAAGAAGAGTGCGGTGGATAAAACCGTGGCCATGGAGTGGCTGCACGGGAGCACGCTTACTCCCCTGAAGTTAACTCAGCAAGAAGAACTAGAGCGGGACCTTTCTCAGGAAGAGGTGAGAAAGGCTATTCTTGCCTGTAAAAGCGGGAAAGCTGCTGGCCCAGATGGGCTGCCAATAGAACTTTACAGATCTTTGGGAGAGGTGGTAATTCCCATCTTGGCACAGCTTTTTAACGAGATCTTATCTGAAGGTGTGAGGCTTCCAGGCTCGTGGGGAGAGGCTACCATCACCTTGATCCTGAAACTGGGGAAAAACCCAGCCTGCTGTTGGTCTTATAGGCCCATCTCGCTGCTGAATGCAGATTATAAAATTTTTGCCAGGATTCTGGCGGGCAGGTTGTGCTTGGTCACGGGCGATGTGCTTCACACAGATCAAAAGGGTTTTGTTAAAGGCAGGAACATATCTGACCTTACTTATGATCTTATTGGTGCAATAGACCTGGCCACAACTTACTCGCTTCCCCTCGCTGCAATAACACTAGATGCCACCAAGGCCTTTGACAGGGTCAATTGGGTGTACCGATCTGCAGTCATGGAGAAATTTAATCTGGGGGACAAGTTTTGCCGTGCTATTCAGCTGATTTACCAAGATCCGTCAGCTAGACTGCTGGTAAACGGTAACTTGACAAGACCTTTTAAGATCACATGGGGCACTAGGCAGGGCTGCCCTTTATCTCCCCCTCTCTTTGACTTATATATTGAGCCTTTTGCTCAGCGGTTAAGAGAGGAGGCTAGTATTTTACCATTTAAACATGGGGTTTGGGAGAGAAAGGTGGCCCTGTACGCCGACGATATTTTGGTTTTCTCGGCGGACCTCGCTAGGACCTTCCCCGCTGTTATAAGGCTGGCAACAGATTTTGGGCAGATATCTGGTTATGAGGTGAATGCTGAGAAAACTGAGGTCATGACCTGGAATTTGGCGGAATGTCAGCACCAGACCAAGCACGATATGAGGTATCTGGGGGTAAGAATAGTTCAAGAAATCGATAAGATAGACCTGGCTCATGAGGGCATGCTTCTATCTTGGTCATCGCTATATAACAGGGTGGAAGAAGGTTTGTCAAAATTCAAATACATTCAGTTACAGAGTTGGTCCCAAAACTTGAAAAAACCCCATAGGCATAGGTAACACTCTCGAGGAGCAGCTAGTTACAAGACCGGCTGGGAGGAAGGAGGTCTCCTTCCTGTACTGGGCTATTGAGGAGGCAGTGGATGGGGATTTTAAACTGGCCGAAGACTTGTGGGGGGTTACTATACCAAATGAACAGTGGGAACATCTGTGGCAAACATCTTTTAACATCTTGTTCGCCACTGTTAAACCAGCTTGGTTTAGAAGGAACCATTTGTTCACCCTTCATAGGGCTTATTTATCTCCGTCAAGGTTGACCAAAATGTCAAAGGGGCCTCCAGTTAGTTATAAAAAATTTAATCTGGAGAGTGCCTCGGATGTACATATGTTTGTGAAGTGCCCGGCCATAGCAGAGTTTTGGGAAAGAGTAGGAAACACCATTGCGGATATTCTAGGCCTTCCAATACAAATGAATATCACCCTGATAATTTTTGGAATATCCAGTGAAATTACTAGCCATGCTAGATCTTTCCTTTTCTATGCTATACTGCTGGCCAGGAGGGAGATATGTAAAAGATGGGTAGAAGCTGTACCCCCACTGTACTCTGAGTGGTTGTCCTCGTTGTTTGCGACATCTAAGATGGATCTGTGTAGAACCCAAAGCAAGAAAAAGAAAGCACTATGGGATTTCTTATTAAATTGGTCCAATGCTTAAGTTTGGGAGACTGGATAGCCCTAGCCCCCCCCCCCCTTTATCTTTTTTTATTTATGTATTAATTTTGATGTATAATAAAACTTTGGTCCTATAATTACGCCTCCTTGAAACTCTCCTGACTGTGTTGGGCAGATGATATGCTGATCTCTTTTTTCACCCATACTCTATGGCTATCAGAGGTGATTAGTGATGTACATTGACATGGTTGCCAATTCCAGTGGCCGCCACAGGCCTTAAGGTGGGGGGATAGACTGGGCCTCATGTGGGTGAAGGCTTTGCCTCTTAGGTACTGGCTACACATGCCAGGGCTATACACCAACCCACGCAGTCAGCCACTCACCTCCCCACTGTATCTCTTATTTCAGTTGACCTCGCTCCTGAAGAACATACAGAGTCAATGATTGGAGATGGCAGGCCATAGGTTATTAGTTTGGTATTCAACATGATGTATCATGTTTGCATGCATCACTAATCACACTTTATATATTCTACTGAAAAAATTCTTTGTGTGGTGCCAGGCAGCTTTGAAGCTTAACTTGCTACCATCAGTTGTGCTTTGTAGCCATCCTTGGCCGCGTCGCACACAGGCCACAAGTGCTGTGATCATCTTAAAGCCCCCCCGCTCCTCACCCGTGGGCATTCCAAGGTTCACTGGAGTCAATTCACTCTCCTCTTTGTCTAACTACTGACCACAGGGAGAGAGCTGGTGTCATCGCCATCATTTTTTGCCATCACTCTGCCATGCCTTAAAGGGGTTACCCCCCTTTGTTGCTCCCCCTTTAGTTCCCGTCACGCCTCATGAACAGACTGCTAGCTCAAAAGCATAAGTAATATTAAGCTAAAAGTTGTCCATCCAGACCACAGACAGACGAACTCCATCCTCTATGTAGTAACCTGGTACCCAAAGATTGATCAGCACATGACACACAAAATCCCAGCCCAAGGTCGTGCAGAACTTGCCCAAAAGCACATTGAGCTTCTCCTTGAATTCTACACTGCCCTATTATTATTTGCCACCCTCCATTTAAGTCTGGGAACACTTTAGGAGCACACAATGCCCGTGGGCCCCAGCAGTCTGACCACAGGTCTGGTCATTTCTCATATCAGACATCAACTATTTCCTATCTAATGTCCTCAGATCATAATTTCTGAAGGACAAACTGGGCCCTTCTTGAACCATCTACCTGACCAGCCCCTGGGTCCCACTGACCAATTCAAAGGGTGCTGGCCAATGTCCAGGAGCGATCCCATGGAGCACACCCCACTCTTCCCATCACATAAGGTCTATTTGGTGGGCTTTGGCATCCAATTGCTATTTCTAATATCTACCCTTCAGGCAGTTCAAAAAGCGGGCCAACTGTTTCCATAAAGGAAATTCAAGGTATGCCTACTGACTTGACTGCTGAGATCTTCCTCTACAAATTTCATTGTAGTGCCATCATTAAGGAAAATCAGAGTGGGGGGCTAGGCTTTCTCGGTGAAAGCGGCAATATATTAAAACACATTCCATTGTTCCTTAAGAGCATGCCAAGACTTATTGGCTTTTAGGAAAGCCTTTAAGAGTTGGCTTTTCCTGGTTTAGTGATTGTTGTTGCTCGTTTCTGTATGTAGGTCTTGATCTGGGTGAGTGTCAGGATACCTTTCAGGTCACAGTGGCGCTTTATAAATTCTGTTCTATTCTACCCTACTACAGGCCTTATGGGGAAGCAAAAACATGGCCCACAACTGGGTTAAGGCTTGTCCCCACCCTTGGTGCTGACAGGGCCTGTGCACAAATTATCTTTCAAGGCTAAGCTTGCTGATTGCTGTACAGTAAATGGTGTCATTTAGAGCACAATTTTTGCCCTCATAGTAATGCAAATCCCAAAACACTGGGTCTACTGTCTCCTTCGGTCCCTGGATGAGCTGGACACTTGGGAATGCATTTTCAGCATTTAACTATTAATATAAACTTAGAATGAATTCTTGGACTTTACATCTAAAGCTGCTTGTGAAGGGACCATGTTGAGTATGTTGGATACAGTTCGCAAGATGAATTCAATTCTGCATTACCGCATATGACACACACTGTTGTTTCCTGCTGCATGAGATTTGTGTTCTTTCCTGTGCTGGAAGTTAGTTCCTCTTGGGTGGGGTGGCTTAAGGCTATGTGAGGAGTCTGCTGATTCTATGTCAGAATCGGAGGTGAGGATTATGCATGACTTTCTTCTTAATTATGTCCAGAAACTTCACAGAAAAACAACCATCAACTATATATCCCATGATCCTTGGGAAATTTGAACAACATAACATCCAATTAGCTGTCCGTTGTCCCTACAACAATCATAATCATTTCCTTCTCCATTTCTTTCTTAACTGCTCCAGCAACAGATATGTGCTCTTTCACATCTTTCTAGTAAGGTTTGTCATTGGAGTGTTGTATTATTCTTGTACTGCAGTATTTTTATAGGGTGACTATTTGCTGATTGTACTGATTGACAAGGAGCTTTGCACCTAGTTTCACATTTTCTCCCCCTCACAGTTTAGGGGCTTTGCACCTGGTTTCACATTTTCTCCCCCTCACAGTTGAGGGGCTTTGCACCTGGTTTCACATTTTCCCCTCACAGGTGACACAGTTCTCGCGATCGGCTTTCTGATTCCCTGCGTTGGTGCGCAACGGCCGTCCAACCGCTAGAGGGCACGTGTGTTTCACATCACCCTCCAATCTGGCTTTTTAGGTCGAGCCTACAGCGCATGCACTGTCTGCAAGACCTGCAGTAATTGCTCTATACCGAGTGTAATCCCACCTTCTGCTTCAATTGGTCCACTCCCGCATCACTTGCATTTCCTGGCTTCTTATTGGTGGCAGTGCCGATACTTCACTTCCGGTTTTATAATCCGGGAGCACCGGCCAACTACAGTTTTCTTACGCTGTAGTTGTTTATGTGTTTTGTTTAGGGACTACTTGTATTTTTTGGGCAGCCGCTCTTGACCTAATGGAGGAGCCGAGTCACGAGCGATCTCTTTACTGCACAGATTGTCTGCCTTCCCAGTGCTCCACTCGGGGCTCAGCTTTGTGATTTATTTCAATTTAGGAGTTGAAATCCAGTCTGCACTCTGAATTGTAAATGGCTTTAGTTGGAAGCCTTTACTTTGAATAACCAGATCGGATTCCAGCTATTCACTTGTGTGACGTCATCTAATGGAAGCGCTTATTTTCTCTTTGTTCTGCCCCCTCGCCCGGATCGCCTGGAACCTGAGCGCGATGAATGGTGTTTTCAAACCAGTTTTCCTGCCTCACCAGTGATCCAGCGCTATCAATAAAATTTCTTCTCCTTTAGGCATTGACGTCCAGCTTGAAAACATTCCTCTTCACAAACTATACCAATATGACGGTGGGGCCCATAACACCGCATAAACATTCACTCTCTCTTATATTCCCTGGAACACATCCACCTTTACTTAGGAGAAAAAGTTAATGACTTGCTGGAAGGAGACGGGATACCTTTTTAAATCAACATGATAATTCTCAAATCTCCCAGGTATTCCGCTCATTGGTCGATGGACAAACTAGTAGGAATCAGTTGATGATGATTAAGACCAGCTCAATCACTATAAACTCTTATTAAACATTTACATGTATTATTGAGCTAAAGAACCACAGACTCATAAATTTAATTGTAATTTAGTTTATCTAAATTTTATAAGCATGAATAAATTCAGTTTTATTAATCAGATCAATACATTTATTATCATTATAAGAATAAATTGAAATTGCAATGCATACCCTTTAGATGGAAAAATAAAGTTCGTCACAGCAGTTAAATTCAGATCCCAGCATAGAACTCCCAAACTGACTGTCTGTCCTGCTAAACAGGCCTCCTCGACTGACCACCTATATAGGTTTTCCGCCACTCGCGTTCTTTCTCAATTAGGATTAAAAGTAAAAGATTATTAGTATTAAAATATAAAGGCCTATTGAAAAATAGCAGCGGCTTCTCCAGCGTCAGCGTCCTGTGCTCAATAAAAAATATGTAAAAGCAGCGCCCCTCCTACTTAAGAGTAGGTCCTCTTATACCCTAATACTTGCTTACTAAATAGAAATGTTGCATTTTTGGGGGCGAGATTCACTCTAATTGGTCCATTTGGGGGGTGGCATACATCTCATTATTATTCTCCTTGTTCTAACCAATTCCGAAGAATGTTCATAACTTTGTCCTTTCTCACAGGTTCAGGACATTACCAATCCAATTGACGGTCTCTATCTGTATCTTCTTTCCGATACTTTATTTTGAACAGTTCATTGTCCATTCACAGATACACTGCGAGTTCTCACGCTCTTTCGCTAAGTCCCCCCTTGGCACACGCTTGTGTAATAAGGTCATCACAGCCTTGATCCCTCTTCCATCCTAGGCTTTGGAAATAACCACGTGATGCATTCGTTCACAGCTTTTTTTTTTCTTCCGCTTGGAAGCCATCTTGCGCCTGCGCACTCTAGCTTGTTTGCCTCAGCAGCCATTTTTACATCACGGCTTAACAGGCCTGAGCGAACTATCATAGAAATAAACAGAAAATAGTTAAGAATAAAGAAAATAAGCCTTTTCGTTTCCCTCCCGTCATTCTACGTACCCCAGTTAAGTGTTACCTAGCAAAAGCGACATATAAAGCTATACCTTACTTACCAACCGCTTTATTTGGCCACCATACAATTTACTACAAAGCACAAATCATGCAATATTATTCTAATTAGTACGCAAATCATTATGTTAGCGTTATTCACATTAACAATTGTAAGTAGATTAGTTTGCACAGATACGGCATGTTACCCATAACACTTATAAAGAAAACATACGTTGTTGGTTATTTACTGAAACGAACCATTGTATTAATTATTTAACGTTAATATTAGGGGGTTTAAAATTTTCTCGTTTACCTTGCTCCATCAACTCCCCCCTTTGGTGATTTTTAATATCATCACATAAACCCATGTCACAATTTTTGTCAGATAGCATATTTCTTGTCCATTTGCTTTTTGTTAGTTTTACACGACTGTATCTCTTTTATCCTGTCTCTTTGTTTTCTTATACATGCTTTCTTTCAGTTCTTCCAGCTCTATTTCACCTATTTCTCTTTCTTTATTTTTCTTATTTTCTTTTTCTATTTTATTCTGTCTTTTTCTTCTTTTGATACATATAATAACAAATTTCAGAAATAAAACTACTAGGATTATTACCGTTGCTGTTATCATAACTTTCCCTATAATAAAACTACTTATTCTAGTAAACCATTTTGATACTGAGGAAAAACTCTTACCAAGTTTCTCCCAGGCATTTTCAACCTCCAGTGGAACAAGTTCTTTGTGCAAATTTGTAATATTCTTTGTATACTTTTGTATATTTTTACTTTTATCTGGAATGTAAGTGCAACAATGTTGGACTTTCAGCATTCCACAGACTCCGCCCTCTTTTGCCAAAAGAATGTCAAGGGCAAGTCGATTTTGCATCACCATAGCTCTCATGGCAAACATCTCGGTATTTACCATCAAGAACCCTCCAGCAGTATCTGTAGATAAACGATCTACTACTGTGGATAACTTCCGAATTTTAAATGCATTCAAAGATATTCCCACTGCTGGTATCAATGCTCCAAAAATATCACCCACTATTTCTGAAAAACTTTCCCTTTTTCTACGTGTAAATGTCTTACCCATTTCGTGTGTTCCTTTTTCTTCTCTATCTACATGAAAAATCTTTGGAAAGACCAGGCCTAAGTAGCATGACCCGTACCAATGGTCCGGCAACCTGTAATAAGCTCTGTTTCCGCAAATATAATAGATCCCTGGAAATATTGGATCTTTTCCCCTTTGAATCCCCAACCTCCTAAAATTGTATAATTGTCTTGGCAATCACTGAAACCCACGAAATAGTTATCATACCTTGTGAGAAGTTGGCCTGGCATATGCTGTTCACTAATTAAAGTGGACACCTTGCACCAGAACAATTCGACTCTTATGGTAGATAGGTTTAAGACAACCTTTATAGAAAGCTATCCTAGTGGTAGCTGTGGAGAGCAGCCTTCAGGCTAAGTCTTGAAGGAATGTAAAGCAGCTTGTTTTACCACACAATCTCTTGAATCACCAAATGAAAAGACACCACACAGGTATATATATCAAATATATATGTATTTATTAATAAACACTCTCTACTAATCTCTTTATGAGATTAGAGGTCAGGAACATATGTACAAGTCAAATATTATCAAAATAAGTTTAGCACAATCGAATATCACAATCTTAGTTTGCTAGACCTAGGTCTAGGGCATCTAGAATCGAGGGACCCCCAAGAACCACCCCAGGTAGTTGTAGGAGACCCACAGGGGACGGACGCGGTGTCCTGGCACCGGTGCGAGTCCTGTACGAGTCTATGCGAACAGACGCGATTGAGATTTCAATGTTAAAGGTCCCTTGCGTGTTCGAGGCGAACACACCGATCGGTCCTTGTACGAGTCGAAGGACGCGGTTACAGATAGAGTTGCAAGGGAGATGGACGCGCTGTGTCTAACACAGACGCGAACCTTGTGCGAGTCAGTGCAATGGAGGTCTCGATGTTACAGGCCCCTTGTGTGTTCGAGGCGAACACCGATCCGTCTCAGTAAGAGTCGAAGGACACAGTTCTAGATAGTGTTACAAAGGAGATGGACGCGGTGTGTCTAACACAGACGCGAACCCTGTACGAGTCAGCGCAATTGTCGCACTTAGAAAATAAGAGTTTTAGGGCACTTCTAGGGAAGCTACAAGCAAGTCACTTACAGGGTAAGTAGTTCTAGGGCCCACACCCACAGGAGCACCGTAGTGCTGAAGTTACCTCACCCAGGGGAGTCGGGTGCATAGGTGTCCTTTGGTGTCGGGTCGCGGCGTCGTTTTCAATTGGAGCCAGTGAAGACTTGCTGCTTGCGGCGACAGGAGAAGTGTCCGGAGGAATCCAAGCCTGGATTCGGAAGATGGAAGACCTGAAAGCAGAGGGGACAGTGTTCAAAGTCACTTGGCAGTGACTCGGGGCACGGAAGATGGATGCCCACCGTCGTCGCAAGGTTCAGGTCGTTCGCGGTTGCCTTGACTCTTCAGCCACGAGGTCCAGGAGGCGTCGACGACGACCAGGAGCTGGATTCGGCGTGTCCCACGATGTCTGCAGCTTACTGCGGTGTCGGCGACTCGATTGGAGCCAACAAGCCTTGGTAACAGCAAGTCTCGGGGAAAGTGCGAAGAGGCAATGGCGCAGACCGGCAAGGTCTGTGGGACTCACCCAGCGAGGGTAAGTCAGGGCAGGCCTGGAGCAACCAGGGGAGCCCTTTGGTGTCTTTAGAAAGTCTTCTGGGGACCCACAAGCCGGCTGGCAAGGGATCGCGAAGACGCCTCGGGAGGATTCGCTCAACAGGGGCCCACGGTCACTCGCGACGGGGTAGGCCTCTGATCTTCGGAGGGATTCCTGCTGGAGGCTAGGACCACACGTGGTCCAAAGCACAAGTTCGTGGAACGTTGTGAAGGGGTTGCACTCGACAATAGTGCACGGTACCCAGGGGTCGCGGTTCCTCGTCACTCTTGGGGTCCACTGCCTCCGCTTCGCTGGGGACTCACGATGGCCTTTGAGAAGTCAGGAAATCCACTTCTTGGGCTGCAGGGACTTCGGACTCCGGCGGGAGCGGCGTAGTTTGCGACCGTCGTTTGTAGTTTTTGGTGCCTGCCAAGCAGGGGAGTCACTCCTTGACTCCAAGGGAGATTCTTCAGTCTTCCAAAGGTAGTGGAACGTCGAAGGTCCGGGATTCTTCTTCAGAGAGTCGTCCAGGGAAATCTAGGGTGCAATGCAGAGGTTCCCCCTCTTATACTAAAAGAAAGGGAGGGACTAGCTCTATGACCCTACCTATGGGAGGGTCAGGGGAGTGGGTGGGTACACCCACTTCCCTTTGTCCAGTTTCGCGCCAGAGCAGGGGCAGGTAGCCCCTGAGCCGGTTTGAACTGGGGTATGCACAGAGGAGCCTTCTGCTCCCCCAGTGCAGGACTTCAAAGCACTCTAAGAGTGCACCCACCCAGCCCCAATACACTAAACCGTGTCTGGGAGGTGGTCACACCCCCTTGGGACAGGATATCTATTGTTGGGCTCCCTCCTCTGTGAGTGTTGGTCATCAGCAGGAGGGCAGCCCAGTGTCTGTGACTGGTGGCATCCATTTTGTGATGCCAGGGCTCTGCAGGATTCTACCGCGTTTCCACAGTAGGTACATGTCTATCCCTCTAGAAGGGTGGAATGCTACCCCCGCCGCCAGGACTGGCGGGGGGGTAGTATTCCAAGGTGTTTGACACCAAACACGACATGTTTCGATGCAGCCATTCCAAAGTTAGCATTCTACCGCGAGGATATAATGCACTTAAAAGTATATGGTTTAACCGCATCCACAAACAGCCCCAGAGGATGGACTCTGAGAGCTGCAGAGGGGCCCTGCTCAGGCAGAGGCACCCCCTCACATGGAAACTAAGCAGCCTGCCCTCAGGATTGATAGGGCCTGCTTTAGGGGTGACTGATAAGTCTCAATGTGTGTGCTGGAGAGATATAGGGGACCTATATCTCAGTGAGGGGTGCTAGCACTTCCTCACCCAGGCTGCAGTAGCAGGCCTGTGGTGTCAGATTTAGTCTGCTTCCCAGGGGTGGCATAATACATGCTTCAGCCCCTGGTAGGCCTGTGAAGTACCTATGCCCTTGGTACCTAAGGTACCATATACTAGGGTCTCATAAGGTACCACAGTATCCAATCACTAGTGCACCTAGAGTGCACTCCAAATCGTTTAGAGAGAACAGAGAGGCTGGGGCCCTGATTAGCAGGGTCCCAGCCAGACTATAGCCAGAAACCAGTGTAAACATCAGAAAAAAAGTGGTGGCAACATAAGAGGCAGATCCTACTCTCCTACATACCTTGTTCTATTTCTACTAATGCACAACCTTCCCTGTTTGGGCCAATCCAAAGTCATAGCTGCATTTGTCTTTTTCTTGTCATTATTTTCTTCTTCAAACGCCCAAAGAGGTGTTTTTGTCTCTTCTATCACTTTTCTTTGAAATTTTACTCTTCTGTTTTCAACCATTTCTAAAAACATCTTTTCTTCCTTCCTTAACTCACAGGTAAGGTTGTGTTTAACTATGTCATCTGATGTTAGAACTTTATTTTCTAAGAAAAATTCTCCAAACGTCCTTGCCTCTTTCACCTTATTTAGTTCAGAAACTATAGGAATCTTTGCGAAAATCTTATCTATGTCAGTATAATAATATTCTAATCTCCCTGTTTTATAAAATAGACTAGCTAAAACACTACATGTTATTCCATACGTCAAAGGAAGGTGATGATAGGTCACACCTTCTGCAACAGACGCAGGCAATTGCATACAAACATAACAATCTCTCAGATCCATTGTTTCTACGTATTCATATAATAATTTTGTGAAAACATTTTTTGAAAAATCTGTTATGGACCTATCTTTATGGAATTCTACACTATCTTTTAATATTGCTGTTTTCTTCATGTTAGCTCCCTTATCCTTTTCTGTGTTATTCTCTAATATGGATGTTTCTTCTACAGCTAATCTAATTGGAATGGTGATCGCTAAGATAAACCATACGAACATTAATAATCCTCTGCAAAAGAAACACATCTTACACCATCTTCGTAAGAACTCACATCTACATGTTCTATTTTTAGTATCTACCATCTTGTTCTATTTGTCTATATTTATAATATGTACAGAAAATGTGTCACCACACCTCAAGAAATGACGTTTTAGCCACCCTGCTTTCCCACTTTGTCTCGTTTGGTACTTTCTTTAGTTCTTTTCAGAACTCTTCCTTGTCTTATCCAGGGTTTTGTCCAGTCCGGTAGAAATTTCCTTCAAATTTCTTTCATTTTGTTGCACTTCACCTTCACCCATTAGATTTTAGCTTTGTTCAGGGTTCTCGTGAGTGATTTCTTCTTCTTTGATATCAGTCAACGCAATGTATAGCAATTCAGGTGATTTAAATTTCAGATTTGCTTTCTTTACTCTTTTTGTTTTCTGTAAGTGTTTTCCACCTTGTTTTTCTTGTTCTTTTTGACTTATTTCATTTACTTGTTCTGCATTCTTTCCATTTAGGTTTATGATCTTGTATCTCAATCTTTTAACTTTGTGGGGCCAATTATCTCCTTTTCTTGGCCTTTTCGGTTCACTTTCTTTTTCCTCTCTTTCTGTTCTCCAAGTTCTCTTTCTTGATTCTAATTTCTGTTTTCTTTCTTCTCCACTTTCTTCTGACTCTGTTTCAGACCTTTCTTTATTGTCTCTTATCTTAAACTTTATGATTTCACTTCCTTCATCTGGTTTTGATCCTCATTGCGTTTTTCTTTGATCGCCTACTTCTGTCCCTCCTCGAGGTTCTTCCGAATTTGTGTCGATCTCTCTATCTGTTTCTGTATTTCCCTGTTCCTTTGTTCGCCGATCTGTCCCTATTGCTCCTCGGGAGTCTTCCGATTCTTCTACCTTTCTATTTGAAACTATCCCTTCATCTATCAAAATGATTTCTGAAGGATCTTTACCATAGCTTGTACTTGGTTGCTCACTATTACTGTCTCTGTGCTCAGTTTCTTCTTTTATGATATCAAGTTTCCAATCCTTTTTCAGATTTTCATCACAATCTGAGTGTTCTGTATCAGATGCTGAACTGGTGTCTGATATTTCCAGATGTCGACTTACAGGTCGATCTTCAGATTCTGGAATCTTTGCTATTTCATTCTCTTCTCCTGTCGTTGAACTTGTACTTGGGTCTTCCAGATGTCGACTTACAGGTCGATCTTCAGGTTCTGGAGCCCGTTCGTTTCTTCCTCTGCATCGGATGCTGAACTGGTATTGGATATTTCCAGATGTCGACTTACAGGTCGAGCTTCAGGATCTGGAACGCTGATGGTATGACTGGCATGTACCCAGTGTTTCACTCCTGCACATTTGACTGCAGTTGTTGTCACCAGGATCACTTGCCGTGGTTGGTCCCAGCGGGGAACCAAACAGTTTCTTCTTCTGTGGACTTTTATGCGGACCCAATCTCCTGGATTCAAATCATGAGCTGGTTTTCTTTCAAGAGTGGTCGCATCCGGTCCAACCTGATGAAACACAGAACGTACCACATCAGCCAATCCTTTGCAATAATCCAACACGAGATCATCAGTTATAGTCAGCAGTTTGTTGACAGGTACATGTGCTTGCCTCATTGCTCGTCCCATGATTATTTCGTGGGGACTCAGACCTGTCTTTCTTTCAGGTATGCTTCTGATAGTCATTAAGACCAATGGCAAGGCATCTGGCCATTTGAGTCCTGTGGCTTGACACATTTTCCCTAACCTGTTCTTTATCGTTCCATTCACTTGCTCTACTACTCCAGAAGCCTCTGGTCTGTATGCACAGTGTAGTTTCTGTTTAATACCAAGTGCTTCACATATCAATTGAATTAATTCGTTCTGAAAATGTGTTCCTCTATCTGTTTCAATCGTTACTGGAAAACCATACCTTGGAATGAATTCTCGCAGCATAAGTTTTGCTACTGTAATTCCATCGTTCCTTCTGGTCGGGTATGCTTCCACCCAACGGGAAAACAAACAGACGACTACAAGAACATATCTTAGTCTATTGCTTGGGGGCATTTCAATAAAATCCATCTGCATTCTCGTGAAAGGACCTCCCTCTCGTCCTATTGTTCCTAGACTCACTACTGTCTTCCTTCCTGGGTTTATCTGTTGACAGATGAGACATCTTTGACAAAGACTCTCAGCTATGGCTCTGAATTTTGGGTTATACCATGTTTGTCTAAAAAGTCTGATCATTGCATCTCTTCCAATATGAGCTTGTCCATGGTACATCCGTGCCATGTCAGAAATCATGCTATCAGGCATAACTGGTCTTTCATCTCTGTAAACCCAAACATCATTTTCCTCCCTTTTTCTGCATCCTGCTTTTATCCAGCTATCTTTTTCTTCATCATCTGCTGCTTCCTGCAATTGTCTTACCTCATCCCATGTCTCGACAGGGTTAGTAAAAAGCAAAGGACATGAAACATGCTCTCTTTCCCTGCCTCGGTTCAATGAGACTACATTTTTGGCACAGTACTGAGCTATTTCATCTGCAAATTTGTTGCCCACAGTTATGTAGTCTTCCCCATTTTTGTGTGAATTGCACTTTACTACCGCAATCTGTTTAGGCAGCTGTATCGCCTCAAGCAACTCTTTCACAAACTCACCATTTCTGATTGGGGTCCCTGCAGACGTCAAGAAACCTCTCTGAGACCAGATCTGCCCGAAATCATGAACCACTCTGAAGCCATATTGGCTATCCATGATTACTGTGATTCGGACATTCTTTCCCAATTTGCATGCCTGAATTAGAGCAACTAGTTCAGCCACTTGGGCAGAACGTATCCCTCTCAAACAAGATGCTTCCATTACGGCAGCTACTGTACAAACTGCATATGCCGCACTCAAAATTCCTTCACTCGTTCTCAAACATGAGCCATCCACGAACAACACATAATCTGATTCTTTTAGAGGCTCATCTCTAATATCCGGACGCGGTTTTGTACAATACTCAAGTACATTCAAGAATCATGGTCAACTTCATCCATATCTATCACACTCTCTTCATCTGGCAATGATGTTGAAGGATTTACATTTGTGCATCTGTCAATGGTTACATTGTCTGCACTCAAAATCACTTTTTCATACCTAGTCAGCTGACTATGTGTCATGTATTGAGTTTTGGTTCTTGTCAAAAGAATTTCCACAGAATGAGGAACATATACTCTCAATGGATATCCCATCACAATACCTTCACTCTGCTCCAGACTCACGCAAGTAGCAGCAACTGCTTTCAAACATCCAGGCAACGCCTTTGATACCGGGTCTAAAACAGCTGAAAAATATGCAATGGGTCTTTTCATGTTTCCATGTCTCTGCACTAGGACTGAAAGCGCGCACCCATCTCTCTCACTACAACACAGCTCAAAATCTTTTTCATAATCAGGCATTCCCAGTGCCGGTGCTTCACACAATTTCGTTTTTAATTCTCTGAACGCTTTCATTTCCTCATCATTCAATTCAAAGGGATCTTTAACATCCTTTTTTGTCAATCGCTGTAATGGTTTTGCAATTAATGAAAATCCGCTTATCCATTGTCAACAATATCCAACCATTCCCAGGAACATTCTTACCTCTCTTTGTGTCATTGGAGCTCTCATTCCTTGAATTATTTTTATTCTCTCAGTCGTTACTTTTCGCACTCCCTTTTCAATCTTATGACCTAAATATTGGACCTCTTGTTGACAAAACTGTAATTTTGATGGGGATACTTTATGTCCTCCTTTTGCTAAATGGTTCAGCAAAGCAATTGTGTCGGTAACACATGCTTCCTTTGTTTTTGATGCCACCAATAGGTCATCAATGTACTGAACCATCACAGATTTTTCGGGCATTTTTAAATCTTCCAATGATTTCTTTAGAATCTGATTAAAGATCGAGGGGCTTTCTGTATACCCCTGAGGAACACGGCACCATGCCAAAATACGCTCTCCGAACCTGAACGCAAATAATGGCTGGCTATCTGGATGTAATGGGATAGAGAAAAATGCATGGCACAAATCAATGACTGTGTACCATTCTGCTTCACGTGGAATCTGATATAGAATTACGGCAGGGTTTGGTACAATTGGACAACAAGGAACAACGATTTTATTTACCTTTCTCAAATCTTGTACTATTCTATATGTTCCGTTCGGCTTTTTCAGTCCCATTATAGGTGAATTACATGGACTGCTCATTATTTCTCTCAGAATTCCTTGTTCAATCATTTTGTTTATTACAGGTGTTATTCCTTCAATTATTTCTGGCGTCAATTTATACTGTGGAGTATTTGGGTAACTTGTTCCTTCTTTAACAGAAATTTTAACAGGGTCTACTCCTTTCATTAACCCTATATCCTCGCCCGTAAAATCCCACACCTCCTGTTTTACTGTTTCTTTCAGCTCAATTGGGATTTTCTCTACATCAAACACAGGGAATAAATCATTCACTTCTGACTCTAAATTCACCATTGTCATTTTATATAGTACATCTTCATCGGGGGTCTGAAATGCAATCCCATCTGGAGTACAATAGATGGTGCAATTCATTTTGCAAAGTAGATCGCGTCCTAATAGGTTCACAGGACTGCAATCACACACCACAAATCGGTGCATCTCTTTGAATGGTCCAATCTTTACCTCTACTAATTTGGTAAGAGGCGCCTTAATTTGCTGGTTCGAGACACCAATGACTTGGATATGTTCACCTGAGAGAGGAAGGTTTGGAATTTCCACTGATCTAACAGTAGAATGGGTAGCTCCAGTGTCCACAAGGAATGTTACATTTGCACCATTCACTTCTCCGTCCACAAATGGAGCTGCTTGATCTACCTCTAGAGTTGCGCCAAGCACGCACTCTTCCTCCTCTCCTAGGCACCGTCATAAACTTTCATCCGACTCATTCCCATCCTGTCGTAACCAATATTGTGATATTGCGGCTGCGCACGGCAATTGTGTTACCTGCTCTCCTCTGTAGAATCCTGTTTCTGCACTGTATCTCTGTGGATTTACACTCTTGGGAAGTGGTGGTTAAGGCACCTGACTCTGCTGAGTAACTACCTGCGGTTGCTGCAGCTGTTGGTAACTCACCTCACTCTGCACCTGTGGATTTAATGATTGATTTTCCGCATTAGCTTTTGGAGGGAATTTACACTCGTTTCTCCAATGCCCTAACTTTCCGCAGTTGTGGCATGGCCACTTTTTCTTTGCCTCTTCTATACTCATTTGGCCTTTTCCTTTGCCTATATTCAGTTTGGATTTAGTTTGGCCTGTCTCATTAACCTGATTGTTCAGTTGAGCTTCTTGTTTTTCTGCGACTTTCACTTGTGCCCACATTGCTTTCTCTTTTAATTTACGCTGTCTACACTCAATATCATCACTACAGTATTTAGCATATCTCAAAACTTAATCTACCGTGCTATTCTGCCAACAGATCATATGCTGTTTGATCATTTCACTTATCTCTGGTTTTAACCCATAAACAAATCTATATACAAAATGACTCATGTCCTTCTCATTTAGTGTCTCATAGCCACTATACTGTTTAAAAACCAGAAGTAGCCTCTCGTAATAGGCATGTACAGATTCCTTACTCTCCTGTGTGGTTCTATCGATTTTTACCCAATCCGTTTCTTTGGGTGGAATTTTATTTTTCAAAAGGTAATATCTTGGTCGTATTTCCTCATAACTTCTGGTCCTGGCGCTCCTGTTTTTGCGTCTCTTGGGTATTCTACAGTTGGCCAATCAATGGTAATCTTACACTCTGTCCACAAATCAGCTGGCACTACAATGTCAAATAATCCATCCAAATCTACCCACAACACTTTCGAAACCTTAACAAACCTTTCCACTTGTCTGTACCATTCTACTGGCTTTTCTCTTAATTTTGGGAAGTCATTTGTAAATGACAGTATATCTTGTCTGGACCAGGGGACATGCACATAACTACCTCCTGGAGTTTCTCTCATCGGGTACTCCCTTACAATTGGTTCCTTGTCCGCTACCGCAAAAGCCAAAGACGCTTTATCGGTCGTTTTCTCATTCCTTCTAGTCCACCTGCTTCTCCATCTGTCCACATCACCCCATTTTCTCAACAAAACAATTAATTCTTTTATTTGGGTTAACCGTCCTGATGTGTTTAAATTCTCTATATCTTTCTCACAAAAATCTACCCTATATGGTTTCTGCAAACTTCTCACCTTTACAAATTCTACGCCTAGTTCATTCGCTGTCTCTTCCAATTTGTCATGCAAATTTATAGCTCTCCATGTAATGCTCTTACATAAGAACATTATCTCATCGTCCTGGTATGTTTTCAGTTTTTCTGTACCAATAGTCCCCAAAATTAACTCTTCCATATCTATTTTTAACCTAATTACATCTAGTGGTTTTGGTTCTGTCTCTTTCTTTTGCAGGGTTTTCATCCATCCATTCAATTCATCTGGAGTTGGACCTACAGGTGTACTATTTAGTTCTACCCAATTTTCTACTCCTCTCTGGTGTTTCTGACGCAGACTCAGTTCCCATAGGAATCCTCCTAAACTCACTCTCATTTACTGTTAAATTAGTAGGTGGGCTCGGTCTATATGAGCTGACCAAATTTCTTGCTCCTTCATTTTCTAGTTCCATCCCTTCTTTCCTTCTTTGCAAATTTGAATTCATGGGGATGACTAAAGAATGTTCTTCTATTTTCTGATTCTCAAAAACTGGTATTACTGGACCTATTGTTACTGGTACAGTTACGGCTTCCATATTCATTGTTAACTCTTATTTTCTCAGTCAATTCTCTCGTGGTTTTTGCTAATTCGGTTGTATTGTCACTTTCAACCTTTTCGCTTTGTGGGGTTTTCAATTGTTCTTTTGACCTATTTATTTCGTATCTCCGTTCTGGACTTTTATTCCTCCCAGTTTCCATTGGCGGTGCATTAGGTGTCACCACCGCAGAATTCTGTTGGTATGGAGGTGGATTTTGGTTTAAAATATCTTCCAGCAATTCATCCTCTGTCTCGCTACCACCATACCCGTATCTTTCGGTAACTATATGCTTCTTCTTCTCTGTACACTTTCTCCTTGCTTCCTCCTCGACTGTAAAGGCTGGAAACAAACCTCCTGTCATATTAGCATATCTCCAATGCTTTATTCTGTCCCCATGATTCACTCCCCACAGCCTTCCAGGTACAAAATCATGATTCTTTAATTCTCTGAATCTTTCTCGTTCATACATCTCATCTTCCCATTCGCTTAAAGCTTCAAACTGTGTTGGTCTAGGTTTAGGCTCAAGCTTCGTCATTTTCTCCCTCAAATTCCGAAGTACAGCTACGCTATACGAACCATTCTCGGGAAAGGCTAATACTCTATCATTTTGAGTATATTTAATCCACTTTTCTAACCATATACAGGTATGATATCCATATTTCAGCATCGTATGCGAAGCTGGTGATTTCGAGCGGAGGAATCACTTGTCCCTCTCTAGTCACTACCTTTTTGCCTTTCTTAAAAAAGTTCTTAATTTTCGCCATCCACAACGTTTTCTCTCTACCATACTCATAATAAGCCATATTTCACGATTTCTTTTTCTTTTCAAAACTCGTAACTCAACTCTGTTCTCTATGTGCTATTCGGACCTATCACAGCGCGACTCACACCAACGCTCCAATCCGAAGCTTCTACGTCACTGCTTATCCAACCTATCCTAGCGCGTCTCACACCAATGCACCAATCAGAGCGTCTTCAGTATAACCAGTGCACTGTCCAATCCCAGCGCGGCTCTTTGTCAACGTCAGTTCTGCTCCTGACCCCTCCTTTACAAAATTTATCGGCAATTCATTTTCAACTGTTTCTGGTTAGTTATGACATTAAAAACACATTTCCATTGTCTGATTTCGCTAAACAAAAGTGACAGTTTTACTCTATTTCGCAAGAATACAGTTTTGTTCGATAAGTGTAGCACTTCCCTCTACCTTACCCTTCTTTCAAGCAAGGGGTAAACCCGTTTCTCTGGGGATAAAACACATGTGGAGACTACACTGCTCCTGAGAATTAAGGCCAGAGTTTCACAAGAAAACCGGTTGCTATTTCACTCACACACCTTTTATACGCAAATTGTCCCTAACATAACACAACCTGTGTTATCACCAATATGAACTCAGACAATGCACTATTCCATGTGACTTCTCTTGCCACATGTGTCCACTTCCTACTTCCCGGAAGCTTCAAAACTTTCGACTTACATATAACGTAATACAATTCAACATAGAGTGTTATACATAAAATAACCAATAATCAATAATCGATAATCACCAAACTAATCTATAGTAACCATCCTCTGCTACCAAGAAATCTGATCCAGCGCTATCAATAACATTTCTTCTCCTTTAGGCATTGACGTCCAGCTTGAAAACTTTCCTCTTCACAAACTATACCAATATGACGGTGGGGCCCATAACACCGCATAAACATTCACTCTCTCATATATTCCCTTGAACACATCCACCTTTACTTAGGAGAAAAAGTTAATGACTTGCTGGAAGGAGACGGGATACCTTTTTAAATCAACATGATAATTCTCAAATCTCCCAGGTATTCTGCTCATTGGTCGATGGACCAACTAGTAGGAATCAGTTGATGATGATTAAAACCAGCTCAATCACTATAAACTCTTATTAAACATTTACATGTATTATTGAGCTAAAGAACCACAGACTTATAAATGTAATTGTCATTTAGTTTATCTAAATTTTATAAGCATGAATAAATTCAGTTTTATTAATCAGATCAATACATTTATTATCATTATAAGAATAAATTGAAATTGCAATGCATACCCTTTAGATGGAAAAATAAAGTTCGTCACAGCAGTTAAATTCAGATCCCAGCATAGAACTCCCAAACTGACTGTCCTGCTAAACAGGCCTCCTCGACTGACCACCTATATAGGTTTTCCGCCACACTCTCGTTCTTTCTCAATTAGGATTAAAAGTAAAAGATTATTCGTATTAAAATATAAAGGCCTATTGAAAAATAGCAGCAGCTTCTCCAGCGTCGGCGTCCTGTGCTCAATAAAAAATATGTAAAAGCAGCGCCCCTCCTACTTAAGAGTAGGTCCTCTTATACCCTAATACTTGCTTACTAAATAGATATGTTGCATTTTTGGGGGCGAGATTCACTCTAATTGGTCCATTTGGGGGGTGGCATACATCTCATTATTATTCTCCTTGTTCTAACCAGTTCCGAAGAATGTTCATAACTTTGTCCTTTCTCACGGGTTCAGGACATTACCAATCCAATTGACGGTCTCTATCTGTATCTTCTTTCCGATACTTTATTTTGAACAGTTCATTGTCCATTCACAGATACACTGCGAGTTCTCACGCGCTTTCGCTAAGTCCCCCCTTGGCACACGCTTGTGTAATAAGGTCATCACAGCCTTGATCCCTCTTCCATCCTAGGCTTTGGAAATAACCACGTGATGCACTCGTTCACAGCTTTTTTTTTTTTCTTCCGCTTGGAAGCCATCTTGCGCCTGCGCACTCTAGCTTGTTTGCCTCAGCAGCCATTTTTACATCATGGCTTAACAGGCCTGAGCGAACTATCATAAAAATAAACAGAAAATAGTTAAGAATAAAGAAAATAAGCCTTTTCGTTTCTCTCCCGTCATTCTACGTACCCCAGTTAAGTGTTACCTAGCAAATGCGACATATAAAGCTATTCCTTACTTACCAACCGCTTTATTTGGCCACCATACAATTTACTACAAAGCACAAATCATGCAATATTATTCTAATTAGTACGCAAATCATTATGTTAGCGTTATTCACATTAACAATTGTAAGTAGATTAGTTTGCACAGATACGGCATGTTACCCATAACACTTATAAAGAAAACATATGTTGTTGGTTATTTACTGAAACGAACCATTGTATTAATTATTTAACGTTAATATTAGGGGGTTTAAAATGTTCTCGTTTACCTTGCTCCATACCAGCAACACTGTGCCTACGCCAGCCGTCTTCTTCCGCCAGCGCAGCACTCAGCATGCCAGTGCAGAGAGGGGAAATTAACTTTCAGTGACAAGCGGCTCTCTCCGAGAACGATCCTGACTACTCCATGCCCAGGCTGCAAGGAAAAAAGTGTGGTTTATGTACTAAAATGAAGCCACATTTATGTCAGCAAAAGTACCATTGGACCAGGGCATGTGAAGTCTTAATGGGAAAAAACCTTCTCTACAAAACGTGCCTTGCCAGGCCATGCTGGGAAATAGGGCAGAGAGGGTTCCTAAGCGTGCTGTGTGAAAATGCAGACTCTTATGCTGGTAATTTGAAAACAACGTTTTGTTTATTCATATAATGAAATAAAAAAAAATGCTTTAGCAGCTCCCTCACTAATTACACACTCTTCCATCAAAATAAAAATGTGTCGCTCCTGAAAACAGAGAGCAACGTTAAAATCAGCTTCAATCAGTGCTTTAAATGGGCCGGTACTCACCGGTACTGAGTACCGGCACTTCTTTGATTTATCACTCTGAGTACCGGCACTTCTCTACTGCCCTGGAGAGTACCGGTACTCATGACATGAAAAGGTAGGCTCATTGGCTGTGCTGGTGAGCAGGAGTGAAACGTGTCTCTGGCAGCTAAGGCGCCGCTTCTGTAGCCCCGATCTGAGCCCCAGCTGAGCTATTCAGCAGGGCTCATTTGAATAATGTCCAGGTGCTCACCATCACGCTGTGCTTGACAGAGCAGGGTCCATTCAGGCCCTGTGCTGTCAATCACATTCACACTATCTCCTGCAAGCACAGGAATCATGTCAGTTCCCTGGCAGTGGCAATCAGGCTACGGCCAGTCCTGCCCTGGTGGCAATTAAAAAAGCCATGGTAGGTGAAGAGAAAAGATGGCTTTTATCATACCTGAGTCTTTTGTGTGTCTGCTATGTTTGTGTGTATGCCTGTTTTTGTAAGAAAAAAATGAAAGTAAGAGAGAGAGAATCAAAACACTCTCAGGAGGTATTTTAAAGAAAATGTGTGGCACTTTGTTTGGACATGTCTGCTCGGCGACAAATATTCATAAATAACGTAAAAGGGAGGGTTGGCGGGTGGGTGAGTGGATGAGTGAGTGGATGGATGAGTGAGCAAGGGTGGATGTATGGATGGATGGATGAATAGATGGATGGATGAGTGAAAGCATGCATGGGTGAAAGAGGGTGGATGATTGGATAAAAGGGCGGATGATGGGTGGATAAGTGAAAGATTGGATGGATGAATGAAAGGTAGGGAGGGTGGATGAAAGGGTGGATGATGGATGAGTGAAAGGGATTGAGTGAAAGGGTGGATGGAATAAAGGAGTGAAAGGGTTGATGGATGGATGAGCGAAAGGATTGATGGATGAGGGAAAGGGTGGATAAAGAGATGGATGAGTGAAAGGATGAATGGATAGGTTTGGAGATGGATGGATGGATAGGTTTGGATATGAAGGGTGGATAGATGGAATGGTGAAAAACTGAATGATTGATTAAAGACTGAATAGACAGTAGAATGTAAAGGTTAAATGGTGGACATCAGCAGGTAAATGGTAGGATGAAAGGATGAATGGATAGATTGATGGAAGAGACAAGAGATATTTTCTGGGGAGGGTCATGATGAGTTGCTTCATGTGCTTGGTGCCATAAGAGCTTTGGTGCGATGTGGAGGTATTTTCAGTTTCTTCCTACTCGCATGCTCAAAAATATATAGTATTGTGCCAAACAGCAATTAACAGTATGACATTAAGAAGGTGCAACTATTGCAAAAAAAGGAAATGTTAACATATTATTGCATTTCTCTTTCATTTTGTGTTATGAGTTAACCTGCTTTGTTTATATAAACACATTTCTCATGTGTTTTGGTATGTGCTGCAACTAATATAGAAGTTAAGTATCATCATGTCTTGCCCTTAGCCCCGCCCCTAGCCCCGCCCCCTCACTACACCTCTAGCTCATATTAATGAGTACCTGCACTTATTTTTTCCCATTTAAAGCACTGGCTTCAATAAAAGCAAGGTTAAAGGTTAGGAGGATTATTTGACAACGTCTGGACCACCCTGGAGACCTTTAATCTACTTGCAGTGGTATCATTCTGTGTGCTCAGAATAGCTTCCAAAGCAGTGATATTCATTTCTTCAGGAAGTGCTTTTAAAGCGTCATACACCCAATTCTTAAGTATATCATTCACCACATATTTCCAAACATAAACATGGCTTTAGCGAGTTCTTATATCAAAACTAGAAACCTTAACGTTCCTCATTTCAACCGCTTTACGATCAAGTGTAACGTAAAGCTCTGAATGATCACTCCATGAGGTGGGCGTGTTTCTAGATTAGTAATAACATTAGTGCCCCAATAATGCAAAGAAATATAATCAATGAAGGAGCCCTGCAGGCCTCTTTGCCAGTGACCTTATGAATAAACGATTAATCAAATCACCCATTTATCACAGCCAAATTTAACTCCAAAGTCCAAGTTAATAAATGAGAGGAACTATCACAGCACTTATTTAGAAAAAATGGGGGACGATAGGCCCCAAAGGCCATCCAATTCAGAAAATATCATTTTCCCATATGCTAAGGTTCTAATTCTTTTATTAAAATCTCCAGGCGCAATTAAAATTGATTTTGGATACTTAGCCAATACATTTAGTTGAATCCTTGAAAGGAAAGTGATAAAAAAAAATAATAGGAGGACCACAATAGACATTACACAATAAAAATGTGTACAATAACTTATGCCATATAGAACAATAGACAACTGTGGCATAAGTAATGTGACTAACGATTGTGAATTTTTCCACCTAAAGGAAGATCTCAACAATATGGATAACACCCCCCTGGCCCCACTTGGCCGACCTCATATTAAAGGGGTGGATGGGGATCAGTAAACTAGATAATTATCTAAATCGAAACCATTTATTAATCAGCTGTCCTGTAAACAAATAATTAATGCATCATCAAAGTAGGCACCAAAATTATCCAGTGACAAAAAAGCTGCAGCCCAGCCGCATTCCAGCTACATAACTTCCGCGAAATACTAGGAGGAGGAACTGCTGGCAAGCACACTGGGAAACCAGGAGCCAGTGTTGTCCTCCGACTTTAAAAGGTCATTATTAGCCACATACTTTACTTTCTTGAGGCCATTGAGTTTAACAACTGTCAAATTGTGAGACTTAAACTTCCCTGGTGAAGTAGTCTGAGAAGGACTAGGTTGTCACACTAGAGAATGGGGAGGGGGGGCAAAAGGGGCGTAGGGGCCATTGTTCACGCCGATCCCAAAAACACCTATGCCCATGTTTTAAAAACATGCTATGTTTCACTATCCAGGAATACATTAATTCAGAGTGAAAATGTACAATGGACTCATGAACAACCTGGTTCTCTTTTAACATGTGAATTTAATTCTACCAAAGCAATATCCTGAGAGGAGACAAGCCTAAGGACATATACATTAAAAAAAAATATTTAATACAGCCTGTCGATTCAGGAGGGAGTGGATATTTGATGAAGGAAACAATTCAATAAATTTTCGAACCCGTGAGTGAACAGCAGAGATCGGGGTTTCCAGCAAGGTGGTCAACTCACCATCCCTTAATTCTAACTCCTTTTTTTGGGGACAATATAACAGCATTTGGAATGAGATTAGAATTTTCCCCTGTTCTGGCCTCAATAACACCGGAATCTGAAAGAGACTGTTAGTTGTAGATTCCTTACCTTAGAATTTCCCCCAGGCGTCAGTCTGGATCCGGAGATTTTTCTTTAGCAGTACCCCTGCGCGTCGGTAGGTGGCGTCGGTCCAGCATCCGTCATCAGCGTCGTGGTTGCGGGGATGACATTGCGGTGCCCACTTAAACGCCGCCCCTGCGCGCTGTGTTCAGTTCTTTTTTTTTTTCCGGGGCAGCCTAGCGCAAATTCGGAGAGCTACCCCGTAGCTGTTTTTTGGCTAGCTTTTTGTGACTTTTTGTCGACGTCTTTTTTGAGTCTTCCACTCCTGGTGCGCGAGGGATGTCCCAACGTCGGACTGGCTTCAAGCCCTGCGACGTCTGTCACAAGATGTCTGTGACGGACCCGCACCTCGTGTGCTTGTGGTGTCTGGAGCGTGACCATGACCCGAAGTCGTGCTCCGACTGCCGGGCCATGAACCCGAAGACTTTGCGGGAGCGGTCCTGAAAGTAGCTGGAGGCCCAGCGGTCGGCTCCGCGTCGCTCCCGGTCTTGTTCGAGAGGACGGTCCAGAGGCCATTAGCGGAACCCCCACTCCTCGTCACACTTTAAGTCGTCGAGGTCATCGGGTAAGTCCAAACACAAGAAGAAGGCGAAGAAGCACAAGCGCTCTTCACCTTCTCCATGTTGGTCGGCTGACGGGACAGGGGATTCGGAGCGTCGTCGCTTAAAGGCTCCTTCTCTGGTGCCTGATTCAGGGACGACTCCGCGCCTCCCCCGATTTCCGGGAGATGGAACTTCCCTTGCCCGACTTCAACAATTCTACGAGGCCTTACACCTCGTTTTTGGGCAGCCCGACTCTGCCAGCGCGAATTCGGGCCCCGCGGAGCGGGTCTGGGGTCCTGGGCCTTTGATGCTGGCGGCTCCGGCGGGCCCCCGCAGATCCAGGCCTGGACCGGGATCGACGCCTGTCGATCTCACTCGACCTTCCCCAGTGCCGATCCAGACGACGATGCCCCAGGCACCGGTTGTACCCCCGGCCGGCGCCATCCCCATTCTCAATCTTGAGTTGGACCCGGACCGACGTCGGAACTGATGCCGGAGGGTACTTTTGTTCCCCTGTTCATCCCTGGTGTGCCCTACCGACCAGAGGGTGGTGATGAGCACTGGGAGGGGTCGCTGGACCCTTTAACAGGCCAGCTTAAAGAATCGGACTGGCGTGAGGAACTGGGTGATGCCAGTGGTCTGGACACTTCTCCAGACACTGGTTTGCTTTCTCCCTCTACCGTGGCTACGGAGGAGGGAGCGTCCTATGCTGTGGTGGTGAGAAAGGTGGCCGAGGTCTTGGGCCTTGAGCTCCCTTCGGTGGCAGTCAGGACTAACCTCCTGACAGAGGTGCTTCAGCCTGCGGCTTCCTCTTCTAAACCCCTATTGCCATTCAATGAGGCCCTCACTGACGTATCCTGGGCACTTCGTCCAAGCCCAGCACAGGGGCTCCTGTGGAGAGGACAATTGCCCACCGCCACCGCCCAGCCCCGGGCGTCCCAGTGTTCCTGACCCAACACCCTTCCGCTGAGAGGTTGGTGGTCCAAGCCTCTTCTTCAAAAGGCGCATTCCCTTCTGCCCCTCCGAGTAGGGAATCCAAGAAGCTGGTCCATCTTGGGAATCATATGTTCTCTTCCTCCAGCTTTGTACTGCGGTCGGTGAATACCACATGCGTCTTGGGCTGCTACTCCCATACCATCTGGGATACGGTCGCGCAGGTGCTGCCTCAGTGCCTGGAGGAGGCCCGGGCTGTTCTCTCCCAGGCAGTGGCAGATGGGAGAGACGCAGCCAAATTCACTATCAGATGTGGACTGGATACCACCGACTCACTGGGCAGAACGATTGCCATGTCGGTAGCCCTTAGGCGCTACACCTGGTTGAGGACATCTGGCTTTTCGGGGGACGTCCAGTCAATTTTGATGGACATATCCTTTGATGGCCGTCGTCTTTTTAGCGACAAAGCAGCCTCGGCGCTGGAGCGCTTTAAAGATTCTAGGGCTACGACCAGATCTTTGGCCTCACTGCGCCTTCTCGCCCCCTCCAGTCTACTTTTCGTCCCTTTCGTGGCTACAGAAGGGGCACCCAACCACATACGGCCCAGTCTTGCCACTGGTTCACGCAAGCTGCCCAGCCTCTGCGTGGCCGGGGTCGCAGACGTGAGACCCAGCGACCTCTCGGGTCTGGGAGCCAGCCCACCCTTTCCCCCCTGCCGCAGCCTCTAAACCTTCCTATTCCGACGTTTCAGGCCCATCAACAGCCAGTGGGAGGCAGGATTCGCCATCACCTCCTCCACTGGCAATCCATCACATCGGACAGGTGGGTTTTGCAAATCATCCGAAGGGCTACTCCCTCCCCTTCAAGACTACCCCTCCCTCCATGCCACCTTCTTTCGATCACGTCGGAGGATCATTTGGCACTTCTCCGCCAGGAAGTCTCAGCTCTATTGGCCAAGGGAGCTATAGAGGGGGTCCCTGCGCCAGAAGTAGGTCGTGGTTGCTATTCCCGCTACTTTCTGGTACCCAAGACGGACAAAGGCCTGCGTCCTATTCTAGACCTCTGGGCCCTCAACCGCTTCCTCAGGAAGGAGAAGTTCAAAATGCTAACTTTGGCTCAGGTCCTGTCTGCCCTTGACCCCGGAGACTGGATGGTTGCGTTGGACTTGCAGGACGCCTATTTCCATATTCCCGTCTTGCCAGCCCACGGACGCTATCTACGGTTCATAGTGGGCCACGAGCCCTTTCATTTCACCGTGCTCCCCTTTGGCCTTACCAGTGCCCCTCAGGTGTTCACAAAGGTGATGGCGGTGGTCGCAGCTCATCTGCACAGATCAGGGGTTCCAGTCTTCCCCTATCTCGACGACTGGCTGTTAAAGGCGGGGTTGCCCCAGGCTGTCGTCTCCCACCTCCAGACTACGGCGAACCTCCTGCACTCGCTGGGGTTCATTATAAACGTCCTGAAGTCACACCTGACTCCCTCTCAGACGCTCCCTTTCATCGGAGCTGTTCTGGACACAGTGCAGTTTCGGGCCTATCCTCCCGAACAGCGAGTCCGGGATATTTGGGCTATGATACCGATGTTTCAGCCTCTATACCGGATTTGAATGAGAATGACTCTGAGGCTGCTGGACCTCATGGCCTCCTGCTAGTGGATCATGCCAGATGGCATATGCGGGCTCTGCAGTAGGACCTGAGGTTCCAGTGGGTGGAGCATCAGGGGAATCTTTCCGACTACGTTCAGATCTCAGAGGGAACTGCACAACAACTGCAGTGGTGGCTAACGAACCAAGCTTTGGTCAGAAGCAGATCCCTCTCCCTTCCTCAAACAGATGTGTCTCTCCTGGGATGGGGCGGCCATCTGGGAGAGGCGGAGATCAGAGGCAGCTGGTCTCCGGCAGAGTCCGGGCTCCGTATCAACCTGATGGAGCTCCGGGCGATCCGACTGGCACTGAAGGCATTACTTTCTCTCTCAAAGGGAAAGTGGTGCAGGTGTTCACAGACAACACCTCCGCCATGTGGTACTGCAACAAACAGGGTGGATGGGGTCGTGGACCCTATGTCAGGAGGCACTTCGCCTCTGGACATGGCTGGAACATCAGGGCATGACCCTGGTGGTTCAACACCTGGCGGGTTCTCTGAATGCCAGGGCGGACAAACTCAGTCGCCAGTGCTTGGTCGATCATGAATGTCATCTTCATTCTGGTGCAAGATCTCTTTCAGAGGTGGGGAGAGCCTTGGTTAGATCTTTTCGCCACCGAAGAGAATGCGCAATGTCAGCAGTATTGCGCGTTGGAGTTTCCAAGGCGGCACTCGCTCGGCGACGCTTTTCGTTGCGAGTGGGACTGCGGCCTCCTGTATGCCTTTCTGCCCGTACCATTTCTGCACCGAGTGCTCAAGAAGATCAAGCGGGACCGGGCGCACGTTATTCTTGTTACTCCGGACTGGGCATGAAGAGTCTGGTACCCCGAGCTCCTGAGCATGGCCATCAATCCTCCGATCAGACTGTCCCTTCGGGAGGATCTTCTGTCGCAGCAGCAAGGAATGGTTCTTCACCCAAACCTGTCCTGTCTCCACCTCCTTCCGTGGAGATTGAGCGGCGACAGTTGACAGCTTTCGACCTTCCATCGGAAGTCTGGAATGTTATCTTGGCAGCCAGGCGTCCCTCCACTAAATCAGTATACGCCTGTAGAAGGAATAGGTTTGTGGCATGGTGCACAGCAAAGGCTGTGGATCCCCTTTCTGCCCCTCTTTCAGAGGTCCTTTTGTATATACTTTCCTTGGCCCAGCAGGGCTCTGCTCTGGGCACTCTCAAAAGGCTATCTTGCTGCTATCTCTGCTTTTCTTCGGCTGCCAGATCAGCCATCCTCATTCAAGTCTCCTATTGTTAATAGATTATTTAAGGGCATTACTCATCAATTTCCTCCATCTCCTTTCATAATGCCCCAGTGGGACTTGAATCTTGTTCTCACATATCTTATGTGTGCTCCCTTCGAGCCTCTTCATAACTGTCCTCTCAGGCTCATTACTCTCAAAACTGCCTTCCTTGTGGCCATCAACTCTGCTTGCAGGGTGAGTGAGCTTCAAGCTTTGTCTTCCAAGTCCCCTTTAATCTCTGTGCATCCGGACAAAGTGGTGCTTAGAACGAGGCCTTTGTTTCTTCCTAAAGTGGTTACACCATTTCATGTAGTACAATCTATCACTTTGCCCACCTTTTTCCCACCTCTGCACCCTTCCAAGGAGGAGGAGAGACTCCACCATCTGGACCCTAAACGTGCGCTGTCATTCTACCTTGACCGCACCAAAGATTTCCTGGTGGATGATTAACTCTTTATTGGATATGTAGGTGCCAAGAAAGGCCGGGCTGTTCATAAACGTATCATCTCTCGATAGGTTGTCCTTTGCATAAAGATCTGCTATGCTTTAGGAAAGAAGGATCCTCCAGTGGGGTTGCATGCTCATTCTACTAGGGCTACGGCAGCAACCACTGCATTGGCACGTGGAGTCCCACTCCTTGATATCTGCCAGGCAGCAACATGGGTAATTCTGCTCACGTTTACCAGACATTACTGCCTGGACAGCCAAGTCCGGAGGGATGGCTATTTTGCCCGTTCAGTCCTCCAGGACTTTCTAGTCTGAACTTGGTTTGCAGACGCTCCTCCGGGGATGGTATTGCATGGGTATCTATTCTAAGGTAAGGAATCTACAACTAACAGTCTCTTTCAGATGAACAATTACTTACCTTCAGTAACGATGTATCTGTAAGAGACATATGTTAGTTGTAGATTCCTTACCGTCCCACCCATCCTCCCCGCTCTGCCAACTGATTTCTAGGGATAGGGACTCCCTTACAGGGCCCTAGTTGTGCCCCACTAAAGGATCTACTAGGACCACACCCAGGATCTCGAGATGGATCCTAGGATTAGAAGGGTACAACTTCAAAGTGAACTATGTGCCAGGCAAACAGAAAGTTGTTGCAGATTTTCTCTCTAGAGCACACTTAGATACTAGTGTAGACATCCAAGGGGAGGAGGACATGGACATAGTACTGGAGGTGGCAATGTTGAACAAGAAAGATTGGGACAACTGCTTTTTGCACGATGAAGCTATGCCTTTACTCAAACGATACATAAAAGATGGGTGGCCGGAACATAAGCAGGACTTACCTGACGTTCTAAGAAAATTTTGGGAAGTAAGGTTAGAACTTAGCATATTTGCTGAGACTATTTACAGGTGGGAGAAAATTGTACCTCCAAAGGATATGAGAAACAACATTGTGGTTTTGGCACATGTTGGGCACTTAGGACGCAGCCTTACTAAGAATAAGGTACGAGAGGAGTATTGGTGGCCAGGTGTGGATGTCATGGTGGAAAGTTCCGTTAAAGACTGCAGGGAGTGTAGTAAAAGTGATAAGACGCAACTAGTCAGGAAAACTCCTTTGTCTCCTGTCCAAGTCCCTGTTGTTCCATGGTCTAAATTTGCATTAGACATTATTGGCCCACAACCTCAGATGTCTAAGTGTACGCTTTATCATAGTACTCATTGATTACCATACACCATGGGTTGTCACCAAGTGTGTACACCAAATGGACACGAAGTCTCTCATTCAATTTTTAAAGGACACTTTCTGTGAGGAAGACATACCTGACACCCTGGTGACAGACAATGGGGTACAATTCACCTCTGACCTTATGGGGGAGTTTCTTGCCAACCTTCACAGTCACCATAAGACAGCGTTGTATTGCCCCCGGGCCAATGGGTTGGTGGAAAGAATGAATCGGGTTGTGAAAGAGTGTTTGCAAAGGGCAGAGGTGACGAGTGTACCTGCCAAAGTGGCGTTGCAAGAGATGATATGGGCCTACCGCACTGCACCTAATTGTGTCACGGTGTAGAAATAAAAACCTTCTTAGGGGTTCACTGATACATCTGGTCCTTAAGACCAACAAAGAAGAGATTGGCACAGAAGCTGTAATATCAAAAAAACATGTTTTATTAACCTCAGATGAGGGAGATTGCATCTTACGGTACCCGCAGGCCACTGTAGGAGGCATTCTAATGAGTGCAGAGAACAAGGTCCTTATATATGCATTTGTTATATAGTCAGCATAAAATCAAGGGGAGGTCCTAGCACATACAAGCATGCTTATTGACTAATATGGGCATACAAAATTTGCTTGCTCCACAAAGTGGGAGGGAGACTAAACTGCTTACATGAGTAAGAATAGCTTGACAGTTGTATACTAGGAGCAGGTGCATTCTACCAGTTAGGCCTCTCTGAGCATGTGCAAGACTCTGGAAGAGGGAGAAAGCACATGGCGAGCACATGGCTAACTAAAATGGCTGCCAAGTACAAAATGGCTTTCAGCTCATGCTAACAGCGATTCCTGCAATCTTTAACAGACGATCCTTTTAGCATGAGCTAAAGACATTGCCATGATCTAGTAGAGACATAGAAAATATTTTGCACATTTTCTTCTCATAAATTCATCAATATCCTATGCTAGGTGGGCATTTACATTCTAAACATTTCATTAAGCAGGTATATACAAGGTATAAGCAGGAGTACAAAGTGAACAGAGCATTGGGTCATACAGGTAGCAAGAGAGAATAATGACTATTATCTCAAACAGAAATCTCAATATTTTCCAATCCTAAGCAGAAAGCAAATACCAAAACCATCTAGTCTAATTTTAAGTTTCAGGGCTCTGATGGGGGCTCGTCAAATCAATTTAAAAATAGCCAACAGCACATACCTAATAAAAAACATTTTCAATAGACTTTCTCAGTATTTTATGAGGGCTGAATTATCAATAAATATACTTAAGAAAAGAGTAAAGTAACATGCTCAGATGAACTTTTCTCGTGCAGAATAAACATTACTCTTAAAAAATATTAAAGCAATCAGACATATTATTACAAAAAACAATTGTGGCTCCGGTGGACCAGGAGGACCACACAAGACCATAGGAATTAGGACAAGGAGCCGCAAAGGGCTGCTCCTCCTCAAAAATGGGACGACCAAAAGGGGTACATTACTAACAACAAAGAGTCCTTGGGAAAGTTCTAGTACAACCACCAGCCAGAGGGGAGTCTTCTCCCTGTGTCCGTTTTGAGCCTCACAGGCAGGCTCTTGTTGTTCCCACGGTGGAGCTGCACAACTCGCAACTCAAGAATCACGGAGAAGAAAAAGTCTTTCTTTCAGGATAGGGCAATCACCCCCCCAGGGCAAATACCCTCAATGATCCTATCCAGTGTCTCAGGCAGTGCACCAGTTTTCTTCACTTTAATCTAACAGGCACCAAGGGCATAGCACCTGTACCCTAAACTCAAGTCCTTCCCTAACTCCTGTATTTGCACCTCTGGCGCACTGCTCTTTTGTTGGGGCACAAATTGTACCCAATGTGCTCGGGCATCTCTTGATCAACAAACAAAGGCGTAGACTTGCATTCACTTTGGACCAGGACTAAGAGGCCTGAAGCAACCCTTGTTTCAAAGGGGGTCACCTCAAGCAAAGCCTCCTTGCCGTCCTTGTCGTTCTGTGACTCTCTCAGCTGGGCATCAAAAACTGGATCCACACAAAGATTTCTCCATCCTGATTTGTAACCCCGTCTTTCGCCCAAGACAGTGGCAGGGGTACACACTTCACGTCCCAGTGCTTCCGCCTTCACTGAGGTCCTAGTTGCCAGCAACGCCTATGCTGGTTACCTTCACTTTGGCTTCAAACTGGAGTGACGCTGACTCCCAGGCTGGATCTGATGTCCGGGCCCCTCTGGCAATGGTTGTAAGGCAGCAAATATCTATTGGTGGACAGAACAAGAGGTCTTTAGACAAGGCACAAAAATAATCTAACAACAGAAAGGATAGTCTCAGAATACTTCCTTAGTCTTGGGGCGCCCCATACATTAGCAAGGCACCCAAGAGCCACTTCATCTATCTGAGAGTAGAAAACCCTGGACCTATTGGCAAGTATAAAAGGAACGTTTTGGTGAACTGACAAGAGTAATACATCACCCAATCCCAAGCAGCCAAGGAAGTCTGTGTTCATTTACTAAATTCTGAGGAAAAAAGAAAAACAATACAGACATACTCCAAATACTTACATTGGTGTATTCCTATATTACCAATCTGAAGAACCCTCCAGAAAAAGGAAATGTTCTACACTTTTACTCATAGATTTTACATTACTTGTACAGGACTGCAGACACTTGTAAAATAATTTCTCTTACATGTTATGCTTAGGACCATGCTCTCATGTTATAGGTGCAGCAGGAAAATCTAAAACTGCTAATCTAACAGGGATTCTTATTGCAAAAAGAACTAAACTTCAACATAGTGAGTACGTTTTCTCCAGCAGAACATGTTATGACAAACAAACTCCTATAAAACAATATTTTCCTTCAAAATGTTTGCTAAGGATCACATGAGCGTCTTTCCTGCATTGTACTTTTCACGATCTGGACTATGCAACATCATTTTCAAAAGGAAAAAAAAACCCTATCTCCAGCTCTAATAAGGGCTGTCAGCTTATTTACACAGACTAGCTAATAAAAGACTAGCAATGCCCTTGCAAAACTGTATAGAACATGAGAATAACATAAACAATAATAGTGTTGCCACCTGAGATTTTTGAACAGAAACCCCCACTATACAATTTTCCTTAAAGATCAAATAAGGCAACATCAATCTGTTCTACTCATTCTTTCATACAGGATGGGCAGTAACATAGCTTATGTGTTTCATGTTTTTATTAATTCTAACAACTTTAAAACAGTATTACAGAATAGCCAATTGTAATTGTAATTGTAAGTAGCATTTATATAGCGCAGCTGTCACCCAACGGGCATCCTGGCGCTGGGATTACCTAAATCACTGTGCAGCTATAAAACTATGAATCATCATGCGCCAATCTCTCAAGGCTATTCTTTTGGAAAGAGCCTGGTTTTTAGCTTTTTTCTAAACTGCAGTAAGTCATCAGTCTGTCTGAGTTCACTTGGTAGTTCATTCCATAGCCTTGTGGCTGCATAGCCAAATGATCTACCTCCTAGTCGGGTTTTCTTGACTCATGGGGTACATACTAGGTGGGCTGCCAAGGAACGAAGATTTCTAGCTGGGGAGTACCAAGTAAACATTCTCTGTAATGATTTAGGCCCCATTTTGTGCGCCGCCTTATGAACAATGCAAAGTGCCTTAACTGTCATATGGCCATTTCCTAGACAGCTTTAGACAGACTCAAAAAAAAGTGAGAAAAAGAAGGGAGAAAACATAATTTTGCCTACCCTTAATTTGTAGAGGAGCTAGCCTCCTTCCCCCATTTTGACAGTAGGAAAACCGAAACAGGTTTTACTTCTGTCAACACTTTCAACCCCTATTTGTAGCAACTGGGCACAAACAAACTTGTAGGAGATATCTTAGAAAGTGGCTATTCTCTGATTCAGTCTAACACAATGCAAATTGAGTGAACTTTAAACCAATTTCTACAGCAATTGTACTCGATTAACATTAGGGCGCATGAATGCAAACTAAAATCCATTTCCTCCTTATCGTAGCCCCTACACAGTATTCTTTAAACTAAAACCATTATTTTGATACCTGGCAGATCAATGTTCAACTGAGGGATGTCTTCCTTTCGTGGCATAGGACTGCGCAAAACGTGTGTTTGCCAAAAATAGGAAGCAAAGCTTCTCTTTCTCTCTTTGCGCTATCATCTCGTCTTTCAAAAAACTTCACCCTGCTAAGTTGCTAAATGCAGAACTCTGACCTTTGACCCGTTCAGCAGCTGCTCATTTTTGCGTGCAAGGCTTGCCATGCGGTTTGTAATGCAAAGCAACTCCGGAGAATCACAGCGAAAAGCAGTCTTATACTTATTTTCATTTATGTACAGTGGTGTGCAATCTAGTAATGCAAAGGCAGCTGTTTATTTTATACTTGCATATATTTTATGGAAGCCTGAGAGCACGTTAAAACTGCCTTGAGTGGTAGAACTGCTTGTAAAATTGTGAATTTTAGCTCAATTTCGACTTTGGTGGTAGGGGCACTTAAAAATGAATATCCTACAATATTTTTGCATAATAGGAACCCCCAAAGTGTTCTCTAGATAGCCCAGGAATGGGAAATCAGAAATGAATAAGATATACTCTTATAAAAATAAGTTTTGTACGGCTGGGTAAAGTGACATTTCACATTTAAGTTCCCTTTTTATTGCGCTACAGCACTGCTTAAATTCAACTTTGATGCTAGGAATTCACAGTATGATGATTAGGCTTTATAAAGATGAGAAAACGAATTTAAAGCATTTGTTTTTAACAATATATTTTGTCATATAATTAATTTTATTTTTTATCAATAAAACCAACCATTAGGATGATTCCACATTGGAAAAGCAAGCTTCATTCGTAGCCTATCATATTTAAACACATTCATTTATAACCCTAAGCACAGAAGCCTTACTTGAAAACAGGAAAAATCTGCGCCACTTTTTTTGGACAGTTATCATTTAACATCAGAACCATAGATATACTTATGAAAAAAAGGCATTAAGAAAGGAAATCCCTACTTTCAATTTTGTTCTCTGTTATCCAAAATAATGAAACTGGTTTTTTGAAACTTTTAAAATAATGCAGGCCTGTATACCTACACTGACTTAAAATACCGCTGACTCAACATTCCTGTCTGTGGCCGTGAGCAGGAATAGCCATATGCTATTTATGCAGCTGTTGTGTGTCAGCAGGCGTCGAATTTTCACGCCTTTCTCAGGAAAAAACCCCTTTATTATTTGAAATACCCTGACAGAGTTAAATCCCCATTTGCTGTGTCAAACAGTTGCTGTTCAGTTAGTCAGTTTAAACACAGCTGTCGGAAAGCTTTTTTCTCTCGGGTGCTGAAAGAAAAGCATGTCACAGTCTATTTAAAAACTGAGGCATTTCAATGCAGTCAAATCTATCTTTCTATAATGTGTATTTAGTTCAGCAACGACCAAATTCACTCAAATGATGTGCATGCCTTTTAATGTCTAATACAATATTTAAAGAAAAGGCTGTAACATTGTGTATTTAAGTCTATTGATTACAAAACACACAATTTCGTTTTTCTACCTCTCTGTATGAGGCCTATTTTAATCCTATTGAATACGAATTCTAATTTTATCTTTAGCATTGTGGCAATTTGCACACATGTATAGTGTCTTACTCTGTCAATTTAAATAGTAACATGCAGCTGTTTAGCATATGTTACATAATTTATTTCTGGATTTTTATTTAATATGTAAGTAACTAAATGACAGTTTGCATAACAGAATGATGACAGCAAAAAAAACATAAACAAACTCATTGAGCTCATTCAGACAGTTACAGAAGGACACAACACAGCGCGCTTAAAGCTAGCCATTCGTACACAGAGTACTCACACAAGTATTACCAATGTCAAACCAAAAACCCCACATAGACATTGAAACACATATTTAACCCACAAATCAATACTTAGGACAGCTTACAAAGTGTACGCAAGACCAACCTATTTGTAAATACTAATTGTAAGTCATATTTACAAGAAGAGCTCTCAAAAGTAGCCCAAAAAACTGTTCCATGGTCAAGAAGCTGAAATACTCCAAATTCGCCAGTTTTGGCTGGTAGAACACTCAAAAAGCGCTCTGCATATCACCACTTATGAATGTTATTAAGTGCGCAGATCCGGATCCGTTTTATGTACATATTTAGTTCCATGGGGTACTTAGTCACCAAGGAAGAAATATCTTTTTACTATACCTAAACCTATTTAGGTATCCCCTCTGAGGGAGTCAACTAAGTACTTACTAAATCCATATCGGTACCTCCAAGACAGCAACACTTTCTGCGAAGTGTACTGGTAACAGGCATGCCAAAAATATTATAGCATATATAATATTATACTCCAAGTGACACTTAACACAATCTGTGTCGTTCAAATTTTCAAAATTAGAGAAAAATCTCCTCATTACCTGCCTATATGAATTGCAATGCATATATCATTTCAAAACAAATTCCAAAATTGGCCAATCATACAAACAAAGCCACAGTAAGTGTTACTAAAACTACCTTACCAATCAAAGGCATCAAACCAACAGCAAGTGCCGCAAAACGGCTCTTACCAATCAAATGGTGTCCAGGTTCCAACTGCCAAGTTCTGAGTGACCTAACGGTCGTTTTAAAATACTCACGCCAAAGAAGTTCTCAGTCGGGAGCGGCAAACACTTGGAGGATCAGAGCAGGAAGACCAGAAATATACTGGGCTGGAAGACAAAACAATCTCCGTGCGCAGGGTACCTCCTCAGTAGATTCCTGTCCTGTACTCCTCAGTAGATTCCTGTCTCCCTTCAAGACCACTCCCTTGGATAGCCGCTGCACCGATGAGTCCCACTTTCGGGCGCCATTTGTAGAAATAAAAACCTTCTTAGGGGTTCACTGATACATCTGGTCCTTAAGACCAACAAAGAAGAGATTGGCACAGAAGCTGTAATATCAAAAAAACATGTTTTATTAACCTCAGATGAGGGAGATTGCATCTTACGGTACCCGCAGGCCACTGTAGGAGGCATTCTAATGAGTGCAGAGAACAGGGTCCTTATATATGCATTTGTTATATAGTCAGCATAAAATCAAGGGAGGTCCTAGCACATACAAGCATGCTTATTGACTAATATGGGCATACAAAATTTGCTTGCTCCACAAAGTGGGAGGGAGACTAAACTGCTTACATGAGTAAGAATAGCTTGACAGTTGTATACTAGGAGCAGGTGCATTCTACCAGTTAGGCCTCTCTGAGCATGTGCAAGACTCTGGAAGAGGGAGAAAGCACATGGCGAGCACATGGCTAACTAAAATGGCTGCCAAGTACAAAATGGCTTTCAGCTCATGCTAACAGCGATTCCTGCAATCTTTAACAACGGGGTGTCACCTTTTGTCTCCTTAAAAGGCAGGAAACCTAAAACCAACCTCACTGCTGGATGGTTGTGTAGGGACAAAGCATGTATTGTGGACAGATCAGAAATTGCCGAAAGGATTGATCAACACCAAGACAAATACAAACTCAGACATGACAACACCAAGTGTGTTAAAGCACGAGTATTTAGACAAGGTGAATGGGTCCGTATTGACTTTCCCAAAGCATGAAGGAGGAACTACTCCAGGTTCTCTGAGCCGTTCAAGATAGTAAATGTGGGGGAAAAATATGGTTCAGTTAGAGAACGGGCAAACGTGGGGGATGGACAAAGTGGTACCATAAAAGACACCCCAAATTCTTCAAAGAGGAACCAGTACAACTGATGTTTCTTTGGGTAGGGTAACCGCTCTTCCTCGGAGATCACTGAGAAGTAATGCGTGCCCTGCGTGGCAGAGCCGTTCAAGATAGTAAATGTGGGGAAAAATATGGTTCAGTTGGAGAACGGGCAAACGTGGGGGATGGACAAAGTGGTATCATAAAAGACACCCCAAGTTCTTCAAAGAGGAACCAGTACAACTGATGTTTCTTTGGGTAGGGTGACCACTCTTCCTCGGAGATCACTGAGAAGTAATGCGTGCCCTGCGTGGCACAAAGATTATAGTTTTGGGTTATCTTTCGGCCTCAGAGGATTTCTTCCATTTTGGCCCCAGTATTTAAGTTTTTCTCGCCATGCATGTACTTGTATTTGTTTTATATGCTGTGATTATTCGAATACTCTCTTTTCCGCTCTTCTTCTGCCTTTCCTTTCCTTTTTGCATTTTTTGCTTCCCTACTCGGGGAGGTGTGTTGTAATCTACCTTGGTTCAACCCTGCCTGTTGGAATGTTCCTTCTGTTGGTGGAAGAAGGTTCCACAGCTGACTCCAGCTGACTGGAACCTGTTGGTGGTGAAAGATGTAATAAAGACCGCTTCCAATTCTACTCAGTGTTTTGATCTTTTTAACAACTTACTTTTCCAAATAAATGAAAACTAATGCCCCTTGCCCTGTCCATTACCATCATCCAGCAGTCGCCTTATCCTTTTTTTTTTTTTACTTGGGTACAGAAATTTCAGACTTGCACCCTGGTATTAATATTGACTAAACTACTCCCCTGTATCGCATGTACAGCACAGGAGCCCCAGCCAGAGTGCTTAAGGTTACCTATCCTAGCCCCCTGCATGCTGCACCCACCTGCCATTTCATTCAACAGTAGATTTGGCTGCCAACAGCTGGTTTTTTTCTTTCTTTTTTGCAGTTTTATATAGCGCAAACTAGACCCGAAGGTATCAGAGCACTGTACATGAGCACCAGTTGCATTACAGACCGACACATTCATTTCTAGGCACAGGGAGATTAAGTGATTTGCCCAGAATCACAGGATGTTTGAGCCTCCTCCCGCCAGACTCAAACCTGGTTCCCCAGCTTCGAAGTCAAAAGTCAGCCACTCTGGCCTTTAAGCCACATCCAGTTGATTTGCTGTTGGTAGGCCACGCCACCACATGGTTCTCGAGTCTGCGCGTGCTGCGAAGCAATTTTCTAACCGCCCTAGCCCTTTACAAAACTATATATTGAGCTAGAAATAAAGTGCCCTTTGGTGCCAGCCAGCCAGCCTCCAATGTCTCGTTAGTGGCCTTAGGCAAGTCGAGTATGTCCTGATTCCTTCCATGCTCAGTCCCATCAGTACTTGGAGCACTCAAGATGACGGCCGAAGGCACGCCGAGAGGAGGTGAGCGGCTCGCTGCCTTGGCCTCTGTCTCGGTTCCGCATTCCTCCTGCTGCTGCCGTCCCACTCCCAGCTGCTCTTGGCATCCGACAGCCATCCGTCTGTCCTGCCCTCCTGTCCCTCTCAGCCCGTTCACGACGCTCCCTCTGTCCACTCTAGCCACACCAATACTGTATCGCTCTTCACATGACGCCTGCAGTCTGCCTGGCCTCCAGGCCCAAGATCACCGCCCCGGAGTGCAACAACACCCTGAAGGCCGGGCTGTAAGCAAGAAACCCAGTAATGGCGAGAAGATCATGCTATGTAAATATGTAGTATTTCCCCTCAGTCTGTATATATCCTACCCTCCCCCCCCCCCCCCCCTGTCCTTAGCTGCGCTGCTCAGCATAGCCACTTTTAACACTACCCCTCCCCTGAGCTCTCTCGCTTGGCTGCCGTCCTTGTAATCAGTGGAGGAAGAGGAATGTGGCGATGAGTCCAGCGGAGTGGGCTGTCTGAATCACCCTGAGGGACCCCCGCCGCCCCCCTTCCTCACACACAAGTGTGAGAGACCCTGCAGGGCTGAAAGTAGGGAGAGAAGGGGGAGTACATGGAGAACGGAGAGCCTCGGAGCCAAGAAGACTAGGGAGGAAAGTATGGCCGCAGAGGAGGCCGCCGGAGGGGCCCGCAAGGCCACCAAAAGCAAACTATTCGAATTCCTGGTCAACGGTGTGGTGAGTGAACAAAGTTACAAAGAGCTGAAGCCACTGTAAAGCGCATGTGTAACGGGGAATTTTTTTGTGGGTGGGGAGGCTGTACCAGATTGAGCTCATGGAGCCGTTTGAGTGAAAGACTGTGGTTAAAAAGGCTGTGACTCCACGATCCTGCGCTAGCAAAGGAACCTCTGATAACGAGAGGTGAAGGATTTCGAACCTCGGCAAGGTTTACAGAGGTGTACATCCTTTCAAAGTCGTTAAATTGAGTATCATTAACTTGGGGAGTAAATAATGAAATCGGCTTAAAACCATATTATAAATATATTATGTCCATTCGGGTGGGGAATTAGTTGTATATTGACATTTCTAAGGTATAACTATACCATAATTATTGTATTATTTCTGTTATGATAACTTGGTATTTATTTTTATTTAAAGAATTTTAAGTACAAAATCGCTTAGAAATTGGATGAAACGCTACACGAAACATTATTATGACTGAATTGTGTTGGGTAGCGAATGGAGCGTGGGCTGTGAGTAGGAAGGCGATATTAATGGAAAGAGCGAAAATTGAGGCGGTGAAGTCAGTGCGTGTAGGAAACGTGGGATGTACTGATAAGGCAAGGAGTGTGAGCGAAGAACACGAAGACTGTGAGTGAAGTGAGAGGACGGCGATTACAATAATGTATCCCCGTAAAGAAGTTAAGGGCAGTGAGTGAAAGACCTAGCTCTGACTAGGGTTAGCAAACGAGTTCAGTATTACTTAAGCTAAATGTCAGGCCTTAATTTCATTTTAACATACATTCTTTTCCGACACGTTAGTTCAGTTGATTTGAAACAAGACTACATCTCCCGGAATGTATCAATTTGTTAATTAAGAGGCTAAAGCTGGAAACAATGCGTCTCTGTGACACGGAGTGCCCTCGGCTGTGGAACGAAGACTGAAGGGCGCAAGGCTGCAAGCGAAGAGGTCGAGGATTATAAAGCGCCACTGGCTGCTTGGTGTCTCACCAAAATGTAGGTTTTTGAAGCGCTCAGCTTGTGAGATGTCCTTGGGTGACTAGTCCAGAGAAAATGCCAGTCTTCAGATCCCAAGTCTCATATTTTTTGTTTTGTGTTCGCGAATGTGTACTGGTAGTCTGTGCAAATTGTAGTACTATCTCTGTATTATGGTATTTGTTGCTTGAATGTGAATTTACGTTGAAAAAACAAAGATAAGAGGCATTTGGCAAAACAGGAACAGTTGGTTTAATTATTCGCTAGAATCAGGAGTTCAGCACACAAAAGCGGGTCTGAGAACTGACTCAAAGTACAACTCTATTGAGCGTCTTTCTATACATTTCTTGAAGCATCATAAAACAATTCATAGATCCTGTTTTGGGTGAGGAATGCAGTCCTAGTCATGGAGTCATAAATTACTCCGACCAATAACAAATACAGGTGGATCTCAACCTTGCGTGGACACGGTGAGGAGGGCCAGTGTGTAACGTGTCAAGATGTCCAGCATGGGCAGCGCGTGATCACTCTGTGTGCTGTGTCCTGATTGGCTGAGTGTTCCTAACTTCATATGGCATCTAACTTTATGGTATTTCTGGAATATGCAGCCCTCCCGCCATGTGCTTTTTATCAGGGCCTATGGCCTCGGACCATTGTGGTGTCACTACCTATCTGTGGGACTAATCTGGGTTCTACCTGTTCGCGCGTTTGTCCTGCTGGTTAGGTGCCAACCCACCTGTGATCTATTAATCAGTGGCCTCAGGCCTAGGTCGCAGGGTCTGCCTGACCATGTATTTCTGACTCAGGGTTGATGAAGAGGTCATATCGGGGGATTTCGACAACAATGATTCAAACTCGTTCTTATATGCACATGTATAGGAAACCGCCTCTCTGTATAGTGTAATAAAATGAAGTACACTATGTAGAGAGAGCGAGGATCCCCAAAAGGTAGATAGAGGTAAAAGTAGATAATACTAACTCTTTTTTAGGTCTCGCCTGAGCCAGCGCTTAGCGCTGCCCTCGGCGAGAGTTTTAGTAAGCGGGTTTTGGAAGTGCAAACAGCAGTGGCTTTTGCTGGCGACCAGCTTGCGTTCACGATAGCGTGCACGCGCGCAACCGCCAGCTTTCAGCGCCCGATCAGGCGCCATCTGTCTTTCCTCTCACTTGATTGCTTTCACGCTCCTCCGCCCCTCCCCCGCGGCGTCGCGCTCCTTTCACTTTCGCGCGCGGCCAATGCTTGTTTTTTAGTACTTTCAATCAGCTGGCTTTGTTTTGTTTTCTATTTCTTTACTTTTGCTATAATCGCGGCACCCGCGCTTTACTTTTAACATTAAAAGTGAAGCGCGGGTGCCGCGATTATAACAAAAGTAAAGAAATAGAAAAAAACATCTATTTCTTTACTTTTGCTATAATCGCGGCACCCGCGTTTCACTTTGATGTTAAAAGTAAGCGCGGGTGCCGCGATTATAGCAAAAGTAAAGAAATAGATGTTTTTTTCTATTTCTTTACTTTTGATTTTGGCTTCCACATTTTAACAAAGTAACCGTGTGATCCTGGGCAAATTACTTCATATCAGTGCTCTTGGCTGCCAGTGGAACACCATGTTACAAACAAGGCCTCGTAAAATGAGCTACATAAAAAGAAACATTTACCTAACATTGTGCAAACAAGAAAGGCCACCAAGCTGCGCGCCTAGACATTATGTTAGCAGAAGACGTCACATCACCAAGGACACAGAGCACCAGTGGTGAACTTTTCTTTTATCAATCATTGTTTTCAGATGTGTAGCAACCAACTGCTGCACACACCTGCCCGGTAATATTGTATGTGAAGCGATAATCCATAGCTGTATAATCCTCAGGCACACGCCGTCTCACACGCAAAACGTGTTGTTGATCCAGCAAAAACCTGGTCCGAAAGTCTGATTTGCTGATCGCTTAAAAGCCCAGTTGACCTACATGATGATGATCAATACAAACCCAATAATTCTCATAGATAGGAGTATCTGTTCTGATCAGCCTGACCATCCTGCTATCTAGAAGTTTCTTTCCAATTGAAGAGAGGTACATCCATCTTTGTTCAAAAATATCCAATTAAACCACTCTTGGCAAACTGTTTGTTTCATTCTAGATTTAAACAAGCATTGGCATAGCCAATAGGTCTAGCCTTTGGGACCTTATAAGTGTTTAACCTTGCAACAGTTAATGTTGTTGCACCAAGGATATTGTGCTGCATAACTAAATACTTATAAGGTCCCAAAGCGAGACCTATTGGCTATGCCAATGCTTGTTTGTGATAGTGTGGGCGAGCAGTTAGGCTTATGAGAGGGTAGTATTAAGCTTTGTTGTACTTGCAGAGGCAATAAATGAGACACACACTCAAGAATACATCAGAGACCAATTTGCAAAAATAACATTGATTTCTTTTTTTTTTTAAAGTAATTTTTAAGACCATAAACCCAGTTCTAGGATAAATACTTTTGGAGTTAAGAATTTTCAAAGTTCGATAAATGTATCACTTATATGTGCAATTGCGCGCCATAGGAAACAATAGGGAAAAAGCAGAATATTGCATAGAAATTCAGGCAAAACTTTCACAAAGGTCCCCTTCACGGTGTAGGTCGATGTAGGGACCAGGACCAAAATTCCAGCATGAGAAGTACGGAAGCATACCGAATCGGCTGGGAGCAGTGGTGCTGAGGTCTTGCAAGCTGGTGTGCCAAGATGAAGGGCGCCACGTGAACAAGCACGACACAGAGGGACTTGCAGGTAAGTCCTGTGGGTCTCCTTGGAGTGAGGAGATTGCAAAGGGGTTAGGACCACTGGAGCAGGGCTGGGAGGCTAATGCTGGGGCTGGGTGCAGAGTGACCAGGTCAGCCGGGCGTCGTGCATCTTGAGGTCCTCGCTGTCAGGAGCAGGCAACTTGGAGGCGATCTTTATGCAGCTGGGCCACTCAGGAAGTTGGTCTCTGGTGTCTCGTCGTCCCTCGATAGGTGCTTGCTTCTGGTGCTTCGGGAGTGGACTCTTCTTCTCAGTGATGGCGGTTGGGAGTTTGGTACCCCAGGTATGTGTACGCTGCGGCTCCGGTAGGCCCTGGTGTCTCCAAACTTAGTGGGGAGACAGATCTGACCCTCTGGAGCTGTTGTACCTTTTCTTGCTTTGGTGCTGCGTCAAGGTCGTTGGGGAGCAGCACTTCAACAAACCGGACTTCACGGGATCAGTGCTGATTTCTTGAAGGCTTGTGGTGCTGTGGGGTTCTTGGAGTCCTTTTCAGGATGACACAGCAGCAGTCTTGGGAGCAGCAGGCAGGGTTTGGTGCCTTTTTCTTCTGCAGCAGGGCTTCAGTTCTCGAGCAGCAGGTCTTCGTTGTCCCGGTCTTTTCTTGTCTGTCCAATCTGATGTTCAGGTCTCATGGTGCCACTTGAATACTGAATATAGGGGAGTTAAAAGGGTAGATCGGTAGCAGCCAATGGGCTACTTACCTTTAGGGTGTCTACACCCTCTATTTATTTATTTATTTATTTGAGTTTTATATAGCTCTGGCTAGACCCGGAGGTATCGGAGGGCTTTACATGAGGTTCCACATTGTTACAAAGTTACATCAGTTACAAGTTACATATGTTGCTAGAAAAAAATTAAAAGAGCATAGAAGACGAGATAAATGGAGCATAGAGGGAAAGGGGGTAAGGTAAAAGGGTAGAAGGGAGATACGGCGGAGAGACGAAGGAAAGTCTGCCCAAAGTCCGGCTGGGTAGGTGACAGCCGAGGGGGAAGTCCACAGCCAATCTCCTCTATAGCTATCAGGTAGCTCCACCGGGCATCGGCCAAAATGCTAGGTCTCAACGGTCGGTGGCAAGTTCACAGATTCTTTGTTCTGATGGGTGAGCCGGATGGGGGATATGCTTGAGGTCTGGTCGAAGTTACAATTTTTGTCAAAGAGTAGTAGCTCATTGTGGTAAAGGACCACTGTGGAAGGCCATCTTGGGGTGAGGCAAGAGAATTTTGCCCCTGGTGTTCCAATTCGGCTGGTCACCCAGTCACAGGTGGGCATCTGCATCTTCCCATGGCTCTCATAGCTGCAATGTTTTCAGTGTTTTATGTGTCCGGCATTAGGCCTCAGGCGGCCATCTTAGGGTCAGGCACGATATAGTTTTGGGGGTTCCCCCCTGAGCTTATTGAAATTAATCAGCTCTTAGAGCAATTAGTGTCACATAGGCCCCACGTAACATCCTTGTGTAAAGGAGCCTCTCCAATCATTTGTGCAACCCTTCATGGGTAAAAGGGTTTCCCTCGGGTCGCCATTTTGAGGTCAGGGGTGCCGGGTCGAAGTAAAATTTTAATCAAAAGAGTCCCCCAGTGATAAGGCAGTTGAGGCGCCCCCAATGTCCCCCGCTCACCGAGATGAGCCGCTTCCGCTCTTCACTCACCGGTTAAGGGCACGTTCAGGAGCTATCATGGCCTCGGGCGCAGGTCTCCCGACTATGGCGTTGAATGTGCCCGCCACCTCCATCAATCGCCCACTGTGGCTGCACCAAGTTCTCCAGATCAGCCGAAGTGCTGACGCTCCTGGGAGGCGCGGGGAGTTCTGTTAAGGAGCCTTTTCAGAGGTACGCCCCTGTCGCAGCTCGTTTCTGTTACCACCCAGCTCCGTCCGCAGGCGCCATTTTGCTGCGGTCAGTCTGCTCTGCGCGCCTCGTTATTTTTTTACCGGACACCAACTTCTCCACCTCTGGGCTAGTCCTTTCCGACCAGTTCTCTTCCCTATGCCGACAGGGACATGTCTGTGTCTTGCAGACTGCATCTGATGGCTTCAACTGCAGGAAACAGCACCGTGGCGGCAGAGTCGGTGTGGGTTACATCCACCCGGCCATCTTGGAGGACTGTCTTCTCTAACGGAGCCTCGGAGAGTCACAAAGAGGGGTCTTTTCCTACTGTGGACGGCACTCGCTCAGCCTCCACTGGATCGGTCGCAGCCTCTGTAGCCGGTTTTGCTAGATTTCTGGGCGCATATGCGCTCAGGACGCTGATGCAGCCCTGGAGCCGAGGTGAAACACGTCCATCCGGCTCCCCGGCTCCTCCTCCAACCCTCTAGGGACCACTTCCTATGGGAAGAGGCACTACCCTAGCCCTGATAAGAGGTTTTCTCACCATCTCAAGATGGTGGAATTTCAGGAGAGGGGTTCACCTCGTCTGCCCTGCCCTAAAGATGGTACAGGCTAAGTGGGGACACTCCCCCTAAACCAACTAAGTTTCCCGCCTTTCCTCCCGCCAAAAGTGGAGGAGGAAATGGGGCTTGGCCTCCGCCACTATCTAGAGGTTCCTGGGTGGAATTTCAAAGGCGGCATTGCCTTTAAAGCTTCCCACTCAGGAAAGCCATCCTGTCCTGGAGGTGTGAAGCACCTTCACCCAGAGCGGGCTTTGTCTCTTTCTACTGAGAGCGCTGGATCTCACCTTATGAGGTCAGAAACATGTCTGGCAGTGTCAGGCTGGCGAAAACAAGTCCTGAATTATGCCAGTGCTTGGTAGGTTTTCAGCGGACCCTCTAATAGGGTCTCCTGTGTGAATTTATTAATAAATCCCACACTGGCATCAGTGAGGATTTATTAAGACAAGATGTTTGGTACCAAACACCTTGGAAATTAGTGAAGCCATCATGTAGCTAGGAAACTCGTCTTGACCAGTATCCAGCCCATGTACTCTTTGTGGCTACCCTGTGCACTTACAACACCTCAGAATAGACTGGACATTGTAGGGGAATATCTGCTCCTGCTGATATGCCCACTCATAGGATATAGTGCACCCTGCCTTAGGGCTAAAGGCCTGCAGTCGGTGTTACATACCTATATCCCATGCAGTGTAGGGAGGCATGGCACATAAGGCTGTGTGCCATGTCGACTCTTCAGATTTCTCTGCACCAAGACATGCAGCCTGCAATGGCAGAGTGCATATCCTTGGTGAGGGGTCCCTGGGGTGGCACAATCAGTGCTGCAGCCCCAGAGGACCCTCTTCAGTACCCATGCCCTAGGTACCAGGGGTACCATTTATTAGGGATTTACAGGGGCAACTGAAGTTGTGCCAACTGTGGTACAGTTTTGGGGAAAGAGATCTGGCACTGGGGACCTGGTTAGCAGGGACCAGTGCACCTACAGTTCAAAATTACATCCGACAAAAAGTGGGGGCGTTAACCATGTCAAAAGAGGCACTTTCCTATATCATGTATCATCGCGTACACCAACATCAATATTTAATTATTTCCATGGATGGCAGCACTCCAGACTGAAGCCGAAGACGCCGGTTTTAGGCGTAAAATGGCTTTATTTTTCTTGCTTTGAAAGTGTCCACTTCAATCAAGTGAGTGGGAAATATATCTTATCCTTTTTTCCCTTTAAATATTAATCTTCTCCAGCTGTTGTCATTTTTGGGCATGTATTTCGTATGTCCCGGTGTTTGATTTAAAACATTTTTTTTTTTTTTTTTTAAAATTTTTTTATTGACATTTTCAAAGAAAACAGAAGTACATCAAAGCCAGGTCTCGTGCCCAATGAGATTTAGAAGTTATAGCATAGCATGACAACATATCAGATGTAATACATTTCACGAAACAGCCAGGGTCCACCCCACTCCCCGCCCCAATCCTTTTCTTAATCCACAGGTCTTCATTTGTGTCTATCGTACATATTTCAACTAGGCATGACAACTCAATCTGCCTGATTCTTAAGCATTCAACATCATATAGTCTCCTCCGTAGGTCCTCTGAACGTCATTCTGCCATTCCCTTCCCAACAATGATTACCAGATACGCCACTATTACTCTAATCTAGAGCATCTCTTCCTCCCCAGGCATCGTCTGGTTACAGAGTGTGTCAGCCCGTGTGTTGTCCAGCCCAATCTACAAATGGTCCCCAGATGTCCCTCGGCCTAGCCGCCGATGGCATCAATTCCCAAAACAGAGTAAGTTGAGTGTCCAAAAGTCACGTCTCTGAGCCAGTCATTTACCGATGGTATTTTCGTCCCTCCCCAATGAAGCGCAATCCGACGCTTTGCAAATAGTAAAAGCATGGCGTGTAATTTCCTATAGCGCACTGTCGTTTCCTTAACATACCCCAATAGGCACTGCAGTGGATCAGGCTCCCCAGCAACCCCCGTGATTTGACTAATAGTATGACAAATTGCCGTCCAGTAGTTAGTTAGTCGTGGGCATTCCCATGCCATGTGCAGAAATCCCGCCGGAGTCGCCCCGCACCGCCAGCAACATGCATCCACTCGCAGCCCCATATGATGCAATCTTTCCGGCGTTCAGTAAAATCTATGTAAAAATTTGAAGTGGATAAGTCGAAGTCTGTAATTGGGAGAAAGTGCAGTCAACTGGCTACAGCAATATTGCCATTGGTCCTCTGACAGTGGAACTCCAAGCTCCGCGTTCCATGCTTCTAGTGCCGTGGGGATCAAAACAGGGGCCGACCCCTGCATGTTATTATATATTCTGGTAATCAATCTGCGTGGGGATTTGCCGGCTAGCACATTTTCCAACGCCGGCAGCGGGGGGGGAGCGACAGGAAAGGTGGCGTGAAGCGACCTGCAAGCTCGTTTTAATCTATGGTATGCGAATTGCTCCGCGAAATCTACTAGGTGCCCATCCTCGGCTTCCGGGGGCGGCCGAAACGTCTCCTCCGGATATAAATCACCAAATGTGGTTAGTTGCATGGCTTGCGCCAGTCTGGACCCCACTCCGACCCCTATTGGGAACAGCAACGGGTTGCACACAAGGGGGATTGATGGTGCATATAAGGTAGTGGCCCCAGCCCTTTTCCTTAATTGGTGCCATGCCCAACGTAGCGTTTCCACCGTGTCAATGCCGTCCCGGGGGCGTTTATATTCACCATAGAGTGCTACGTTCAACGGCAGCGGTCTAGCCAGATACTCCTCCACCGCCACATGGGGCTGAAATGGGGTAGGGTGCACCCAGTAATGTAAAAATTGAGCTTGCGCACTCCAGGCATACAGCTTCATGTCGGGGGCCCCCAGACCCCCCTGGCGCAACGGCAGTGTGAGCAGCTCCCATGACACCCTGGCCTGCTTCCCGGCCCAAGTTAGAGATATTAACAATGACCGCAGAGTCCGAAAAAAAGCCTGTGTCAGCACAATGGGCACGTTTACAAACAAATATAAAAATTTAGGCAGGACCACCATTTTTATTAAGGCGATGCGTCCAGCCAGTGACAACGGAAGACCAGCCCAGGCAGTTATTTTCCCTTCCAGCCAAGCCGTGGCCCATCCAAAATTAAGATTCCAGAGCTCCTGCACATCCCTGCTAATCCAAACCCCCAGGTATTTCACAGGCTCTGCCGCCCATTTAAGTGGGAACTCGGACACACTTCGTGTCGTATTGTCAGTTAACGGGAATAGGACGGATTTCGCCCAATTGATAGATATTCCAGAGAGACCCCCAAATTTGATGAACTCCCGCAGTATAGGATCTAGGTTTACCGCCGGGTTAGAAACATACAGTGTGACGTCATCTGCGTATAGCGATATCAGGAGACTCCGCGTGCTGAAACAAATGCCCCGTGCTGTGTGATGTTGCCGAATACGTGCGGCGAGAGGTTTCATTGCGATCGCAAACAGCAACGGGGAGAGTGGGCATCCCTGTCTCGTCCCCCGTGATACGGTGAAGGGTTTCGAAAGCAGACCATTCACTCGTACCCGTGCCATGGGTTTCGTATAAAGTAACTTTATCAGGTTTAAGAAAAGTGGGCTAAACCCCATACGCTCTAGGATCGCAAATAGGTAGCTCCACTCCAGCGTATCAAACGCTTTTGTTGCGTCCAAAAATACAGCCGCCGCTTGGGTCTCTGGATGTAGATAGTGCAAGATGGAGAATAATGTCCGCAAGTTTTGTGAAGTAGACCTGCCCGGGATAAAACCTGATTGATCAGGTCGTGCCACTAGCGGGAGCAGGGGCTGTAGTCTATTGGCGATCAGCTTCGCAAATATTTTAACGTCTACATTTATTAATGAGAGCGGTCGGTAGGAATCCATTTCATCGTCCGGTTTACCCGGTTTCAACAGGGTGACGATAATGGCTTCCCTCATCGATGGGGGCAAGACTCCGGACTCAAGTGCCTCTACATATACCTCATGTAATTGGGGGGCCAGTTCTTCCACATAAGTTTTATAAAAGATAGTGGTCAGTCCGTCTGACCCTGGGGCCTTGTTCGAGGGCAGTCCCTTGATGACCTGGGCAATATCCTGTACTGTAAAGGGAGCGTCAAGGTATTCTCTGTGTCCCCTACTCAACCAAAGGAGTTCCAGGGACTCAAGGAATGGTAATAGCCCCTCCGGCGAAAGGTTCTGTTTCGTAGTATACAAATCTGCATAGAAGCCAGTGAAGGCCTCCAGAATGTCCCGCTGTCCTCGTATTTGCGTCCCATTATGGTTCGCAAGTGTGGGCACAAAGGCAGTATTACGTGGTGGGCGTAACATTGCAGCCAACGTCCTGCCAGGGCGGTCTCCCTCCCCATACCTCCTTGCCTGCGCATGTTTACCTATAAATTTATTGATTTTAAAAATCTGGTCATCATATTAAGAGTCAGGAGAAGGGGACCAGAGCTAGGGTCTGAGAGTACCATGAAACATGTGAACTGATTGCAACAGATGTGCGTAAAATTTAGAAATTATGGGGAATTTAAGTTCCTCATTCATTTGGCACAGAAGTAGAGGAGCTGCAAAGAATGTTGCCACAGGAGACTGCAAGGCTTCTACTGTGTTCAAGATAGCGAACATGTGTTTCGGCTGTTAAATCTTAATTCCAGGTTGATTCCAGTTTTCAGTAAAAAGTGGAATATTTTACCTTGTACCTTGGTACTTGTTCCGCGTTCACTTTAAGAATATAGTGGCGATGTGAATCCTGGGCAGAAGCCGTTGCAAGGGCCATCTGCGGTCTGGCTAATTGTTGCTGTGGACGGTCTCTACTTCTGGGCAGAAGATTTTTAGACTGTTGGCTTGTTACTGCCAGTGTGTGGAGCGGTTTACAGAGGTCATATTGCTGTGAACCACCGGAACCAGCAACTGGTTGATACAGTTTGTTCGACGTTTAGGCACCTCCTTAGCCAGTATTGGTTTAACGGTCCCCTTGCGCGCCGTTGGTGCGCAAGTGAGGTACATTATTTTGTTTCCACAACTGTAACCAAGCACGTGCCCTACTTCTTGCTGTAAATAGGAAGCATGTGGAAGGCCCTCCTTTCCTTGACAACTGATTGCGCTTAACGCTGCAGCATCACCAATGTGTGCGACCATTTTAGGTGCAATTGCGAAGCATCAGTAACTATTACGTAGCTACGAGTCCCAGAAAGACAGACTTAATTCTCTTGGTTATAGCAGAAAACTTGTATCAATTGAACAGTATTGTTAAGGTATGAAGATTTAAAAAAAAAAAAAAAATTAAGAGTATCTGCTATCCACATTGGTATTTTCATGTGGTACATCACTCTATTTACTCTCTGAACAGTAATCTCTACAGGTTGTTGGTTTCTGGTAATTGGAGTAATGTAAAAGACTTCAGTGCATTTTTATATTATACTGTACACTTTGCATAGTGTCATATACTCAAGTATGTTGAATTTCTTGGTGACAGAATTAGTGTTTCACAGACATTTATTAACACCTCATGTAGAAAATTGGATTGCTGGTTGGGAGGGGGGGGTGAAAGCTAACTCAAGCACCAACCACAATCTCTGTCAGGGTAAAATATAAGTAGGCTGTCTGGAAATCGGTTAAACCCGACTGTGCCCGACAATACCCTACCGACGGAAAATCAGCTGACCCTGTTTAAACCGAGTGTCACTGATTTTTCACATTTATTGCACAGCGTGACCACTTGAGGGAGCCAAAGCAGTACAAAACAGAACTGTACTGGAAACAGCTATCTGAAGCAAACCCTCACTCCCGCCCTCACTCTGCGTGTCCCCTCTGCTCCAAAATCTGTATAGCGCCCCGCATAGTGAGGGAATTATCTGCCGTCATATGCCCTGAAAAGCAGTACAGCATTTATGTATTTTGAGGTACGCTTTATGTTGCTGCTTCATTGGTTTTCTGACGACTTTCTAACACGTTGACTGAGTCACTTTATGGGCAGAACTACAACTTTGCTTTATTCCTTCTGGGTTACTTTGCATGTTAAAACTTGTATACAATGACAACAGTGCTCAGGTCAAAATTGAAATTGAAAGTCGACTGTTCCAGCGTATCCCAATTTTTAATGCACTTAAGCAGAGCTGTGTTTTGCCCCTTCCCTTTTTCGGCTTCTTCTGGGCGCAAACCCTGCAGAATATTCTGTCATTTTCTCCTAACATTGGGACAGTCCATCTTGCCTGCCCACTATATGCCTATTGCCATATGCTAATGAATTGCACTCCATTCTGCTTACACAGTAAACTTTTTTGTTCGGAAAAGTAATGTTTTTACAATGTGTTATTGGTTAATATTTACAAAACAAAATTTTAAAATTTTGCTTCACGGTCTCCCAATTATTCATGGTGGTTTGGCAGGATAAAATTGGAGCAGGTGTCTTAGCATAAATACTTAGGGCTCTTTTTCTCGTGCAACCTGAAGTGGAACTCTCATTTGGCTGTTAAGACCAGTGCAGTTTTATTGTTTTTTTTCGATGTGCAAAGGTGACTCACCAGGCAGCAACATCTTAGCTGGCTGCAACAGCGAATGCCGAGATGGGGTCGGGGTTGGATTGGGATCACAGTTAGGGCCGGCACTCCAGAAAAAATGACCCGCATTCTTAGATCGTGCCTTTATGGATCGCTGTTTTTTTTGTGCCAGATTGATCAGTGTTATAATGCCCTAACTAACATGAAAATGTGTACTAAACCTGGCTGGATATTTTGTGTAGTTTTATATAGTGTGATCTCGGCCCAAAGGCACTAGAGCGATTTACATGTGTGCCAATTACATACAAGATAAAGTTTAGTTTTATTGTAGGCCTTTAAAGATTAAGCGAGTTGCCCAAAATCACAGGATGCTGAGCAGACGCTGGGATTCTGTCGCGTTACAGCGAGGCCCAAGCAAAGGCACACTCCCTCCACCGAAGCCTAAGACACTGTGGCTGAGGTGACAGTACCTGGCCCCCAGCGAGCCCCATGCATACTTCTTCCCCACCCACTATTTATTTTTATTTATAAAGTTTTATATAGCGCTAGCTAGACCCGTGGGTATCAGAGCGCTTTACATACACGAAGGAAGAGAAGAAGGAATTACAAAACATCGCTGTACATGAGGATGCATAAAAACGCAAGCAAAGACATAGCACTTATGTATCCAGGGAGGGGACAGGGACTCAGGTGGCTGACATAGTCAGAGAACCACCATCCTAGAAGGACAAAGTGAGCGGGGGGGTCTATTCAGTTATTGATGCCTGGGACGGTTGCCTTGGTTCGTAAAGTATTGGTTGAGAAGAAAGAGTTTCAGGTCCTTTTTGAAGCAAGAGAAGGAGGGGTTGCATCTGAGGTCAGTCGGGAGTGCGTTCCACATCCTGGGTACGTTGCCAGAGAAGGACCAACACTGGGTCACTTTCTTTTTCAGTTTCGGAGGAATGAGAAGAAAAGCGTTGGTGCTTCTCAGAGTTCTGGATTTCCCTGCTTCTATTAGCTTGCTGTTAAGGTAGTTTGGGAATTGGGTGTGAAGGGTCTTGTGAGTGATGCAGGCCAGTTTGTAAATACATCTACCTTCCATGGGAAGCCAGTTGAGAGCGTTGAGGGTAGGTGAGATGTGTTCAAATCTTTTTACATCCGTTATGAGTCGGGCTGCCATGTTAAGGACTGACCTAAGTGGGGCTAGGTGAGCTTTTGGTGTCCCTGTTAGGATGGCGTTCCCATAGTCCAGTTTAGAAAGGACTAGGGATTGAACTATTGTCTTGAGATCATCTTGAGGAATGAAAGGTTTGATTTTCTTGAGGTGTTTTAGGGAGTAGAGCGCGCTTTTTGCAGAGTTCTTTATGTGGTCTTTCATTGACAAGTTCTTGTCCAGGGTAATGCCTAAAGACTTTACTGAGTCGGATAGGCCGAGGGAGCAGTTTAGAGCATCCAGTTCCTTGAGCCAGACTTGAGTTGGTTGGTGGTTACTTTTCGGAGAGAACAGTATTAATTCAGTTTTATCCGGGTTCAGTTTTAAGTGGTTTGCGTTAAACCAGGTTTGGATCTTGGTAAGCGTGACGTTGAGGTGTCGGACGTCACTGGGCGATTTGATTTTGTAGTATATTTGAGTGTCATCAGCATATAGGTGGTAATGAACCCCTGCTTGTTTCAAAATAATTGCAAGGGGTTCCATGAAGAGATTGAAGAGGGATGGTGATAGGATCGATCCTTGCGGGACTCCAAGTTTGACTCGTGTTGGTACCGAGAGGCAGGAGTTGATTTTAATCTGTTGCGAACGGTGCTGAAGGAAGGAAGTGAACCATTCGAGTACTGTGCCATTAATGCCACATCGGCTCTTCAGAGTCTCTAGTAAAGCTCGATGGTTTACTGTGTCAAATGCCGCTGATAAGTCAATGAGGATGAGGAGGCAGGCAGAACCTTCGTCTAAGGCTCTGTGGATATCATCTGCAACATTGAGCATCGCTGTTTCGGTGCTACAACCTTTCCTGAAACCTGACTGAAAGGTGTCGAGGAGGTTGAAGTTGTCCATATGTTTGTTAAGTTGCTGGAGAACGCACTTCTCCAAAGTTTTAGCTAGGAACGGGAGGTTGGAGATAGGTCTGAGGTTGTTGAGCTCGTTGGGGTCAGCCCCTGGTTTCTTGAGTAAAGGAGTGATTTGTCCTAGCTGAAGGGAGTCTGGGACACAACCTGATGTGAGAGAGGAGTTGATGATTTTTGTCCACACAGGGGCAATGATGTGGTTGAGTTTTTTACTACTGTGGATGGGAGAGGATCCATAGTGTGGGAAGAGGGTTTTAGGCTTGCAATTATATTGAAGACTTCGGTTTCCGACATGGGTTCGAAGATCGACCAATTAGCGTCATTTTTCAGTTGGAGGCAGGTCAGATTGCCCGAGGTAGGATTTCGATCTGTGTGGTCCGGGATGGTTAACGGGGGCAGGTTGCAAGGGAGGGAGGATTTGCGGTTCTGGTGAAGGATTGCTCAATTTTTGTGACTTTATCAGTGAAGAAGCAGGCGATTTCTGAGCAACGATCTTTGGTGGCGTTTAATTCTAGTGGGGGTGTGCTGTTTGTTTGATTTTTGATAATGTTGAAGAGTTCTCTAGGTCTATTCTTCGCCTGATCTAGTTGGGTGCTGAAGAAAGAGGCCTTTTCTCTAAAAATGTGTTTTTATAGGTCGACCGGGTTGAACGAAGTTGTGCTAGGTGAAGAGGCGAAGGGTTAAGTCTCCAAGTCCGTTCTGATTGTCTGAGTTGTCTTCTTTCGTTATTAAGATCCAAATTGAACCAAGATTTAGATTTGGTAGATCTCATATGTTTGAGTTTGAGTGGAGCTACTTGGTCTAACACCTCTGTCATTGTGGAATTAAAGTGTGCTGTGAGTTCGTCTGTCGTCATAGTGGAAGGCTGAGGTTGTAGATGGTCATGAATCCTGGATTCTAGTTCAGTTATGGGGACTCCATTGATGTTCCTGGTCCAGTGCTTAGGTTTGTCAGGTCGTGTTGGTTGGTTTCTGACATGCGCGTCAATATTAAACAGAATGAGGTGGTGGTCGGACCAGTCAATGGGAGAAATCGATCTCAAGGAGACCAACTCATTTTTGGTAATGATAGTATCCAGAGTTGCTCCTTTGATGTGAGTTGGTTCGTTGCAGAGTTGTTTGAGGTTGGTAATTTCAAGCAGGTTGGAGAGGTTCTGGGTTGTGGTGTCTTCTGGGTTGTTCCAGTGGATATTGAAGTCCCCCAGGAACACGTCTTCCGTGTCAGTGAGGGAGAAACGAGTTATAAGGTTGGTTAGTTCTTCCGTGAAGAGGGTACGATCACCCGGAGGGTGATAGATGGTGTGAAATTTGATTGGCATGGAGCCTTTGGCTGTGAGTTCAACACCTAGGTACTCAAGAGTCAGGTATTCTGTGGATTTTAATCTGGTAAGCTGTATTCCTTCTTTATGGATGATAGCAAGGCCGCCACCAGTTTTGATCGGTCTGTCATGTCTGATGATGTTGTAGCCTGGGGGTGAGAAGGTCTAGGATGGGGGTAGAGTGGTCATTGAGCCAGGATTCTGTGAGGAATGCGATGTCTAAATCTTCCGTGAGTATGACTTCAGCAATGTCTGTGGCGTGTTGTACTGCTGATCTGCAATTGAGGAGCATGCACGATAGAGGCCGGAGAGCCTCAGAGGTGGTGTGTGTTGTGTGAATGGAAGTGTATTGAGCAGGGGGTCTGGGCGAGAGGACCGGTCTAGGGATTCTATTAGAGCTCACTAAAACTGGGATTGTCAATGCGGCCGAGTTCTGGCTAATTTCGAGGTAAGAGTCATTGATAACATCAGCTTCACGACTATGGCCTGCATGCGGCGGCCTGACCCGGGGGGGCGGGGGGTATTGGAAAACACTGCTGCTGGGCCGGTCTGACAATTGGGGGGGCCGAGGTGTAAATGGCTCAAGAGCCGGAGCAACACCTGACCCCCGGCCTGGCTCAGGTGGAGGGGAGGGGGTGACTGAGGTGGTGATGGCCCAACGGACGCTGCTGTACTCCCCCGTCCCTACTCTCTCGCTTCAGTTTGTCAGTACGCAGGGGAGTGGGACAGCAGGGAGGGTTCTGTGGGCTGGTTCACTAAGGCCCTAAAAATCATCAAACAATTAGCCAACATGTAATCATTATCGGCTTGTGGGCAGAAAAGCAAAGTTAAAATGAATAAGGAGGTTTATATGAGTCCTCTTTAATAATCATGCCCAGGCCTTTGCACGTCACGCACTTGAGACTGCCTCCATGGCGTTGGGCCCCTTTGTCCGGGTCAGGGGCCTGCGCTTCTCCAAGCTTGCCAGTAAAGCTACTTCTTAGAGGACCGGATGCACGACTTAAGTCTTTCTCAAGATCCCATAGTCCTGTGTCTGATATCTGTCTCTTTGGGCTGGTGCACAGCCTGTCAGCCTAAGTCTCAGTAAAGTACAACTACAGCCTGAGTGTGGCAGTAGGGCACTGCTACATTCTCCATTTACTGAGCGCACTTTTACCCAAAAAAAAGGTTTTATAAAAAGCGATATTTTAAACACTGCTGTTTGCGGTGGCAAATATCTAATGGCAAGCTGATGGTGATTAACTATGACATAAAGCGAGTTTAATATCTAATATGGATGACCTAGCCATGCCTGACACCAAGGAAGCTCGTGGAACCACTGAACGTGACTGGCACACAGTAGTTTACATCACAGATGGGCACACAAGAAATGAACAGAACGCAGATTCAAAGAGCAAGATTGCAACAAAAAAATGGTGCTCATGTTAAGCACTCCAATACCTTGGGGTGGAGTTTGCGCCATAAAAAATTGCACCAAAAAAAGCATCTTTTTTTTTTTTTTTTAACCGAAAATAGCGAGAAAATAAAACCCGCAGAGCATTCTCAAATGTCAAAGTAGCATATCTAGGTGGATATTGTGTGTAGTTTTATATAGTGTGATCTCGGCCCAAAGGCATTAGAGTGATTTACAAGTGTGCCGATTACATAAATATAGACTTTTGTTTCTGGAACATGGAGAGAAAACGAAGCACCTTAAAACAATAAATGTAGGAGAACAGTAACAGATGCAATGGGGGTGGGAGGGCAGCCATGGGGTGGGATTAACAGTTCGTTAATCCGGTGAGCTAAATTGTGCACAGAATATACTTTCCAGTAAAATTGTTTTTGTAGTGGACTTTTTGAGCTAAAACAAATTTTAAACGAAATGTGTCCTCCCTTGATGCCCCCTGAATAGTAGGTTCTCGCTGCGGTTTCCTACCATAAATACCTACACTTATAGTGTTTCTCAATCACAGATCTGTGTTTTAGAAAGGTACAATAGGATCGCACATCTCTGAGAGCATAAAAATATGCGTCAATGAATGTGTTTCTTTTAAGTGTAGAAAACATGTTGGGCTCCATGTGTGGCATCGTTTCGCGCGGGAACTAAAACGCAAATATTTCTCATTTTGTTTTGTGTGGCAGCAAAGAAAGAGTCATCCCAGCTGTGTCATTTTGTCGCTGGTTCTCCGTCCTAGAGGCAGTGAATGCAATATTAAACTCCAATCCTATGCACACGCTATTAGATTAGTAAAACATGACCTTGTTTGGTCAATTTCATGTTAGATCATAATCATATATCACACATATATTCTTATTGACAGAGGTTTTTATGGAATGTTTCTTGTTTCTTTTATTCAATTCGAATGCCCAGCCAACACGTGTTTCGTCGTGGGTGATTGCCCAATCGACTTCTTCAGGGCTACAAAATAAAGCATATGTACATGTATGGGATCAGCCGATCTACTGTGGGTTCATAGGTCGACAATAGTGAACATAATTCACCCGGTGACTTAGACAAATTTAGCTTAAAAGATATTAGTGACTTTTTTAAAAGGTCAAATGACCTCAGACTAGTGCTGTCCTATATCTTAAACCCCTATTGTGAGAACATTTCCATTTGTGATCATGTCGTTAAACATATGTTCATACAAAGATTTCATGTTTTTCATTATACATTCATTTAGTTCTCTCTATTTTATAATATTCACGTCAGGAGGGATGTGCAAATAATTCGAAAAGTATAACCTATTTTCATAACTGAACAAAGTGTTATTTATTTATTTGTTACTGTTTAGATTTCGTGGTGACATTCATAATTAAAATTAATTAAATGCTTCCTGTGCAACTTTAAAATATAAGAGCCCTACCTGTAGGAAAGGTGAAAATTAACTTTTGGTTCTGTAATGAGAGAAACAGAACACCAGATCGTTTTACTCAAATATTGACTTGATTTCGAGGTGTAGATTTTTATACAGTAATTAGATGAGGGATGGTGGTAGTACACTCACCTCCCCACCGGTTCTACTTCCGTCCCGGCTGTGTTTAGAGTGTGTCCCCTGTTTCAATATTTTTTAAACACGTAGATAGATGCTTCAATCCCGCATAATATGATTATCTAGAAACAAGTTAAGGCAACGGTGTGCCAGAACTGTTCAACCTGTGCCAACTAATCCAAGCGAACGTATGTCAGGATTCAAAAACACTCACCCCATAGCAAGTGCGCTACAGTTATGGTCGTCTCCGTGCGTACGTATTAAAAACGTCCAATTAGTAATTCCTGCCTGTGTATGTAGGAATCTGATTATCTAGAAACAATTAAGACGAAGGTATGTAAAATCTATTCAGCATGTTGCTACCTAATCTAAGCGACCATATATCATGTTTCGAAAAACACTCACCTCATAGCGAGTACGCTAGAGTTCTGGTCATCTCCGTGCGTGCGTGTTGATGAACCGGAAGGGGACGCAATTCTAACCAGGATCCTTTTAAACCGGTATCACACTCCACGTTCAAGCACTAGACCGCGCACTGTTCCGTTGGGTTAACGAGCATTTGGTTACCTGATATTTCCACTAGGTCCATTACGGGTTAATTCATTATATTTGTAAGTCGGGCAAGTCGTTAAGGCTTGTAGCTATCTGTACATCCATTGTTATACACGAAGTGGTATTATGATCAAAAATTGTTTGATTCTATATACGGCATGTAGAGTCAAATTTATCCATCAATTATTCAGGATTAATGATTTGAAATTTAACCGATGTTATGCCGTTTAAGATTACAACTTACATAGTGTATTTAAAAAGTGCTTCACCAGTCATCTTACATTAAGTTTTTTTGAACGAACGTTAACATGAATGTCACCAGAAATTTACACAGTGCCCTACATCATTTGGGGCAGCTAGGACATACATTGCTATATACCAGCGTATGGGACAAAGGTCAGTACTGTAAATTAATACATATCCATTACTCCGAATCTTATGTTATCCGTATGTTACTGTGGTTAGGGCAATATGCCCATGCTCCTTTAAGAATGAGGACATGACATTAGGAACATATATAACGTAAAATACATGACATTTCAGCATATGGGACAAGAGATCAATGCTGTTTTTACATATACAAACGTTGCTAGGATTCTTATATTCTCCGTATGTTCCTGTGATTAAGGCAATATGTACAGGCTCATTGAGGAATGAGGACATAACATTAGAAACACATATATCACGTAGAATACATACCATCATTCTGACCCATGTATTTGTAATGTAATACAAATGCTCTCAAGCATAGTTTTCGGTTCAATTCGCTTAAGCGTCTAATTTCTAAGGTTTTTCCCAGCATCAGGATCTCCTCAATTGCCTAAGAAAAATTGCATCTCATGATCAGTATTAAGCCCGTCTTCCACCGCCCTGATGCGCATAATCCAGATTGCTTCTGTGCGACGCAATGTCAATTCTCTGTTGCCCCCTCTTTGGGTCAGTGGGACATGGTCGATGCCAAAAAGGTGAACTGTTTATATAATCCCTGTGATTCACATATGTTGGCGTGTAAGGCCATAGGATATCTCATCATTTTGTTTCAGCGCTCTGGCGTGTTCACTTATTCTCTCTTTTAAACTTCTGATAGTACTGCCTACATACATGCGTTGACATTTGCAGACAATCACATATACCACACATTTTGTTGTACAATTGATATTATGTCTAATCGTGTATATACGACCATCATGTCCTCTGAAACTCTTCTTCTTATCCTGTGCCCATTTACAAACTCCACATGATCCACATTTGTGGAAACCTAATGATAGTTCCGTTAGCCAATTAGACTTTTTTCTGCTTTCTGGGAAGCTAGGGCTAAGAATATTCTTCAGCGTCTTGTTTTTTCTATAAGTAATTAGAGGTCGTGTGGGGACAAATTCATCTAATGTTCTATCTGCCTTCAGGATTCCCCAGTGTTTACTCATGATTTTTGATAATGCTTTCGAGACATCATTAAAGTTGGTTATTAGTCTCACTGGTTGTGTCGTGTTACTTGGTTTATTTTTGTCTCTCAGTGTGTCGCTCCTTGGCGTATTTTTAATTCTACATTCTTCTCTTTTGAGTGACTGTTCCTTATATCCCCTTTTGATAAATCTGTTTTTCATTTCTTCTAAGCCTGAAATGAACTCTTCATTCTCACTGCAGTTTCTCCTTAATCTGGTAAATTCCCCAAACGGAATTGCTCTGACCTGGTGTGGTGGATGTGCACTTCTTGCGTGCAGGAGTGAATTGCAGGCAGTGGGCTTGCGGTATAGTCTACTCTGGAGAGTGTTGTTGTGAATATACAATTCAATGTCTAAAAATTCTATTTGTTTTTTGCTGTACTTGTTTGTGAATTTGATTCCCATTGAATTAGAGTTCAGATATTGACAGAAATCTAAAAGTTCTGATTCTGTTCCAGACCATAGTAAAATGCAATCATCAATGTATCTTCCCCAATAGATGATGTTACCATTCCACTTACTGCCTCTCTCTCCCCATATCCATGTCTCTTCTAAGTATCCCATAAAGAGATTTGCGAAAGATGGCGAAAATTTAGAACCCATGGCCACACCCGTTTCTGCCTGTACCATGTGTTATTAAACACGAAGACGTTATTGTTTACAATTATGTCCATCATAGCTAGTATCATTTCCGTATGTTTCCATAAGGAAGCAGGTCTTCTTTCTAGTAGTTTTCTAATGGCATTATATCCCAGTTCTGATTGGATGCTGGGGTATAATGCCACCACATCTAAAGTTACTAGAAACATGTTTTCCTCCCAGGTAACATCCGATAGAATGCTCAGGATATGTTTCGTATCCCTAATGTGTGAAGGGAGGTTTTGTACTATTGGTTGCAGGAATAAGTCTATATATTCCGAAAGTCTCTCCGTTGGTCCCCCAATACCCGAGATTATAGGTCTACCCGGAGGAAAAGGGCTGTCCTTATGTACTTTCGGCAGGGTGTACAAACAAGGATAAGTAGGCCGGTAAACTTTAAGATATAGATATTCGTCCTCATTTACTAGACTCCCTGTATACCAAGTTTCCAATAATCTGTTTATTTTTAAAGTTAGTGGTCCTAATGGGTTCATACCTAGTTTCTCATAGCATGTGTTATCCCCCAATTGGGAAAGAATTTCTTGATCATAGTCACTTTTGTTCATGATAACTATGTTCCCACCCTTGTCAGCTTGTTTAATCACTATCTGACCATCCATTGACAGTTGTTTCAAAGCCTCTCGTTCATCCCTATTCAGGTTGTCTTCTTTTTTGTGTCTCTTTTTACGTCTTTTAATGTCTACAGTGTCAAGTTCTTTTAACACTACTTTATGAAATGTGTCTATGGCGTTGCCACCGACTAATGTAGGTGTCCACTTAGATTTGGTCTTAAGCCCGCTAGCCACACTGTAATCAGTATCAATATCAAGTTCTCTTAATAGGTTGTCCAAGTCTGGAGATGATTGATCCTCATCGGTGATTGACAGCAAGAGCTGTGTGTCCCTTATGTCTTGTATACTTTGTATATCCGAAATTAAAGACGCAGGTATATTTTTGTTGACTTTGTTTATTTCTGGATTATTCACAAATAATTTTTTAAGTTTCAAACCCCTTACGAATTTAAACAGATCAATTTTTGTTTTGCAAAAATCACCCTCTTCTATAGGACTAAAACCCAGTCCTTTTTTCAAAACAGAGATCATTTCAGTGGTCAAAATTTTGGATGATAGGTTTATCACCATTACCTCATTATCTTTGTCGTTATCTACACTTTCTTGTCCCCTGATCTTAGGTTGTAACCCTCTCGTGCCTGACCTTTTGCCTCTCCTTGTTTTTTTGTAGCATCCCCTAGGCGTGGTTGTATTCTGTTCCCCTTTTTTATCACCCTCAATTCCAGAGAGAAGGATGAGTCCCCCAGTCTACGATCCCCTGTTGAGTTCTCCGCATCGCTATCACTTGTGAGTGGGGCATTAAGAGATGTCGTGCTCGAAGAGACTGAGATGGTTTGTGAATTAGTTCTGACCATACCTTGTTTCTCATTATGTGTGACCTGATCATATTTTCTAGCGAATGTAAAAATTCTACCATCTCTATAATCTATTTCATCCCTGCGTAATTTTCTTGTCTTTCTCTGTTTGATGTCTTCCTGGTGTTTATCCAGGACGTCCTTTAAAATAGCATAGTTTTTGTTTGTTGCCTCTTCTAATCCCAGGTCCTTAATTTCCCTCTCTAGGGTGTCAATTTCAGGTTGAAGTTTAGTGACTTTGCGATCAGCACTGTCAATTAAAATGCCCATGAGTGTTTTGGAATTTTGTATTAGGGCCTCTTCCCACAGTTTTAGATGATCCTCGTCCAAGTCATCATATGTTGGGAAGATTTGTGCTCTTAGTCCCCTTGGGATTCTATCTAATCTTAAGTACTGTCTGAGGGTAATTCCATCCCACCATTTGGAGTTTTCTACTTTCTTTACTTTCTCCAATTTTATGAATTTTTCTCTGAGACCCTCACTATGGGGTGTAGTTCCAGTTGTGGATGCGGCTGATATAGTCCCCCCTAGCTAGATTTTCAAAAAGCTCTTCAGCTATCTTGTTTCTGTCCATGTTATATTTGCAATTCACTGCGCTGGAGCTGCCTCCTCACTGTAACCTATAGTTGTTTATAAAGCCTCGGGTGTTTTTCTGAGCGAGGTATTGGCGCCTCCCTAATATGCGCTGGTTTATTATCTTGGATATTAGTGCGGTGCATAGGCGAGGGAAGCTAACACCCTAAACCCTCAGTCGGGGACCCAAGGGCGGTCCACTATAGACATAAACTCCAATGCAATATTATCTATGTGGCACCTTTTACAGAATTTTTGCTTAGTGATGATGCCAAAGGCAAGAAATGTGAGTATCTTCGGGCACATATTGATAATGATGTGAAAAAAAGTACACTCTACTGCATTCTTAGATTTTTACAGGCAAACATGACTTCTGTAGTGGACATAATCAAACAACTAGAGTCTGAAAACACCCTTGTCTACCAAGTGTTCAGCAAAATTGGTGTAGATGTGAAACATCTCCTCGAGAGTAGGCTGGGCGACACTTGTTGTGACCTTGGCATTGCAACATGTTCCCTGTTAGAATGCTTGCCACTTGGTACTCCACCCTCTAATACCCCTCTCTCAGCTGGGTCAGTCCCAGCATCGCATTCTGGATCAGCCGAAGAGGGCATTAACAGGCCCTGCCTGGAGGAGAAGATTGCCGACCTCAAGCAGGATCTCCTTGCCAAAGAGATCATGCAGAACATACTACAATTCTCCTTGAAGATGGAGAAGCTCTGAATTACACACCTCTCCCAGAGAACCGATAAATACAATCCACGGAAAATGTTCTACGCGGTTAACTATCATTCCTCTTTCCACCCCCCTCTTAGTTCCAGCTGGAGTTCTCGGCCTGTACCTAACCATCATTCTAGGCCTCATAGACTCCTGCCTCAGCTATCTAAGGAGGACATTCTCGCTCTTTAATTCTCATACAGTGACTCAAGGTCTTTCTCCTCCTCCTACCCTACTCTAAACATCCCTACCATCACCTTGGACCGTGACAGGGAACCGAGTGTCAACCACAGATCGGTTAACAAAGGAAACCTACTTCAAATAACTACCTCTCATCATGAAGTGATCACTTCCAACCATCACATCAAATCGATGCTACTCAACTGTAGATCGGCTGTGAAACATGCAGCAGATATTTCGAAAATCATCATTTCACAAGACTTGGACTTACTGATTCTCACTGAAACCTGGCTCAATGATTCCTCCATCCCTGTTCTCGACATCTTAATCCCCCCTGACTACGCCATTATCAGACGCGATCGACTTGTTAAAGCCAGGGGGGCGGGGGGGCATTGCATGCATTCATCGCTCCAACCTCACCGTAAAGCAATCGCAATGTGCTGTGCTATCCTCCTGTGAGCAGCTGGTCACCGAAATCTGGAATAAAGGCAAGAAGGCCTGTGTGCTGCACTCGATTTATCATCCACCGGCTGACAATCTGAGCTTCATAGAGCAAATCATGGAGGTCATTAGCTTGAGTTCGGACCAACTCTGCCACATCTTCCTCGGAGACTTTAACCTACATTGGAATGACTCAAATGATCCTTTAGTCTGTTCCTTTAAGGCTTTCCTATCAGGCCTTAACTTCTCACAGTTCTGTAAGGGTCCTACCCACAACAAGGGCGCCTCTCTCGACCTCATCATTGCCAAAGACAATGATATACAACTGGGCGACATCCTACCCTGTGACTGGTCGGATCATCATCAAATTTCCTTCCACATCTTGGAAAAGGTCTCGTGTAGACTGGGCCAACCTCTTAAAGCTAAACAACTGACGCGCAATATGAGAGACCTCAACATCAATATGCTAACTTCAATCACCAAAAATAGACTTCAGCCCCCTCCCAACATGACCAACCTTGACGATCTCTCTGATCACTACATTAACACTGTGTCTAACATTCTTGATACTATTGCACCGAAGCAACTCAAAAGGATTCCAGTCAAACAATCCAAACCGTGGTTTAATGGTGCCTTAAATGATGAGCGGCGCAATCTTAGACTCTGAGAGGCTCTGGAGAAACGCGCCCTCCACCACAAGTCTCACTCAGGGAAGGTGAGAAGTACCTACAACAAACACATCCGCATGGCTAAAACAGAACACTTCAGGGCTCAGCTGGATGGCGCCAAAAATAGACCCAAGAAGCTCTTTGAAATCATCAAGCAACGAGCTAACCACTCTTCCAATCCGATCTCGACTCCCGTGTCCTCGCTCCCTAGTGGGGAGGATTTCACAGTTCACTTCTCTGAAAAAACAAGAAAAATTGAGCTGGAGCTACTACCTGTCACCCCAATTTTGAGGCCTCTGAACCTCTCCGCATCATCAGCTGAGTTGGCGGAACCCTCGGCAATATCCTCGCCCATTGGTTGTTCTCTCAAAAATGACGCCTCTTGGAATTCCTTTCTCCTCCCAGATGTCACGGAGCTTCTACACAACATGGCATCCCTTAAACCCTCCAACCATTTCAGCGATCCTCTACCTGCTAAGTTTTTTAAAGATCTCAATTCAGCCATTCTCCCTCTGTGGTCCAGGATCATTCATGAATCTCTCATAGAGGGAAGGATCCCTGATTGCCTCAAGGTGGGGCAAGTTACTCCCATTCCTAAGAAGCCCAACTCGGCTCTTTCGGATCCTAACAACTTCCGACCTATCACCAGCATCATGACGCTAGCTAAATTGCTCAAAAAAGGCGTCCACTCGCAGCTATGCTACCACATAGAGAAATATCAGCTCCTTGACCCCTATCAGTCGGGTTTCAGAACAGGGCACAGTACTGAAACGGCACTAACTCACATTGTAGATGACGCCTCGAGATCCCTTGACCAAAATGTCCCTTGTCTCCTGATCCTCCTTGACCTGTCCTCAGCTTTTGATACCATCAAACATGAAAACCTGATTGCTCTTCTTCAACACAGGATGGGTCTCTCTGGCCCTGTCCTAAATTGGTTTGCCTCTTTCTTACATAACCGCACACAAAGGATCAAAGTTAACCATTCCCTTGCAACCAGTACCCCTGTCATGATCAGAGTGCCTCAAGGATCCGCACTCTCGCCCACTGTCTTCAACCTTTTTATGGAACCACTTACTGTCATTCTGAACCTTGCTAACATTCAGTACCACATGTATGCGGATGACACACAACTGTACTTGAAGATCTCCTCTCAAGAGGACATAAAAACGCTAAATGCTGCACTTGCACAAACGCAACCATGGTTAGCCCAAAACAATCTTCTGTTAAATACTCTCAAAACTGAATTCCTTCTGATTGCCCCCCAATCACTCTGCACCTACCCTGGACTGGCTTAAACAACTCACTGCTCTTAACTGCACCCCTCATGTGGTAGACTCCGCTAAATCTTTAGGCATCACCTTGGACAAACACCTAAATATGCAAGCGCATATCAGGGCAGCTATTAGGGAGCCAACTTTCAACTTAACACCCTTAAGAAAATCAAGCCTCCCTCCCCGAAGACATCAGGCCGGCGGTTCAATCCCTGGTTATCTCTAGACTGGAATATGGACTGGTGACCCTTGCTGGACTTCCCAAAGCTAGCTTGACCCCATTCAGAGCTACCCTAAACGCATCGGCCAGACTCCTCACTGGCTCTAGAAAGCATGACCACATCTCCCCCGACCTTTTGCAACTAAATTGGCTATCTATCGAAGCCAGGATACGCTTCAAGATAGCATGCTTGATGCATAAAGCCATACATTACAACTCCCCGGTCTACCTGGCAAATAAGCTTGAACTTTCGGGCTCAGGCCGGAACCTAAGAAGTACGTCCACACTACTTTTGAAACCGCTCAAATTCAAAAAGAAAAGATCTTCCAATCGTGCTTTCACCGGTCTTGCTCCAAGTATCTGGAACGCCCTGCCTCCCGAGATCAGATCCAATCCTTCCATTGCATCTTTCAAGAAACTTGTCATACGGGTATTCTTGAATGAACTTTAACAACATCAACTTGTTCTCATGCTTGGTCTACAAATCTGATCCTTAATGTACTCCTTTGGTGCGATTTGTTGTATTCTTGTCTGTTAAATTGTTATCGTGCTCTAGTGCACTTCTGTTACAAATCTGGTCGAGCCAACCCCCCAACCCTTGACCGGGTCTGTTTCCCCCCTTTGTTTTACAATGTTTGACTTAGCTCCACCCTCTGTACCATTGTGTTCTGGTTAGTAATGCTTTCGCCAAATCTGTACAGCGCTCTGATACCCGGAAGGGTCTTGTTCGCGCTTTATAAAACTTTTCAAATAAAATAAAGAAGTGTTGAGAAGCAATTCAGGATTTTTTTTTTTACAATGCATTTGAAATGGCTAGCAATGATGCATAGAAATGTCCCTTCACCAACCATGGCGTTTGAAGTCAATGAAGCCTCACTGTGGTACTCTGCACAAGTGCTAGATCCCTTCCGTAAAGGGGAATTTTCTTCAGACTTTGAAAAGTACAGTTTCATTTTTGACCGCTTTAATAACTCTAAGGGCATATGCACCCAGTTCAACGCATATGTTGCAGAACCTGTCCTAGAGAATCTCAACCTTCAGGTGCACCAGTATTGGCATGGTAAGCTACGTCAGTGGCCAGAGTTGGCACATTGTGTACTGGCTGTTTTGGCGTTGCCAGTCTCAATTGCCAATGTCGAGAGGGCCTTTTCACAAATAAAGGTTTACATGGGAAGGAAAGAGCGAGCGCGCATGACCAAAGACTCACTGAAGAAATAGTGTGTGGTGTACTACAATAAGTTTGACTTGTAAAAATGTATTTGGACTTCATATACACTGTCCGTACACTGTCTATATACCATGCATCAGTGAAGAAAGCAAGCAATAATAAAAGCAAAGCGTTCCATAAACACCGGTAAAACACTTTTTCTGCTGTTTTTTATGGCGCGAAAATGAGAAACTACTGAAAAGCACTGTTTTTTAAGGTATTGAAATCACTGGAAAACACTGAAAAAACCCACCAGAATTTACCAAAAATAGAAACTGAAAACAGGAAAGTCTAAATATAAGCAAGCCCCAAATTAACCTGTGCTTAACCCTGTGGTAGCTTGGCACAAAACAGTCAAGCTTAATTTAGAGGCAGTGTGTAAATTATTTATGCATAACTTCAAACAGTAATAAAGTGCAAACACAACACAAGAAAAATCCCACACCAATTGAGGAAAAAAGAAGGAAAATGTAATAAATTATTTGAGGCCAAAATAACAAAAATCCAATCAGTATGACCGGAGATATGCAATTTCAATGTTTTGAGTAAAAACAGTGACTGGAAGCACAAAATGCTAACATATAGCATTATATGATAGAAGCAAAAAAAAGGGGGTAATCACATAAATTCAAGATCCATAGAAGGATCCACACATATTCATATTCAAATGATATGTTACGGTAGGGTGAGATATTGGAAAAAGTATACATTATAAATGACAGGGGAAACAGCGTGAGGAGTGTGAGAGGTCAGAAGGAATTAACGAACACAGGAAGACACAGTGAAAAAGAAAACAGTAAATTAATAACAGAAGTGAATAAGTGGAGGAAAAGGAAACGGAAAAAGGAAAACAAAAGAAGGAAAAAAGTCTGAAATATGTGGAAAAACCAATTGGAAAAATATCATTCTGTGCCTCTAATAAATCAAATGACACATCAAGGTTCATAATTATTTAAACTAAATACATACAGTTCATCTTAGTCATACTGCACTTGAGGTTAAGCAATAAGCATAATAAAGAATGAAGGGAGAGGATGTAGCCTTACGGCTAGAGCGGTGGACCTCAGAGCTGGGGAACCGGGTTCGAGTCTCGACGAGGACGCTCAACATCCTGTGATTCTGGGCAACTTCCCGTGCCTATTAAAAATGAATGTGTCCATCTGTACCGAAACTGGTGCTCATGTAAAGCGCTCTGATACCCAATGTCTCGAGTCTAGTTTGCGCTATATAAAACTCTGAAAAAGAAAAAAAAAAAGGGAGCAACAATCCTATTTCGCGGTCATAATTCTATAACCATAGCAGAGAATGTGTGATTCGTCACAATCAATATGCCTTGCAAATTCAATAACATAGAAATCAAAGGAAAGATTGTACCACATTCCATGGGGGTACATACAGTTCCTCATAGTGATAGTGCACTTAGATCATACTTAGATGATGTCCTAATAATACTGTTGCCGACTTTGCTGGTCGAGAAAACATAATGGCATACATCACAATGGCTGTGTTGCTATGAAGATAAAGGAGACTTACCAAAATATCGTGTGAGTGGTCATATAGTCTGTAGAGAAGATCGAAGCAAAATGAAGAGTAAGGAAACTGAAATGGTCCTTACCCAATAATTGTAGTAAATGATTACATGGCGATTCTGTGCCCCATGGCGATCTATTCGTTGGTGTAAATAACAAGAAAAAGGAGGGTATAGTGAACTTGAAGAAAAGTAGTGGGAAGGGCAAACCCACAATTTGTAATGTCAAATGTAGTTAAAAACAGGGGTAGTGGCTGGTGTATCCCGCCCGCGTTGTTGCTTTCTTAGTAAAAAATGACCCACAATTAATAAGATCAAATGGGGTTCAAAACAGAGGTAGTTGATGATATATCCCGCCTACGTAGCTGCTTTCTTAGTAAAAATGCATGCAGGTATACAAAGGATGCCTACGGGCGCTGTGAAGATAAAATCCTAAGCTGATGTATCCTGCCCGTATGGGTGCCTCCTTTGTACGAATGCCTGCACGCGTACAAGGAGTGATTGGGTACGCTGTGAAGATATGATCCAAGTGACTGTGAAAAGGTCAAGGGGCCTTCCTGTAATGGTGGTATCTGGTGTCTGACAGAGGTTTGAGACCAACGTATAGTACCTGATCCCATTGAACCAAAAAGGACGCAAAAAACTCTGTTTTATTATGTATCTGTCTGCAATGTGGCAAAAATCTTAGCGGACCCAAACGGAGAAAAACGCTTTCGAGCGCTCGCTCCTGGTGGTTTTAAATAGGCCGGAAGACATTAAGGAGCGGTCAGCGTCAAAGGGCAGAAAACGATCCGTCGTGAGAACAAAGAACATGGAAGAAATACTAAACATGAAGAAATCTTCCCAAGAATATTTGAAAAAAATATGGAGGACAAATTACTGAGCCCGGCAAACAAATTCTCAAAAAGAAAAGAAGCAAAACCTAATTTTTTGTCTAAACCAAGTCGATTCCATACTTGCCATAATTGCAATGCCTGCAAACTCGGTATTAACAAACAGACTCAATTTTCACCAACGACACAATACACTATCAAAATCAGGGACTGGATTAACTGTAATTCTACGTACGTAATTTACATCATAATATGTCCCTGCAACAAACTGTATGTGGGAAGCACTATAAGACCTCCTAAAATCGAAATTTTGGAACATTACCGAAACACAAACAAACAGGAAGTGGGACCTCCTCTAACAGAACATTTTCAGGAATACCACCCCCATCATAAAACCTTCAAGTTCTTTGGATTAGAACATGTGAAACCACAATCTAGGGGTGGCAATCATGAATTACACATAAGAGAGAAAGAAAGTGAATACATCTTGCGCATGGACACTGTGAACAAGGGACTCAATAAGACGCAGAAATGCACTACTGGCTATATTAATGAAACCTTGTCTACTGATACCTGGTTCTCAGTACACAAGAGAGCAATCTATCTGTATCTGCTTCTTTATATATACCATGAGGACCTTCCTTTTTTAGGTCGAGCCTCGAGTAGCGCGCGAGCGCTGCTTAGAGGCGAAGACTTTTAGTAAGCGGGTTTAAAAGCAGTCCCAAAAACGCTCGTGCGTCGTGGCTGGCCTTTTGGGATGGGTGCGCGCGGCAAACATGTGTTTCCAATTATCGTGCCCAGACGCGGGCGCGATAAGTGGAAACACATGTCTGCAGCAGCGTACACATCAAAGGCCAGCCACGGCTGCACAGCGTTTGGTCAGCTCTGCAGGCTGCCGCGCTCGCTCGCCCCCGCTCCCTGTCCCCCTATGCGCCCCGCAGTTTCCGGCCGGTGGGTGGACTCCAGAGCCGAGATGTTGACTCTTTTCTGTGTGAATGCGGTGGTTGTTTTAGATACCTGCGGCCCGGAGCCCAGGCTGCCTGTCCATCCGAGTGAGCCCTGCCCGAAGCCGGCCTCAAGACCCTTGTGAGCCGCGAGAACCGGAGTATTGCTGGTAAGTGGGCAGGCTTCTGGGTGACTGGATTCCAGCTCGCGCAGCACCCTGCTTGCATCCTCCAGCCGAGAGCCACCCGACTCGTACCTTCGTCAGGAGCTCATCATCTTCAGCTCCCACAGTGTCCCCTGTCCGGTGCTAGACCCTCAGCCGCCCCCGGGTACCGTCGCCCGTCACCGCTGAGTGCTGTGTTTGATCTCCGCGACTCCCAGTCCACGGCTTCCTCCACCTCTGCCCGAGCCCTCCGAGTCCGACCCGGCTCTGCTACGAGAGCAGTGAGTGTGCGACTTAGTTGCCCCTCAAGCTCCCCACGCACATTAGCTTTAATGGTCGGGGTTCACTTGACAGGCTGCGCACGGTTCCTCTCGGCTGCTGCAATTACCAGGGGCAGAACACGTGATCGCCAGGGCTAGCCAGGGTGGCAGTAAATAGACCCAGCGACTACTGTTACTTTATGTGTAATGTATACTGTAAATTATTTGTAGCAATATACGAGAGCACCCAGAGTGAGTGTTTATGTACATGGGGACAGCCACGATGTCTGGTGGCAATAAGCAAGGGCTGCCAGAGCCGTCAGTGGGCAATAAGGCGAGGCCCGTACGAGTGGCGAAAGGCAATGTGGCCCATGTAAACCTAATCAGCTACCTGTCATTTCGATATGTGCCTCTGAGTGACCTTCACTGTGCTGATTTAAACCCCATTGGTACCACTTGCTCTACATCACGTTTAATGTACTCGGCCCGACCACTGGGATCCATTTCTTTCAGACCCCGTGTCCCATCAGCTTCCTCTTGACCCTTAGTACTCCTGTGACGACACACCTAAACACCAAAAGCAACCACGTCTGATTGCCCACTTTGTCCTACTCCCTGCTCTCCCTTTCTCCCTGTCCTCCTTTACTGTAAATATGGATATATGATGTGTGTGTATATATGTGTCTTTTTCTCTCTGAATGTGACTCCAGGTTTCACCACCCTGTGTTTTTTTCAGAACCTCTCAAGGCAGTGTTCCAACACTTGTTTTTGTAAAAAAAATTTTTTAACGAAGATGTTTGAATAATAAATAGGTACCAAGCAGAGGATGAAATCATTTACCTAAGTGAAAATGCTTCCATCAGTAGTGAGGATTGCAGGTACTTCACAGCAGAACGTGTAGACATAGATTGGGGCACCTAAGTTGTTAATTGTAAACAGATATACACTTTTAGAGAGCTATCATCTATATATGTCATGCCTCTTTACACTGCAAAGCAAGTGTTTCAGTGCATTCATTGCACCCCAGGCCACATCTTTGGAATAATGCTTCCTGCTATGCAGAACGTGCAGTATTAAGATCAGAAAAGCAGCAATCAACTCTAAAAGAACCATAAAGACACAAACAGCTAAATTTCAAAAGGGCAACACCACCTGCCCCAATTCACAGCAGGTGAGAAAAGAATAGCTGGCATCAAATGTTTGAACACAGCAAATCTCAGAAACCACTAAAGGAAATGAGTCTGATTGAACCGTCCACCTAAACCAGTCTGAAACTTGCAAACTTCCAGCCAAAACGCAAGAAGTAGGCCCCAAAGCTGAAACAAGCATTGGCATAGCCAATAGGTCTCGCCTTTGGGACCTTATAAGTGTTTAGCCATGCAAGTGTTTAGCCATGCAACAGTTGATGTTGTTGCACCAAGGATATTGTGGATATTGTGTTGGATAACTAAACACTTATAAGGTCCCAAAGGCGAGACCTATTGGCTATGCCAATGCTTGTTATCCTAGGATCCTGTAGACATGAAACGTGAGAATATCCTTAATGCACTCCTTTGCTGCTACCCAACATTATTTTTCATGTCATCAGTACTATTTCCTTACCCACTATGAGTCTGTCCTTCGCATGAAACAAATGACTCCTTACGTTTCAGTTCACAAGAGAGCAACCTTCCTGTATCTTCTCCTCTGTGTATACCATGAGGACTCTCTTTTCCATTCTAGGACCCTGCAGGCATGAAGCGAGAGAATATACTCAATGCACTCTTCTGTGGTGATCTCACATTATCTTTTATGTCATCAGCACCTTTTCCCTACCCACTATAAGTTTGTCCTTTGCATGAAACAAATGATTTCTCATGATTTTTTCCGCTGTTGTCACCCTATGCAGGCCCCTGTATTATACCACACTCCGATTATGCGCTCTTCCACTCTCCTTTATTCACTTTCACAGGCTCTATCACTTTGGACATTTACTACTGTTCATATTCCCGCCCATTCTATTATCCCAGGTATAACAGCTTCAAGTGAATTCATCTGAATTGTTTGGGGGGTACCACCTTTCTTGAAGCCAGTTAAGTATGAATTGATAATAGTCAGATGTCTTGTATCCTCCCTCAGAGGTATGGCCAACTTCATATGACCACACCCCTGGTGAACTTTTCTTTTTGTCATTCCTACGTTATACATATATTTATTTTGTTTATTTGAGCACAGGGCCTGTGATGTGAGTCAGGCATGTGCATTGTTAACTCTATAAGACCATACTCTAGATAGCTTATTTTGCTTGTCAACTTTATGTTTAGAGCACACTGTAATAATCTGTTTTCCATTGTCCCAGACGTGGCTAAGTATCACATGTTTGCGAGTGAGAATTTGTTTGCCGGGCTCAGAAATTTGTCCTCCATATTTTTTTCAAATATTTTTTGGAAGCTTTCTTCATGTTTAGTATTTTTTCCATGTTCTTCGTTCTCACGACGACATGCCTTCATGTCCCGGATCGTTTTCTGGCCTTTGATGCTGACCGCTCCTTAATGTCTTCCGGCCTATTTAAAACCATCAGGAGTGAGCGCTTGAAAGCGTTTTTCTCCTTTTGGGAGCAGTCACAAGTGCTTTTACCTTGCAGACACTAGGGTCATAATCTGAATGGTGCAGCAGACGCAATGGCACAGGGACCAAAAGGTCCCGGGAACCCACTGAACATGGATTATTGCTATATTTTACTACTAAACAAGCAGTCACAAGTGCAATTGCCTTGCAGGCACTAGCGCCATGATTTGAATGGTGCAGCAGGTGCAGTGGCCAAAAGATCTAGGGAACGCACTGAACACCAATTATTGCTATATTTTAATACTACCCACAACTCGGAACCATCTATGGACTGTGTCTCCCTAGCGACCGTCCCAGTGCTCCATGTGGCGCAGTGCAAGAGCCGCCTCCTCCACAGCTACGCTTCCTGACCCTTCCTTTCTCCCCTCACAGGCTTCCTCCTTCGTAGACTTCCTCTTCTCCTCACCTTGGACACTGGCAAACCTTAAAAGTGTACGGATCACCTTTTTTCATAGTAAGAGCATCTTTTATAAAAAGCACTTAAAGTTCTGTAAAGTATTTCAGCGCTTTATAAGAGCACCAGTTATATTGCACAAAGACACATTTTATGGCACTGGAGAGATGACATGATTTGGCCAGGATCACCAGATGTTGAGCCCACACTGAGACTGGAACACGGGCCCCAAGTCAGTAGCTCTTTCCGTTACTTCACATCTTTATTATAGTCACCCACAACATGTACATAAAACATTGACAAAGACAATAGATTTTGCGTAGGCGAAACCTTTTGGCTTTGCCATTACCTGTTCTTTATTATTACACATAATACGATCTTGAAATACATGCCTTCAGGATGTGCGCTGTATAAAAACCTCTACAACATTTGATTTTACTAAAATGTGTCCATGTAGAATAGCAGCCCAGGCCATCCAAAGGGTGCACTTAACTGACATGACTCTTAGTTCACTATTGGCATTGTCAGGGTGCGTGGAAGCCATGAACATTTCAAAATTCATGTTTGAAAACTATTCCTTAAAAAAATACTTGCACTGATTTAGTCTGATGTACTGCTACTCTTAAGATGAAACGGATCTGCATGTGAATAAAATACAATTTTGGAATTTTTGAAGAGACGTTTTCATATTTTACACATTTGTTCCAAAATGTCTTTAAAAACGAAGGTGACCCAAAAGTTAACAGTGCTGGACACCCTAGCTACTGTTATATCCCGCATAGAGGCCCTAATGTAGACCAGTTCATACATGCCCTAAAATGGACATACTTGTATTTGCCCTAATATGGTCATATTCGTACTTGCCCTATTGTGGTCATAGCCGCATATGCCCTATTACGGTCATAGCCGTACATGTCCTATTATAGTCATGATTCCTTATATAGGCATGATCTTTCACCTACATTGGTCCCAGCTAGTACACAACGAGCTCTGAGGGCTGAACGTTATCTATCCTGTGGTTTTGATTACAGCAGGGTTTTCCCAAACACAGGCCCACACTGTACTCATCAATTATGCATGGCTCTCTAGGAATACACCACTTGCATAATATGTATGTACAAAGTTCACCCCTGACGTCTTCCTCATGTCCAATACAAACCATACTGAGGACCGAGACTCTTTAGGGTATAAATACACCACATCTTGCCCCAGTAAGATAAGAGGGTTCCGAGACTTCCATGCTGATACACTGACCAGAGACGCTGAGGCTCCTGCATGCAGTCGCTCCAGCTGACAGTGGTCTGACACAGCCCTGACGGGGTGTCCAACTCGAGACCAGGACGGTGTCCCACACTCTCTCTATTCAGGTATGGGGGTTCGACTAAATCCTAGAGGGATTCTTGGCTCTTAGGCTTTAGACCTATACACACATATGCTAGGTACACTCAGGTACATCTAGTTAGGCATCGTAGGAGTACGCACACTTTTGCATAATGCTTTTATATTCATGTATGTATTCATGATTATTGCAATATGGTAGAACTGTTCTATCCCTTTGCTTTTATCGTACTGCTGATAATATATCTCTGCTATTGTCTGCTGGTTGCCGCAGCACATATATTTTACACTAGAATAACAACTGTTCAATAAATACTTATTGAAACGCCCGACTGTTTATTCTGTGTAACTCTGAGACAAACCGAATAAGTGAGCACGAGTGACTGAGCGAAAGGTAGTACATTGTTTCCACGATTCTGAGGGAATCAGGGTTGTCATGTTCTAAGGTTGCCAGAAACTAATCTCTCCCCGATAAGAGGAGACACTAGTGGCACTGCGAGCTAGCTAATGCAAACCAGGCTAACATATATGGTGGGGGTGCACGGAGTCAGTCTGCCACCAAGCCCGCAGTATATGTTATCCAAACGCGCAGGTCCTGCAGGGGTACTATAGGAACTACACAACATGGCGCCGCCAACGTTGGTTGGGTACTTATTTAACAGTAGAATCTGAGTAGTTCAGTCGTGCTATTCTCAGAGAACCTACTCACAAAACCCCAGAGACATCTGGAGTGGGTAGGCACAAACTCCGCCGCAGCTGAGTAGTATTAGAATACTATTTATTGGCTGTTGGTTATTCAAGCTTGAAGGACATTTGGTTCCTACAATTGTGCATTTACACCTTATCTTAAAAATTCTTTAACTCCCTTCTTCCAATTAAAAAATGGTGGAAGAAGCAGACGTAACAAGGAGAGTTGAAACAGACCTCTTCGGTTTAGGAGAAGACCCTGAAGATGCAATACAAATTGCACCAAATTACAGAAGGGCAGTCACCATAAAACTTCTAGAACATGGCTTAGGAGCCAGGGGTGGTAAAGTAATTTTCGTGATTGAGGCACACGAATCCAATAAAACAGAGGTGTTCTATTCATGGGTTACATTCCCAGCAGCGAATCCAGTTACAGACGTATTTCACTACTACCTAGAAGGTGAAACACCAGCGGACTATACTCCTTTTGAGGAGTTAGAGGTTCCGCTCACTTACCAGGAACAAAGGCGCCCTAACCCACGTACATGGAAGAGCAAGATTAGGCCCGCTCGGAGGAGCAGGAGCCACATGGCCCATATTAGCGGCATACACACCACATCCTGATATTGGCACAATGCCCCAGCCAGTCTTACTCGTACAACACAGAGATTTCATTAAAATCTACAGAAACCTCACACAATTTGTGATGAGGACTTTAACAGTTCAACCTGCATCAGCTGCAGCACAAGATACTGCAGTCCAGGGTACAGTTAATAAAATTACTCCACAAACATTACACGCGGTAATGGGCAAAATGCCAGCAAAACGCGAACAAATCCCATTCTGGATAGCTCAGAAAATAACTGAGCTTGAAGCAGTATTCCCGAATACTACCACCAGTGATAAACACAGAATTCTAACAATCTGCTTGCCCATGGGAATCGCACCACAACTAGAGGATTGCACCTCTTGGGGTTCAGTCTTTGCTGCCATATATACCAGAACACATGGTATCCTGTCCTTAGCAGTAGTGCCAGACCTATTGAGACAGATACAAAATGAGTACGGAGCAGAGCCTGCCCTTAACCTAGTGATGAAGTTGCTAAACAACTTTGAACAGGTCTCAGCCATAATACTAGCTAACATTAAGGGGGAAGCAGCTTCAGTGGCGATCCGCCAACGCCTAAGGGAGTTCAGTCCAGTAGATCAACGACACGAACTACCCAAAATAATTGAAACTGTATATGCAGAATTAGGCAGAGACAGTCTAGGTGGGAAAGCATTAAAACCACAAATGGTGGGCAGTCCTGAAAAGGACACTACAAAGCAGACACCTACTTCTTCTAAAGAGAAGTGGGAAAATAAAAAACAAGAAAAGACTAAAGACACCAGATCTCAATCCAGAGGTAGGTCTCCTCAACAGGAGCCGTCTGAAAGGCGGTATAACCTCAGGAATAGGGATAATATTAAAAAACCTGACGGGTATCAGGATACTGATACACGTTCCTCTCGTTCCTTTCAGGGTTAATCAAGAAACTCCGAGAGGGAAGGACGGTCAGAACACAGACAAGAGGAGCGTACAAAGTCCAGAGACACACAACGCGCTGCGGACTACGCACCTAAAAAAGAGGATAAACAAAAACAGAAACCTCAGTTCAAAAAGAAGAAGGTAGCAGGTCTCAAGATCAGACATGCCCAGAATTCTGAGGACACAGCTTCTGAACGGGGAATGGGCTCTGACGATGCTAGACAGCGGGGCAGAAGTAACGATAGCTCGCCAGAACCTGAAGGAATTTCTGGTGACAGCGGAGTTGAGTGAGTATATCACGGTGGAAACACCTGATACTCGGGTAAGTGTCCCACATAAGTTACATGAGATAACACTCCGGATGGAGGGGGACAATCCCAGGAAAGTTAAAGGTCTATTTTGGGAAAATTTGTCATCTGGTGATGACATCCTATTAGCAGAACAAGACTGGCCGCCAGCATTCGTCATGGAGTGCCCTAGGGGAGAAGAGATCATTTTTCCAGCATTTTCCGACCTCGTTCCCATACATCTTAAACATGCATATGCGCAGGAGTGGGCGGTTGCCCTAGCTCCAGCATTGTACAAAAATCATGCTGGTTGGGATGAGGATTCAACCCACCATGTGATCCCGTTAAAAGTTTCCCCAAATGCTCAAAGGCAATACCCTATAAAGCAGGAAGCTAAGAGACAAGTCAGGGAGATCCTAGATCAACTAGAATACCAGGGGGTGATAGAAAATTACACTTCACCTATGAACAATCCTTTGTTCCCCGTAGCCAAACCTGACAATACATATCGTCTAGTTTTAGATTACAGACATTTGCAGTTCAAAATGCACACAGTGCCGCATTAATGAATAACATTGTGCGACAAAAATACAAAACAACACTTGATATCTCAAATGGATTTTTCTGCCAAAATATAACGCCTGAAAGCAGGTATCTGACCGCATTCAGTGCGTTGGGGTCTCAATGGCAATTTTGTCGACTCCCCCAAGGATATAAGAATAGCCTGGGGTTGTTTTCAGCAAGGGTAACAGAGTTACTCCAAAATTTGGATGAAGAAGCATTGTCCTACGTAGATGATATTTATCTGACGGACGATGACTTACCGAGGCACTTGACCAGGGTGAGCACCATCATTATGGGATTCGCCTCTTAGGGCTACAAATTTAACTTTAAAAAATCAAAGATTGCCCACCTCAGTGTCCTATTTTTAGGATATGATTTGTCAAGTGAGGGAAAAAGCCTAGCAGCTAACTTTTTAGAAACGTGCGCGCTGCTCCAACCTCCAAAATCATTAAAGAATTTACAATCAATTCTGGGATTCCTAAATTTTGATCGAACATACATTTTGGATTACGCAGAAAGAGTAAAACCTTTCTACGATTTAATAAAACCTGATTTTTCAGTCAGACAGTGGACACAGGAACATACAAATATCCTCCGTTCCCTACAGGAAGACATGATAGCTTCTAAACATTTACAGACACGCGTAAACGCACATAATTTGGTGATCCGAGTAATAGCGGGTCAATGCGGGTACACTTATTTGACTTTTAATGAAGGCGAAACGGTACCAATCGCATACAAATCACACCTGTACACAAACGCAGAAATGCGTTTCACTTCAACAGAAAAAATCCTGACAGCAGTGCAGACCGCTGTAGCAAGAGAAAGAGCTCTGGCTCAGGGAAAGCGCATAATTGTTGTAACCCCAGTACCAGCTTTAGAAGCTGTTACAAAAGCGAGCATTCCAAATGCTAAGCCTTACATCCAAGATGGATACAATGGGCTAATTCTCTTACTGCAACGGATGTTGAATACAGATTTGATCCAAGTTTAAAAACACAAGCATTCCTGCAATATGAACAAGAATGTCCTCTACCAAATGAAATTTTGCCTCTCGATCAGTATGAATATATTATTTACACTGACGGATCTGCTCAACCAGCCACAGGAAGCAAGCAAGCTTAAAGCGCAGCGTGTGCAATCGTTAAAGGTCGCATGCGTGATGGCAAGTTCCATCCAAGCTGTACTAAAACGCAATCTCTAGGAGACTGCACGGCTCAGTTGGCAGAACTCAAAGCACTGATACTGGCACTTATAAATACGGATCACGAATTCCCCACACTGATTGTGTGTGATTCCTTTTATTGTGTACAGTCGTACAATGAATATCTACATCATTGGGAACAAAACGGGTTCAAAGATGCAAAAGGTGGCACAATTAAGCATAAAATGCTATGGGAACAGGTAGTGGAGTTGAGAAACGAACTACCAAGGGCTCACGTGATACATACACTGAGTCATCAGCGAGATGGCGTTCACGTTGAAGGGAATTCAGTAGCTGCAATCACTCGTTCAAGAACGAGAATAGACGGCGAGATAATGGTAGCTGTCAATGCTTCGCGTAAAGGCAGCACAGCAGTACCAAAGAAATTTCCACTCAAGTACTTCTACAAGTTAGATGCACACAACATTCCATATGCTCAGATTCCTGGAGAGGGGAATAAAGTAATACCAAATATGGATCGTAGGTTAGGTTTAATTGTGGCAGCACATGAAGGGATAGGTTCTGTACATAACGGACTTAGGGAGACTGTTGCTTTGTTAAAAGAACGCTACTGGTGGCCCGTGATGAGAAGGCTGATTAGAGACTATGTCTGGAACTGCGACATCTGCAAGCAGATGAATGGGTCCACCACAACACGTCCAGTACAGATACCATTGTTAGACAGCTTTAGGTTGTCCGTTCGTGCGCGTCCAGCTCAAGTTTCCTCAGGGTTTGGCCTCGGCGCTCGGCTGACGCTCTAACTGTTATAAAAGATTTGCGAGTCTTTATCGGCACATACGCAGTTGGCACGTTACATTCTGACCGTGGTCTGGCGTTTGGCTCTCGGGCTTACAAAGAGGCCATGGAAAGAATGGGCGTAGCATTGCGGTACTCCTCTCCGTACCATCCCGAGGGAAATTCTGTTGTGGAGAGGAAAAACCGGGACTTAAAGCAATCTTTAACAGCTAGCTTATTAGGCAAGGGCGGTAGATGGGTCGATCACCTTTATGGGGTACAGCGTGCGATTAATAACCAGCCAAGAAGCTCTCTAGGGGGTGTCACTCCTTACGAGGTCCTATTTGGGACAAGAATGTGGGTACCTGATCTTGATTGTAAAGGCACAGTGGCGGATGAAAAACCATTTGATATCCATGATTGTTTGGCTGTTTTGCAGGATCTAAATGAATCCAGGACACAACAAAGTAACGTGTTCCAGAAACAGACCGCCACTGAGGAAGTCAAGGCAGTAACGGCAAGACCTATCTGGATCCCAAAAATTGGGGATCTGGTCAGAGAGAAGATTGCTGACAAGAAAGAATTTGGACCATCTTACAGACAGCCTGTACCGGTCCTAGCAATCCAAGGCACAAGAACAGTACTTTTGCCGCCTCTTGCCGGAGAAAAGATTTGTCTCAATTGACTTAATCAAACCACACTATGTGGCCGATACTAAACAGTAGGCCTCGTGGACTCCACAGTAGCAGACGCCCTCCTCTCGCTACAATCCAAGAATTTCAAACAGAAAGACTCATCACGTTTGAAGAGCCACCTGTACGGAATGAAGGACTAAGCAACAATGCTATGGAACTCGTTCCACTTCAACAAGAAATTCATCTTCAGAATGAAAATCAACTTAACAACCAAGACATCTATGTCAACATGCCTCGTCAAGAGCAAAATCCGATTTTAACAAATCCCGATGCAATTCCAACAATTGATCGAACTGCTTCTGGCTATTTCATGAACTTTGATACTTTTTCACTGGATCCAAGCGAACCGGAAACGACGCCAGCCAAAAAATCACTCAAACAGAAACTCACGGACTTTTTGAACTTTTTTAGAAAGACTTACCTGGTGTCACCTTGGATAGAACTATGGTATATCACTGGGATTTTATTTTTCATTTTCTGGCTAGGTTTAATTACAACTTTTAGTATGCTTATTAATGGACGATACCTCCAGCAAAGCTCTGCAGCCCAAAGAGTCAGTTTGATTTTAAAACCACACCAGTCTTCACATCGTGAACCAAGAGACTTATCTTCAGTGAACATCACAGCAGTTCCTATACCGGAAGGTATAGTATGGGACAAGATTGATTATGATGTATTCGGTCCGACTGAACTATTAAAGCTTAAACATGTATTTAAAATTTCTTTAAGTGATATCATTACCTCCAGTACATTTTCTGATGATTGGGACATTGATACTGTGAATAATTTGATGTCTGATTTAGAAAAAACTGCCGCATTTCCGAACAATGAAATGTTAGAAGGTACTTCAGATTATGATACATTGTACTGTTACCAGCAATATGGTCATCATTTCTTACACAAGTCTATAGCACCTAGAAATGTATTTGAGTACCACCAGTGGGAACACTGCCCAACACCACCTAAAGGTAGTTCGCAAGCATTTGCACAGAAATTCACATACTTCTCAGGGTTTAACACATCCGACCCGAAGTCATTTTATTATAAAGTGGCGAACATTTCAGCTCAGAAAATTATTTTAACAAACACCAAACATATTTACTCTGCATCCTTTCTGAACCAGTTGTCTAAACAGGGTTTCGATCTATGGAAAGACACAATAGATTCAAAATCAATCTGGGGTTCTAGGGACTGTCAAGTCCAGGGAATAGAAGCACTTTTTAGAGCATGCCTCATTCCACAGCAGATAATATTTCTGAATGAAACTGTGCAACAAACAACCTGTCTTGGACTAGCCAAAGGCAAGGAAATGAACACACCGGGGTTTCCAACACCATCGCAGATGGGTGGGGGGCAGAATTCAACTACACATGGGGTAAAATTAGATGACATTTTCCAGTACAACAGATCGGATCCTGATTGGACAGAATGGCTGGTTTGGCCCATTGACACAAACAAATGTCAGCAGAGATTTATGAATACAACCGAAGGGTTTAGTATCCATAGGCCAGATCCACGCTATGTACAGAGAAATCACCCGGGGGTAGTGACATCCTATAGTGTTGGGAAGTTGTGCCTTGATTGGCTAGAAACCTCAACACTCACAGAAGTGAAACATCACTTGACCTTATTCACACCTGACATGGATCTTAGAGATTTTCTAATAGGACCCAGGAAACAACGTCAGAAACGTTTCATATACGCTGGCCTTTATGCCTACTATAATGAAAACTGGAAAATATCCCAACAAGAGGCCGCAGAGAGGATACGGGAAATAGACCGTATTAACTTATAGAAGGCATTAGCTGTAGTGGATAATGGGTTAACAACTTTGACCTCCAGGATTTACTCCTTAGGCAACATTGTGTCTTCGGCGATCGACATACTAGAACAAGATTTGGCCTTGTTACAGCAGGGGCAATCTCAGCTACGTTCTATTATGATGTTAAGCTGGACGCTACAATCTTTGCGTGCAGGCTATGTGCCCTGGCGTTTTATAAACACCACGTCTCTGTTCTCAGAATACAATCTAACTGATAAACAGACAGAAATGGCACAGAGGGGGCCAAATACACAATGCTGCGTATTGAGAAACTGGAAAGGTTACCATTCACTGTAGCCGAATCACCATCAACTGAATGGTTAATCCATGGCCAAATCACTCTACCGGTCACTACGTTTCAGTTTCAATATTGCCTTGAGCAAAGGCAGGCAGGCAGATATGAAAAAATGGGTAAGGGATACATTAAGGAATCTTGGGAGTTACCATATAGATATCGATGCCGGAATAGGGATCGAGAAGTGTATCTGAGCGGTACAAACTGCAAGAACGCTTTAAGCGGTTCTCTCATGTGTCAGGATATTTCTCTACATGGAGCCTGCAGTGGTTCAGTAGCGAACCTATCTTGTCACATGTCAGGGACCCCAGCGGCCATGATCACGCCGGTTTTCCAGCTGCTCTCGAATGGGAGTTACTTAATGCTAAATGATCAAGGTTGCTGTGGGATGCTTCCGGGCATCGCCTATCTGCTCACTGTTAACTCCAGGGTTACTTGCTGTATGCAAGTATTGTTTCCGCCACTGAACACAGTCAGGGAGGCACCGCTATGGCCTTCGCTGAATGTTTCTTTCATACAATTTGATACTCTGAGCAGATTGAAAGCCATGCTTTTACAGCAACCCGTGCCCTTAACCTCCGCTCGAGAAACCTATGAACTTCAAGTTGCAAGGACCTCGACCGAGATACAGGCACTCATACGTACAAACTGCCCCATTCATTTCGCAGAAATGGTTAGTCGTATCTTCGACATGTCTGATACGAGCGGTATTGTACACCTATTTAAGACCTTAGGGTCAGGACTGTTAAGCACCTTTCAGACAGTCCTCGGAGTAATCCCAAATTTTATACACTCCGTATTGGGAAGCGTATTTGGAGGATTCCCGCTCATCCTGTTCCTAATTGCAGGAATCCTGATTGTAATATTGCTGCTACGCAATGGACGGCCCACTTCCCGAGGGAATGGTGAACACGCTCCTGGAGCGGAAATACCGTGAACGCATAGTACAACTTCTGGGCATTCCTTGCCTGCGAGAACTCAATGCCTCCTGGTTTGTATCATTTAGACCAGTCTGGGTAGACTGCATCTTACCTGTTCTTCGATGCCTGTTCTGCGGAGAAGAATGGACGTTGGATCTCTGTCTAATGTTTCCATCAGATGCCCCTCCGAACACGGATGCAATGCTGTACCCCATAAAGGCCCACGCTCTGCGTTGTCCCCAGCGGCTTCCAATTCTGATGAATGCATTCCTGGAGAATCCACAGGTGCCGTTTGCTCCTGCTGGGTTAGGTGACTCCTACACAGGCACCCAGGTAACAACTGCCGCACAAGCTGCCGCAGCTCCGACTGTGGGCAATGCTACATTCCATCTATGTGCGATTGACGTTCTCTATGAGGCATTGGATTTGTCGTCTGCAGCAGCTAGCACCGATAATATTGTGCTTCCCAGCCAGGCCGCTTAATCTTGAATTGGCTCATCGCGTCCTGGGAAAGAATTCGGCTTCTTTGCTTGTTTCAAAACAAACGATCTAAATTTGGAACATTTTCTTAAATTGACACTTTCGCTTGAGAAAAGCATGGCCTTCTCCTGCTTATGGTAATGCAACTTTCATAGAGAGACAATATTGACTTTTTTCAAGTGGCAACTAGAAATAGCTGAATTTTAACATTTTTTTAAACACCTTTTTTAACGATTTTTTAAAACCATGTTTTTACTTGCTTTTCAAAATATTTTTAAATTGTCCAGATTTTAAGTATGGTCATTTTTATCCAATTCATAAGAGGAGTGGGTGTTATATCCCGCATAGAGGCCCTAATGTAGACCAGTTCATACATGCCCTAAAATGGACATACTCGTATTTGCCCTAATATGGTCATATTCGTACTTGCCCTATTATGGTCATAGCAGCATATGCCCTATTACGGTCATAACCGTACATGTCCTATTATAGTCATGATTCCTTATATAGGCATGATCTTTCACCTACATTGGTCCCAGCTAGTACACAACGAGCTCTGAGGGCTGAACGTTATCTATCCTGTGGTTTTGAATACAGCAGGGTTTTTCCCAAACACAGGCCCACACTGTACTCATCAATTATGCATGGCTCTCTAGGAATACACCACTTGCATAATATGTATGTACAAAGTTCACCCCTGACGTCTTCCTCATGTCCAATACAAACCATACTGAGGACCGAGACTCTTTAGGGTATAAATGCACCACATCTTGCCCCGGTAAGATAGAGGGAACCAAGACTTCCATGCTGACACACTGACCAGAGACGCTGAGGCTCCTGCATGCAGTCGCTCCAGCTGACAGTGGTCTGACACAGCCCTGACGGGGTGTCCAACTCGAGACCAGGACGGTGTCCCACACACTCTCTATTCAGGTATGGGGGTTCGACTAAATCCTAGAGGGATTCTTGGCTCTTAGGCTTTAGACCTATACACACATATGCTAGGTACACTCAGGTACATCTAGTTAGGCATCGTAGGAGTACGCGCACTTTTGCATAATGCTTTTATATTCATGTATGTATTCATGATTATTGCAATATGGTAGAACTGTTCTATCCCTTTGCTTTTATCGTACTGCTGATAATATATCTCTGCTATTGTCTGCTGGCTGCCGCAGCACATATATTTTACACTAGAATAACAACTGTTCAATAAATACTTATTGAAACGCCCGACTGTTTATTCTGTGTAACTCTCTGAGACAAACCGAATAAGTGAGCACGAGTGACTGAGCGAAAGGTAGTAAATTGTTTCCACGATTCTGAGGGAATCAGGGTTGTCATGTTCTAAGGTTGCCAGAAACTAATCTCTCCCCGATAAGAGGAGACACTAGTGGCACTGCGAGCTAGCTAATGCAAACCAGGCTAACATAGATCGATGCCCATGATGTGCTACAGCGAAAGCGGGCTTTTTACACATGGCATGGGATTGTACAATGGTCCAGCAGTTCTGGGCAGAGGTGGTGGGCAGGATTGTCGCGGTTACGGGCCTTCAGGTGGAACTGGAACCCTTGAGTTGTTTACTTGCATCTGTCCGGAAGCCCAAGAAAAAGAAACTTCCATATAAGCTCTTACAATTAATGCTAGTGCTCGCTCGGCGCAGGATAGCTATAACTTGGATGGGGCAGAAGGGCCCAGAAGTCCCCATCTGGCTTAAGGATGTTCGGGAGTGGTCTCTAGCGGAAGAAGCCCATATGAAACTTGCCCGAAGGGATGAGAAGCTAGAAGAGGACCTAATGGTTTGGCGCGAAATGTGTATCTCTAGGCTGGCGGAGGGGGAGCCCTCCTCTCAGGATACAACTGATAGTGGGGGGAGTGAGTCCGATGTGGATGAGGGGCCTGACTGTGCTGAGGAGCAAGGGGATCGGCCCCGGTGAGCTGCACCTTGTAAGTTGGTGACGTGCCCTAAGCTCCTTCTTCATTGTAATTCGCTTGTAAATGTATATTGTTCCCCACAATGCCTTTTCTTCCCCGTAGGCTACTGCCTGTGCTTGTACCATATATGCTATCATCGGTATATTGCTATACGTTGTGTCGATGCCAGTTTGTTGTTGTAATTGTACGATGTGAAAATGAAAAATAAAGTTAAAAAAAAAACATACGGGGGGAAGGGGTGCACGGAGTCAGTCTGCCACCAAGCCCGCAGTATATGTTATCCAAACGTGCAGGTCCTGCAGGGGTACTATAGGAACTACACAACACTACTTGCTTTTTTTCACGTCTAATAACTTGTAAATAAATGCTTGCCTGTTTTAGAACAAGGGGCGCATGCAAAGGCCAGGAGTGCGCTTGCGGCCCCCAGACTTTAGATCTACAGGGACGTTATAGTATAGATTATACAGCAGAGCTGGCTTCAATGCAGCATAGCTTCAAGTAAAAATAAAACGCTAACACAGTCAACGATGACTGTGTCATAAAGCTTTTTACCTTTTCTGTCAGTCATTTGCAACATGGCTGAAAAATATTGGCAACTCCAATAAATCTTGCATAGGCAAGACCTACTGGCTTTGCCAATTCAATTCAGAACATTTCTAGAGCGCCCAACTGCCTCCAGAGCGGCGTCCTGGCGCTAGCAGGAAGTTCAAGGCGGAAAAAGTCAAGAGAACAGGACCAATTAGCCTATCAGATGGGAGTCAAAAAGCCAAGTCTTGAGACTCTGTCTGAAGCAGGGTTCAGAAGGGCTTCAACGCAAACCAAGAGGCAGTGCATTCCAAAGTCTGAATGCCAGATAAGGGAAATAACTCACCTCTCTTCTTACTTTGTGGATGCGTGGAACTTGGAGCAATTTCAACTTCTTTGATCTTAAGGATCTGGTTTGCGAGTAGGGCTTCAATCTTGATCTGAGATAAAGCAAACCTTTGTGAGTAAAGGCTCTGAAAGCAAAAATGAGCGCCTTAAATGAAATCCTCTTGATGACCAGGAGCTAATGAAGATTCCGGAGGTGATGAGAGACTGACGAATGCAGGGAAATTTTGAGGATTAGGCGAGCAGCAGCATTTTGAATAGTTTGTAGCCGTTGAATTAGAAAAGCAGGCAGGCCTAAATAGAGGCTGTTGGCAAAGTCGAATTCGGATGTGACCAAAGCATGAACAATCGTTTTCCAACAGTCTTCAGGAATCAGGTGGAGCATCCTCCGGAGAGCCCTCTAAGTGGCAAAGGAGGTGGCGGATAGTGTTTTGACTTGAGGCTCAAAAGTGAGATTGGAATAAAATTTTATCCCCAGGTTCCTCACTACTGGTGCTGAGGAGTGAGGAATACCTAATTCCAGTGGCCACCAAATGTTAGCTTCCAGGGAAGACTTTGTGCCAAAAAAGAGGATCTCGGTTTTTTCAGAATTAAGTTTCAGGCAACTTCCATTCCCCAATAGCCTTCAGGCAGCGTTTAAAAGAACACAAGGTTGCTGGCACATTTGTGTAAAAGGCCAAGAGGAGCTGGGTGTCATCCACATAGGAGACCACCCGCACCCCCCAAGACTCCGAAAATTTAGCCAGAGGCTCAAGGTAGGTGTTAAATAGGGTGGGGCTAAGTGCCAAACCCTGGGGCACTCCACACCCTAGAGGCTTAGGTGAAGAGGTAAAAGGAGGCAGGAAGACTGCCTGAGAACAATCCTTCAATAAAGAGTTGAGCCAGAGCAAAGCCTGATCTCTGATTCCAATCTTCTCAAGCCTGTCTAAAAAGATGGAATGAGACCGTATTGAACCGTGAAGACAAATCCAAAAGCATGACCATTAATGGCGTACGTCGATCAAGATTTTCCTTAATGAATTCAGAAACCTCAAGGCAGATTCAGTACTATAGACCGCCCGAAAACCAGATTGTGAGTCTTGAAGGAGACTGGACTCTAAAAAATGCGATAGCTGCCTATTGACCCTTTTTTTTGTTTTGTGTTTTTTTCTCCGAAGTTTTATATAGCGCGAACTTGACCCGAAATCAGGTATCGGAGCGCTTTACATGAACACCAGTTGCGTTACATGAGGACACATTCATTTTTTTTTTTTTTTGTTAGGCACAGGAAGATTAAGTGATTTGCCCAGAATCACAGGATGTTGAGCGTCACTGCCGAGACTCAAACCCTGTTCCCCAGATTTGAAGTCGACCGTCCTAACAGGCTACATCCTCTTCCCTTTTCTCCAAGATTTTAGCAATTGTGGGGATAAGAGAAATTGGCCTGAAATTGCTTAAGACATTAGGGTCGGCAGACGTTTTGTTTTTTTCAACAAAGAGAGCAATAATGCTGTTTCCACTTTTATGGAACCGTTGCGGATTCAAGAGAGGTATTCATGAGTTTACTAAAAACAATGCTTGTTTGGCTATTTTAGGTAGTTTGCGCTTAGTCTCCATTACCTTTTTTCCACATTAGGTGTCCACACCAAATTTGTGTCCTTTTTTCCAGCATCCGAAGGATTCTAAAAGTACCCAGAGTTTGTGGAATCCCATGGAGGGGGCCAAGAAAATAGGCAAAATATAGCTATATTCCGAGTTTTTTGAGAAAAATAGGAAAAAAGTTCTCCGGATAAAAGAGTTTTTCCCCCCCCCTAAAAATGGCATCAGCGAATGGTTTGCTGTGCTAAAGTCACCATATCCACAGCTTTCAGGAACATGCAGAGCAGAATAAAAAATCTAAATTTTACCACAGTTTTGGCATTTTTCAAAGAGTTAGCCTATTCTTTCTATTTTTTGTGCTCTCAACCTATTTCCAGTTTGTGGTGGAAACTAGTGTGAAACCCATGGGTGATCCAGAAAAACAATACATTTCTGAGAAGTAAACACGATTTCAAATTCAGCAAGGGGTCATATATATAAATCCCTTAAGATTTTCCCAAAGAAATTAAATGTTGAAATAAAGAAATATTGAAAATGAGTAGGAAAAAACAGCCATTTGTGACACCATTTTCATCTGTACCTTTTTGTCACAATGGCCGATTTACAAAAGCCATACACCATTACGTCCGCTAGACCCTTCTGGTTGCGGGGATATATAGGGTTTGTAGGTTATCCAAGAACCCAAAGTACCCAGAGCCAATAACTGAGCTGCACCGCACAATGTTTTTTCATTATGTACCAAGTATAGACCAGTTCATATGGTGAAATTGTCGTGTAGTTCCTATAGTACCCCTGCAGGATAACATAAACCGTGGGCTTGGTGTTAGACTGACTCTGTGCACCCCCACCGCTTATGTTAGCCTGGTTTGCATTAGCTAGCTCACAGTGCCACTAGAATCTCCTCTTATTGGGGAGAGATTAGTTCCTGGCAACCTTAGATCATAACAACCCAAATTCCTCAGAATCGTGGAAACAATGTACAGTATTTATTGAACAGGTTGTTATTCTAGTGTAAAATATATGTGCTGCAGCAATCAGCAGACAATAGCAGAGATATATTATCAGCAGTACAATCAAAGTGAAAGGATAGAACAGTTCTACCATATTGCAATAATGATGAATACATAAATGAATATAAAAGTATTATGCAAGTGCGCATACTCCTACGATGCCTAACTAGATGTACCTGAGTGTACCTAGCATATGTGTAGGTCTAAAAGCCTAAGAGCCAAGAATCCTTCTAGGATTTAGTTGAACCCCCATACCTGAATAGAGAGAGTGTGTGACACCGTCCTGGTCTCGATTTGGACACCCCGCAAGGGCTGTGTTAGACCGCTGTCAGCTGGAGCGACTGCATGCAGGAGCTTCAGCATCTCTGGTCAGTGTGTCAGCATGGAAGTCTCGGTTCCCTCGGTCTTACCGGGGTAAGATGTGGTGTATTTATACCCTGAAGACTCTAGTTGCTTCGTATGGTTTGTATTGGCCCTTGTTAGACGTGAGAAAGACATCAGGGGTGAACTTTGTACATACATATTATGCAGGTGGTGTATTCCTAGAGAGCCATGCATAATTGATGAGTACAGTGTGGGCCTGTGTTTGGGAAAAACCCTGCTGTATTCAAAACCACAGACTAGATAACGTTCAGCCCTCAGAGCTCGTTGTGTACTAGCGAGGACCAATGTAGGTGAAAGATCATGCCTATATAAGGAATCATGACTATAATAGGACATGTACAGTTATGACCGTAATAGGGCATATGCGGCTTTGACCATAATAGGGCAAGTACGAATATGACCGTATTAGGGCAAATACGAATACGTCCATTTTAGGGCATGTATGAACGGGTCTACATTAGGGCCTCTATACGGGACATAACACCCACTCCTCTTCCGAATAGGATGACAATGACCATACTTAAAATCTGGACAATTTAAAAATATTCTAAAAGCAAGTAAAAACATAGTTTTAAAATGGTTTAAAAAATTATTTTCTTCCTAAAATGTTAATAATTCAGCTATTTCCAATTGGCACGAAAGGAATGTCTATTTTGTTTCTCTATATAAGTTGCTTCACTCAAAGCGGAAGAAGGCCATGCTTTTCTCAAGCAAAAGTGTCAATTTAGGAAATGTTCCAAATGTGCTTGTTTATTATGAAAACGAGTGGAGAAGCCGAATTCTTTCCCAGGACGCGATGAGCCAATTTGAGATTAGGTGTCCTGGCTGGGAAGCACAACATTATCGGTGTTGGCTACTGCAGACGACAAATCCAACGCCTCACAGAGAACATCAATCGCACATAGATGGTATGTAGCACTGCCAACAGTTGGTGCTGCGGCAGCTTGTGCGGCAGTTGTTACCTGGGTGCCTGAGGAGGAGTCACCTAACCCAGCAGGAGCAAACGGCACCTGTGGATTCTCAAGGAATGCATTCCTCAGAATCGGAAGCCGCTGGGGACAACGCAGAGCATGGGCCTTTATGGGGTCCAGCATTGCATCCGTGTCTGGAGGCGCATCTGATGGGAATGTTAGACAAAGATCCAACGTGCATTCTTCAGCGCCAGGATACCCTTGGGGTGACAGTAAGCGCTAAATAAGTTCAATTTACATTACATTACATTCTCCGCAAAGCAGGCATCGAAGCACAGGTAAGATGCAGTCTACCCAGACTGGTCGAAAGGATAGAAACCAGGAGGCATTGAGTTCTCGCAGGCAAGAAATGCCCAGAAGTTGTACCATGCGTTCACGGTATTTCCGCTCCAGGGGCATGTTCTCCATTCCCTCGGGAATTGGGCCGTCCATTGCGTAGCATTAGTATTATGAATAGGACCCCTGCAATCAGTAATAGGATAAGCGGGAGTCCTCCAAATACACTTCCCAATACGGAGTGTATAAAATTTGGGATTACTCTGAGGACTGTCTGAAAGGTGCTTAACAGTCCTGACACTATGGTCTTAAATAGGTGTATAATACCGCTCGTATGAGACATATTGAAGATACGTCCCACCATTTCTACGAAATGAAAGGGGAAGTTTGTACATATAAGCGCCTGTATCTCAGTCGAGGTCCTTGCAACTTGAAGTTCAAAGGTTTCTCGAGTGGAGGTTAAGGGCATGGGTTGCTGTAAAAGCATGGCTTTCAATCTGCTCAGGGTATCAAATTGTATGAAAGAAACGTTCAGTGAAGGCCATAACGGCGCCTCCCTGACAGTTTTCAGTGGTGGAAACAATACTTGCATACAGCAAGTAACCCTGGAGTTAACAGTGACCAGATAGGCGACGCCCGGAAGCATCCCACAGCAACCTTGATCATTTAGCATTAAGTAACTCCCATTCGAGAGCAGCTGGAATACCGGCGTGATCATGGCCGCTGGGGTCCCTGACATGTGACAAGATAAGTTTGCTACCGAACCACTACATGCTCCATGTAGAGAAATATCCTGACACATGAGAGAACCGCTTAAAGCGTTCTTGCAGTTCGTACCACTCAGATACACTTCTCGATCCCCATTCCGTCATCGATATCTATATGGTAACTCCTAAGTTTCCTTGATGTATCCCTTACCCATTTTTTCATATTTGCCTGCCTGCCTCTGCTCAAGGCAATATTGAAACTGAAACGTAGTGACCGGCAGAGTGATTTGGCCATGAATTAGCCATTCTGTTGATGGTGATTCGGCTACAGTGAATGGTAACCTTTCCAGTTTCTCAATACGCAGCATTGTATATTTGGCTCCCCTCTGTGCCATTTCTGTCTATCAGTTAGATTGTATTCTGAAAACAGAGACGTGGTGTTTATAAAACGCCAGGGTACATAGACTGCACGCAAAGATTGCAGTTTCCAGCTTAACATCATAATAGAATGTAGCTGAGATTGCCCGTGTTGTAACAAGGCCAGATCTTGTTCAAATATGTTGATTGCCGAAGACACAATGTTGCCTAAGGAGTAAATCCTGGAGGTCAAAGTTGTTCACCCATTATCCACTACAGCTAAAGCCTTTTCTAAGTTAATACGGTCTATTTCCCGTATTCTTTCTGCGGCCTCCTGTTGGGATATTTTCCAGTTTTCATTATAGTAGGCATAAAGGCCTGCATATATGAAACGTTTCCGACGTGTTTTCCTTGGTCCTAATAAGAAATCCCTAAGATCTACATCAGGTGTGAGTAAGGTCAAGTGATGTTTTACTTCTGTGAGTGTTGAGGTTTCCAGCCAATCAAGGCACAACTTCCCAACACTATAGGATGTCACTACCCCTGGGTGTTGTCTCTGTACATAGCAAGGATCTGGCCTATGGATACTAAATCCCTCGAGGATACCTAGGAATCTCTGTTGACAAGTGTTCGTGTCGATGGGCCAAATCAGCCATCCTGTCCAATTGGGATCTGACCTGTTGTACTGGAGAATGTCATCTAATCTTACCCCATGTGTAGTTGAATTCTGCCCCCCGCCCATCTGTGATGGTGTTGGAAACCCCGGTGTGTTCATTTCCTTGTTCTTGGCTTGTCCAAGACAGGATGTTTGTTGCACAGTTTCATTCAGAAATATTATCTGCTGTGGAATGATGCATGCTCTAAATAGCGCTTCTGTTCCCTGGACTTGCCAGTCCCTAGAACCCCAGATTGATTTTGAATCTATAGTGTCCTTCCATAGGTCGAAACCCTGTGTAGACAACTGGGCCATAAAGGAAGCAGAGTAAATCTGTTTGGTGTTAGTCAACATAATTTTCTGTGCTGATGTTGTTGCCACTGTGTAATAAAATGACTTTGGGTCAGATGTGTTGAACCCTGAAAAGTATGTGAATTTTTGTGCAAATGTTTGCGAACTACCTTTTGGAGGAGTTGGGCAGTGTTCCCACTGGTGGTATTCAAATACATTTCTATGTGTTATAGATTTGTGCAAGAAATGATGACCATAATGTTGGTAACAGTACAATGTATCATAGTCTGAAGTACCTTCTAACATTTCATTGTTCGGAAATGCTGCAGTTTTTTTCTAAATCAGACATTAAATTGTTTACAGTTTCAGTGTCCCAATCATCAGAAAATGTACTGGAGGTAATGATATCACTTAAAGAAATTTTAAATACATGTTTAAGCTTTAAAAGTTCAGTTGGACCGAATACATCATAATCAATCTTGTCCCATAGTATACCATCCGGTATAGGACTGCTGTGATGTTCACTGAAGACAAGTCTCTTGGTTCACGATGTGAAGACTGGTGTGGTTTTAAAATCAAATTGACTCTTTGGGCTGTAGAGCTTTGCTGGAGGTATCGTCCATTAATAAGCATACTAAAAGTTATTAAGCCTACCCAGAAAAAAAAAATCCCAGTGATATACCATAGTTCAATCCAAGGTGACACCAGGTAAGTCTTTCTAAAAAAGTTCAAAAAGTCATTGAGTTTCTGTGTGAGTGATTTTTTGGCTGGCGTCGTTTCCGGCTCACTTGGGTCCAGTGAAAACGTATCAAAGTTCATGAAATAGCCAGAAGCAGTTCGATCAATTGTTGCAATTGCATCGGGCTTTGTTGAAATCAGATTTTGCTCTTGACGAGGCATGTTGACATAGATGTCTGTAGTCGGTCTGATTGCAACTTGGTTGTTAAGTTGATTTTCATTTTGAAGATGAATTTCTTGTTGAAGTGGAACGAGTTCCATAGCATTGTTGCTTAGTCCTTCATTCCGTACAGGTGGCTCTTCAAATGTGATGAGTCTTTCTGTTTGAACTTCTTGGATTGTAGCGAGAGGAGAGCGTCTGCTACTGTGGAGTCCACGAGGCCTACTGTTTAGTATCGGCCACATAGTGTGGTTTGATTATGTCAATTGAGACAAATCTTTTCTCCTTTTTCCCGGCAAGAGGCGGCAGAAGTACAGTTCTTGTGCCTTGGATTGCTAGGACCGGTACAGGCTTTCTGTAGGATGGCCCAAATTCTTTCTTGTCAGCAATCTTCTCTCTAACCAGATCCCCGACTTTTGGGATCCAGGCAGGTCTTGCCATTACTGCCTTGACTTCCTCAGTGGCGGTCTGTTTCTGGAGCACGTTACTTTGTTGTGTTCTGGATACATTTAGATCCTGTAAAACAGCCAAATCAGATGGTTTTTTTATCCGCCACTGTGCCTTCACAATCAAGATCAGGTACCCACATTCTTGTCCCAAATAGGACCTCGTAAGGAGTGACATCCCCTAGAGAGCTTCTTGGCTGATTATTGATCGCTCGTTGGACCCCATAAAGGTGATCGACCCATCTACCGCCCTTGCCTAATACCCTAGCTGTTAAAGATTGCTTTAAGTCTCGGTTTTTCCTCTCCACAACAGAATTTCCCTCGGGATGATACGGAGAGGAGTACCGCAATGCTACGCCCATTCCTTCCATGGTCTCTTTGTAAGCCCGAGAGCTAAACGCCGGACCAAGGTCAGAATGTAACGTGCCAACTGCGTATGTGCCGATAAAGACTCGCAAATCTTTTATAACAGTTCGAGCGTCAGCCGAGCGCTGAGGCCAAACCTATAGGAATCTAGAGCAGGAATCCACCGCAACCATGATATATTTCTTGGACCTATCAGATTGTAGGGGTCCGCAGTGGTCCAAATACACACATGCGAGAGGTTTGTCTGATTTTAGTAATGGTGTCTGTGCTGGGCGTGTTACGGTGGAGCCTTTCATCTGCTGGCAGATGTCGCATTTCAAGAGATAGTCTTTGGTCTGCTTTGTTAACCCTGGCCACCAGTAGCGCTGTTTCAGTAAAGAAATAGTCGCTGTAACGCCTGTATGCGCAGAACCCAAACCCTTGTGTGCTGCTAGAATTAAGCCTAAAATACGATCCATATTTGGTATTACTTTATCCCCCACTCCAGGAATCTGAGCATATGGAATGTTTTATGCATCTAACTTGTAGGAGTACTTGAGTGGAAATTTCTTTGGTACGGCTGTGCTGCCTTTGCCCGAAGCATTGACAGCTACCATTATCTCGCCGTCTATTCTCGTTTTTGAACGAGTGATTGCAGCTACGGACGCGGTGCGTTCAGCCCCCTTTGCGGCTTTATCAGCCAATGAATTCCCTTCAAAGTGAACGCCATCACGCTGATGACTCAGTGTATGTATCACGTGAGCCCTTGGTAGTTCGTTTCTCAACTCCACTACCTGTTCCCATAGCATTTTATGCTTAATTGTGCCACCTTTTGCATCTTTGAACCCGTTTTGTTCCCAATGATGTAGATAATCATTGTACGACTGTACACAGTAAAAGGAATCACACACAATCAGTGTGGGGAATTCGTGATCTGTATTTATAAGTGCCAGTATCAGTGCTTTTAGTTCTGCCAACTGAGCCGTGCAGTCTCCTAGAGATTGCGTTTTAGTGCAGCTTGGATGGAACTTGCCATCACGCATGCGACCTTTAACCATTCCACACGCTGTGCTGTAAGCTTGCTTACTCCCTATGGCCGGTTGAGCAGAACCGTCAGTGTAAATAATGTATTTATACTGATCTAGAGGCAACATCTCATTTGGTAGAGGATATTCTTGTTCATATTGCAGAAATACTTGTGTTTTTAAACTTGGATCAAATCTGTATTCAACATCCGTTGCAGTAAGAGAATTAGCCCATTGTATCCATCTGGGATGTAAGGCTTTCGCATTTGGAATGCTAGCTTTTTTAACAGCTTCTAAAGCTGGTACTGGGGTCACGACAATTATGCGTTTACCCTGAGCCAGAGCTCTTTCTCTTGCTACAGCGGTCTGCACTGCTGTCAGGATTTTTTCTGTTGAAGTGAAACGCATTTCTGCGATTGTATACAGGTGTGATTTGTATGCGATTGGTACCATTTCGCCTTCATTGAAAGTCAAATAAGTCTACCCGCATTGACCCGCTATTACTCGGATCACTAAGTTCTGTGCGTTTACGCGTGTTTGTAAATGTTTAGAAGCTATCATGTCTTCCTGTAGAGAACGCAGTATATTTGTATGTTCCTGTGTCCATTGTCTGACTGAAAAATCAGGTTTTATTAAGTTGTAGAAAGGTTTTACTCTTTCTGCGTAATCCAAAATGTATGTTCAACCAAAATTTAGGAATCCCAGAATTGATTGTAAATTCTTTAATGATTTTGGAGGTTGGAGCAGCGCACACTTTTCTAAAAAGTTAGTTACCAGGCTTTTTCCCTCACTTGACAGCTCGTATCCTAAAAACAGGGCACTGAGGTGGGCAATCTTTGATTTTTTTTTAAAGTTAAATTTGTAGCCCTCAGAGGCGAATCCCATAATAATGGTGCTCACCCTGGTCAAGTGCCTCGGTAAGTCATTGTCCGTCAGATTAATATCATCCACATAGGACAATGCTTCTTCATCCAAATTTTGGAGTAACTCTGTTACCCTTGCTGAAAACAACCCCGGGCTATTCTTATACCCTTGGGGGAGTCGACAAAATTGCCCCTGGGACCCTAACGCACTGAATGCAGTCAGATACCTGCTTTCAGGCGCTATATTTTGGCAGAAAAATCCATTTGAGATATCAAGTGTTTTGTATTTTTGTCGCACAATGTTATTCATTAATGCGGCACTGTGTGCATTTTGAACTGCAAATGTCTTTGTGCAAGTGTTTAAATGTCTGTAATCTAAAACTAGACGATATGTATTGTCAGGTTTGGCTACGGGAAACAAAGGGTTGTTCATAGGTGAAGTGCAATTTTCTATCACCCCCTGGTATTCAAGTTGATCTAAGATCTCCCTGACTTGTTTTTTAGCTTCCTGCTTTATAGGGTATTGCCTTTGAGCATTTGGGGAAACTTTTAACGGGATCACGTGGTGGGTTGAATCCTCATCCCAACCAGCATGATTTTTATACAATGCTGGAGCTAGGGCAACCGCCCACTCCTGCGCATATGCATGTTTAAGATGTATGGGAACGAGGTCGGAAAATGCTGGAAACATTACCTTTTCTCCCTTTGGGCACTCCATGACGAATGCTGGCGGCCAGTCTTGCTCTGCTAATAGGATGTCATATCCAGATGACAAATTTTCCCAAAATAGACCTTTAACTTTCCTGGGCTTGTCCCCCTCCATCCGGCGAGTTATCTCATGTAACTTATGTGGGACACTTACCCGAGTATCAGGTGTTTCCACCGTGATATACTCAGTCAACTCCGCTGGCACCAGAAATTCCTTCAGGTTCTGGCGAGCTATCGTTACTTCTGCCGCGCTGTCTAGCATCGTCAGAGCCCATTTCACGTTCAGAAGCTGTGTCCTCAGAATTCTGGGCATGTCTGATCTTGAGACCTGCTACCTTCTTTTTTTTTTAACTGAGGTTTCTGTTTTTGTTTATCTTCTTTTTTAGGTGCGTAGTCCGCAGTGCATTGTGTGTCTCTGGACTTTGTACGCTCCTCTTGTCTGTGTTCTGACCGTCCTTCCCTCTCTGAGTTTCTTGATGAACCCTGAAAGGAACGAGAGGAACGTGTATCAGTATCCTGATACCTGTCAGGTTTTTTAATATTATCCCTATTCCTGAGATTATACCTCCTTTCAGATGGCTCCTATTGAGGAGACCTGCCTCGGGATTGAGATCTGCTGTCTTTAGACTTTTGTTGTTTTTTATTTTCCCACTTCTTTTTAGAAGAAGTGGGTGTCTGCTTTGTAGTGTCCTTTTCAGGACTGCCCACCAGTTGTGGTTTTAATGCTTTCCCACCTAGACTGTCTCTGCCTAGTTCTGCATATGCAGTTTCAATGATTTTGGGTAGTTCGTGTTGTTGATCTACTGGACCCAACTCACTTAGGCGTTGGCGGATCGCCACTGAAGTTGCTTCCCCCTTAATGTTAGCTAGTATTATGGCTGATATCTGCTCAAAGTTATTTAGTAACTTCATCCCTAAGTTAAGGGCAGGCTCTGCTCCGTACTCATTTTGTATCTGTCTCAATACGTCAGGCACTACTGCTAAGGACGGGATACCATGTGTTCTGGTATATATGGCAGCAAAGATTGAACCCCAAGAGGTGCAGTCCTCTACTTGTGGTGTGATCCCCATGGGCAAGCAGATTGTTAGAATTCTGTGTTTATCATAGGTGGTAGTATTCGGGAATACTGCCTCAAGCTGAGTTATTTTCTGAGCTATCCAGAATGGGATTTGTTTGCGTTTTGCTGGCATTTTGCCCATTACCGCGTGTAATGTTTGTGGAGTAATTTTATTTCCTGTACCCTGAGCTGGAGTACTATTTGCTGCACCTGGTGCAGGTTGGATTGTTAAAGTCCTCATGACGAATTGTGTCAGGTTTCTGTAGATTTTAATTAAATCTCTGTGTTGTACGAGTAATTCTGGCTGTGGCATTGTTCCAATGTCAGGGTGCGGTGTGTAAGCCGATAGTATTGGCCATGTGGCCCCGTCTCCTCCGAGCGTGCCTAATCTTACTCTTCCTCGTACGTGGGGTAGGGCGCCATTAAACCAGTAAAAATGTTCCTGGTAATGAGTGGAATCTCTATGTCCTCAAACGGGGCATATTCCCTTGGTGCATTTCCTCTCAAATAGTAGTGAAATGTCTTTGTTATGGCATTTGCTGCTGGGAATGTAACCCATGAATAGAACACCTCTGTTTTGTTTGATTCGTGTGCCTCAATCACGAAAACTACCATGCCACCCGTGGCTGGTAAGCCATTTTCTAATAGTCTTATGGTGACTGTCCTTCTGAATTTTGGTGCAATCTGTATTGCATCCTCAGGATCTTCTTCTCCCAGGTCAACTCTCTCATCCCCTGAACCAGGCATGTTTAGAGGAAGAAGTGTTCACAGGGAACTAAGATGAGGTGTGATGCACAGTTTAGGAACTAAATGTCCTTCAAGCTTGATTAACCAACAGCCAATAAATAGTATTCTCGTACTACTGAGCTGTGGCGGATTTTGTGCCCACCCACTCCAGACATCTCTGGGGTTTTGTGTGTAGGTTCTCTGAGAATAGCACGACTGAACTACTCAGATTCTACTGTTAAATAAGTACCCAAACAACGTTGGCGGCGCCATGTCGTGTAGTTCCTATAGTACCCCTGCAGGACCTGCGCATTTGGATAACATAAACCGTGGGCTTGGTGTTAGACTGACTCTGTGCACCCCCACTGCTTATGTTAGCCTGGTTTGCATTAGCTAGCTCACAGTGCCACTAGAATCTCCTCTTATCGGGGAGAGATTAGTTCCTGGCAACCTTAGATCATGACAACCCAAATTCCTCAGAATCGTGGAAACAATGTACTACCTTTCGCTCAGTTACTCGTGCTTACTTATTCGGTTTGTCTCAGAGAATTACACAGAATAAACAGTCGGGCGTTTCAATAAGTATTTATTGAACAGTTGTTGTTCTAGTGTAAAATATATGTGCTGCAGCAATCAGCAGACAATAGCAGAGATATATTATCAGCAGTACGATCAAAGTGAAAGGATAGAACAGTTCTAACATATTGCAAATATTCATGAATACATAAATGAATATAAAAGTATTATGCAAGTGCGCGTACTCCTACGATGCCTAACTAGATGTACCTGAGTGTACCTAGCATATGTGTAGGTCTAAGAGCCAAGAATCCTTCCAGGATTTAGTCGAACCCCCATACCTGAATAGAGAGAGTGTGGGACACCGTCCTGGTCTCGAGTTGGACACCCCGCAAGGGCTGTGTTAGACCGCTGTCAGCTGGAGCGACTGCATGCAGGAGCCTCAGCGTCTCTGGTCAGTGTGTCAGCATGGAAGTCTCGGTTCCCTCTGTCTTACCGGGGTAAGATGTGGTGTATTTATACCCTGAAGATTCTAGTTGCTTCGTATGGTTTGTATTGGCCCTTGTTAGACGTGAGGAAGACGTCAGGGGTGAACTTTGTACATACATATTATGCAGGTGATGTATTCCTAGAGAGCCATGCATAATTGATGAGTACAGTGTGGGCCTGTGTTTGGGAAAAACCCTGCTGTATTCAAAACCGCAGACTAGATCACGTTCAGGCCTCAGAGCTCGTTGTGTACTAGCGAGGACCAATGTAGGTGAAAGATCATGCCTATATAAAGAATCATGATTATAATAGGACATGTACAGTTATGACCGTAATAGGACATATGCGGCTTTGACCATAATAGGGCAAGTACGAATATGACCATATTAGGGCAAATACGAATACGTCCATTTTAGGGCAGGTATGAACGGGTCTACATTAGGGCCTCTATACGGGACATAACAAAATATGTAGAGTGAAAAATGGGTATCAAGGGAAACCCATGTAATTCTGAAAAGGGCACATTTCAGGAGTTTATGAGCAGTGGTTATTTGCACATTTCTAAATTTTTTGGGTACCCGTACTAGCATATGATATAGAGGGTATTTTTCAAAATGTCTTCTTTCTTACACACTGGCTTACATGTGGAAGGCACAAATGTAGCAACATTTCAATTGGTAGTAACAAATGTTCTACTACTCTATGCTCCCCACATATCTGCCAATATAAATGGTACCTCACTTGTGTGGGTAGGCCTAGCGCCCGCAACAGGAAATGGACCAAAACAAAACATGAGTGGGTCACATTTTTCCAATGAAAACTGACCCTTTTTTTGCAAAGTGGAAAGCTGTGGGTTTCTGACTTAGCCAGCACCTAGAGAAACCTAGCAAACTTGCACATTTTTGAAAACTATACTCCTGGGAGAATCCGAGGTGGGGGTGACTTGCTTGGCTCTCCCCAGTTTTGTTTTTTTTACCCAGAATTTTTTGCAAAGGTCAAACATTGACAAAAATACACATTTTCCTCACATTACTGTCATGGAAAGTTCTGGAACCTGTGGGGAGCCACAAACTTCCTTACACGCAGAATTCCCCCAAATCTCCTGATAAAAAATGGAACCTCAATTGTGCGGGTAGGCCTAGTGCTCGCGACTGGAAACTGCCCAAAACGCAACATGGATACATCACCTTTTTCCACTGAAAACTGACTTTGTTTTTTTTTTTGCAAAGTGGGTTGCTGTGGATTTTGGGCCCTAGCTCAGCCGTCGTGTAGAGAAACCTAGCAAACTTGCACCTTTTTGAAAACTAAGCACCTGGGGGAATCCAGGGTAGGGTGACGTGTGGCTCTAACCAGGTTTTTTTTCAGGTTGTGGTTTGCAGGGCATTCTGGGTAAGAAAATGTGGGATCCACGCAAATCATTCCACCCTAGACTCCCCCGGGTGTTAAGTTTTCAGAACTGTGTGGGTCTGGTAGGTGTTCCCAGGTGGCAGCCTACCCAATCCCAACAAGTGCAGCCATTCACCATTGCAAGTGGGATGCTGTTAGGAGTTAGCCACACTCTCCCTGCCCATATGTAAAAACAACACCCAAAGGAATCAAATGTTCTCTTGTTTGCCACCTGGATGGGATTTCTTAGTCTGCAGGGGAACAGAAAGACTGCTATGGCTTTAGGGGTGAGGGTGGAGCAGATGTTAGGATGGGCCAGAACCACCCCATTATTTTATTAAAAAAATATATTCCTGCCATACAGTGGGCTTTTTGGCCCCAAGGGTCAAATTGGGGCAAACCTCCTGTCTGCCCCGGGAAGGGCGCAAAAAGACTGATTTGTCCTTTTTAGGACTCGCCTGGCGTTAGCAGCGCGCATGCGCTGCTCTCGCCATGCGAGGGCTTCTTGGAATCAATACGGATTCCGAAGCTTTCAGAGGCGGACTTGAAGCCCCGCCCATCTTTTTCATTCGCTGGCGTCATCCTCCATGCTAAACGCTGGCTCACGATTGAAAAGGAGGCTTCTTAGTCCCTCCTTGTTACCGACCTGTCCACTTTTGGCCCCGCCCACCGGGATTGGATCTCTCACTTGCGGCGTTAGAGTCTCCTTCATTAGCTGGGACGCACTATATTTTTCGCACAACGCCGACAGCTTGTCGTGATCGCGGCCACGCTTGTTTAGTGAATGGTTTCAGTTTTCACAAATAGACTTTTAATGATTTCATTAAATCGTATTTAAACAACTCTGATTTTATACAGCTCTTTCTATGCCAGGTTTACCATTTCAAAGCGCTGCATATAACGAATGTTCATATATTAGTCGTTTTTTCTGTTCTATTTTTTATCACATTTTATTTATAGTTAATGGCTGCGTCTGTTCCACGTGAAAAATGCAACATTTTATTTCCTCGAGTAATGTTATAAATTCGTGTATTTTTCTTCTCTTTCCCAAAATTATCACTTGCAAATTGTCATCAGATTCCTCGCACAAACTTGCTACCCGCAGATATTAGCGTTTGCATTGCTGACTTTAAGCACATTTTCAAAAGAAGGTTATTTAAAAAAACATTAAATACGCCCAGATTATTTCGGCTGCAGTAAAATGTGAAACGGCAATCGCTTCATTTAAGAACGATCAAGGAAATCTCCCGCCTTCACTCCGGGTAAGTCCCCTAGATGAAAACAGTTTTTTTTTTGTAGTTTTATATTGCACGATTGGACTCGACGGTATTAGACCGCTTTATATGAGCACCAGTTCCATTACACAAGGACACATCATTTATTTTTATTTTTTTTAAGGGACGGGGACATTAAGCGATTTGCCCAGAATCACAGGAGTTGAACTGACGCTAAGACTCGATTCTGGTTCCCCAGTCCCAAACTCGAAGCTCTGGCCGTAGATCCACCTCGTCTCCCCTAGACTTGTACTTTGGGTATTTTTATCTAATAGAGGCTGTAGTGATGGTTCATGTTTCCAAAGTCTTGGCCGGGTATGGACGGCGCGAAGCACCTGGAAGATGTAAATCAGAGGCAGGGTAAACATTTCACGTCTGAACATATGACAAACCCACAGGGCTGAGCTCGCTGCATTTCTCAGCTGGAAAAGCAGAAATCTGCAGGAAACCAGAATCGATAAATCAGGTAGTGCCCCTACGCTTATAAACATGTCTTTTAAAAAAAAAAACTAAAATGTGAGAAACAGGTCTCCGCCCAGTGCAGGGTGAACAGACAGGGGGTTTGATTTGGTCATAAAACGCCCAACAGTCATGCACACAAAAAACGAATCTCACGGCTAACTAACATGCCAGTAAACGCGACATTTACACTTTTAACCCCTTCCATCCGAGTTGCGGTCACTTCAACCCCAGCAAACCAAACACAAGTTCTAACAGACCTTTATTTCGAACTGCCAAAATTTACAAACTACTCTGTTTGAAATGCTTCATAAAAAAGGCATGTCCCTTTACAGCGCATAGTGCTGGCTAACCCGCATCTAAGCGCCCCCTTATTATTGACACATATGAATCAAGAAACAGAAGTCATTTGCTCAGGATCACACGGAATTATCAAGTGGGGGAATCAGAGTTGAACCCACTGTCTCGGTTCTGCAATTTAGAAAGGAAAACACACTCCACACAAAAACATATCACAATATTGGAGCCGGTTTGCTCTGCTATATTTAAATTGCATTTATATAGAGCTTACTATTTGACAGCAGTTTAAACTCTTGTTCAAGCTGATTCAAATTACATTGCGCCTTAAAGCACCCCTAGCTCACAGGGCACTATTCATTTAGCATGTGTCTCCACGCTACAATAGGTATGCTGGTTTCACCTTTACGTTGTGTTTGCCCTCTTTCAAACACTTCTTAGTGCTACGTGGACGCGTCAATAACAATATGTAGACCTTTTTTTAGTACCTCAAACCTAAGTTTCCTGTTATGCAGTTTCTGTCCCTGACACATTTCGAAATCGATGCTCTTTTCCTTGGAAACTTTAGTAGTTGGCACTAACAGAACCATGCATTCAGAACTGTATAAGTTGCTCAGGCGTATAAAGTACTTGCTGCAGAATTCCGTGTGAAGACTCAAGCCATCATGCTTCTGAGGTCGATAACACCAATTTTAGGCACTACAGGGCACAAGTTCTGAATTCTTGAGATTGCCAAAGGATTAACTGAAATTCGAGAGATAGAAATGGTTCAAGGAAACAGTTCCTGAGAGGTTGAATCCACTCGAAATTAATTGAATACTATATTAGTATCAATTTAGCATATGCCAGCAATAAGCAATCATCTGAAAGATGACCAGTTAATCTTTAGGAAGGGCCTTCCAATGTGGAGGATCACGTCACCATGTTTACAGAAACATTTGATCCGTTTGAGCTACAAGTATCTTTTTGTTAAAATCTTCAGATTATCGAGCAGATGAAGTGGTATGTGGCAAACGTGGCAAATTCACAATTATGCAAAAAACGCAACAGTTGTAGAATTGCATATTATATCATTCATGACATGTTAAATGACCTCATTGATGACATCACTGATAACATCATTGATAACATTATCCAAGCTACTGCTGTGCAAAAAGAAACCGTCTAGTACCAGAGACAAGTCTTATTCAGATTGGTAACATTTACATGATGCACGATTTAGCTACCAGTGACGTTTTAAGTGCAAGCAGTACTCCATTAAGCAAGTTATAGACTGAGCGCAACTAGTGTGAGTTGCAGTCGTTCGTTTTGTAGTAGGTTATACCATAATTCAAAGCCCTGCTAATATAAATATGTGAGTAAAACTAAAGCTTCTCCTTACAATACATTATTCTACTGTTGAGCATTGAAAATGCAATAGGTCTCGCCTTTGATTAAGTTAAAGCCATTTGCTTTGCTAATGGTATTGTAAAGCAAAGCAAATGGCTTTAACTTAATGAAAGGCGAGGCCTATGCATTTTTAATGCTTGTTTTGGGGGTGTCGCCAATGCTAGAGTACAATACCTGCACCACTTTCGTTTGTCACAAATGCAAAGTCCCTGGTGTCAGGTGGACTTTCTACCATGCTACCCAGGGGGGCATATTTGGAGCATTCTCCCCAATTGGGACAAACCTCCTACCTGCCCCAGTGGGGCAGAAAGACACCATTGCCCCTTCTAGGGAGGGGTATGGCTTGATAGCAGGGTAGGCTGCACCCTCCTTTTGTTATAACGGCTTTTTGAAATGCCTGGTGTTTAGTGAGCTTTCTGCCCCGGGATGAGGGGTGCAGATTGGTGGTGAATACCCCTATCCACACCCTGGGGAGGCAGAAATTCTAATGAGCCGCAAGTTGGGGAGAGCATGGGACCGTGCCCAGAGGGGCTGCTCCCCACCCACCCAAAAAAAATACTGCTTAAATGTAGTTGGTGGAGTCTAGTGGGATTTTTGCACCCCGGTTGGGGTGAATTGGGGTAATTGCCCAATCCACCCGAGGGGAGCAGAAAGACTGTCTGGCTTCTTGTTGGGGTGGGGGCATGGCCATCCCTGTGGTGGGCAGTCTCCACCCATATACTCTTTTTAACAAAACAAATTCCCTGGTGTCTCGTGGGCTTTCTGCCCCCCCCGGGGGGGCAGATTGCAGTAATACCTCCATCTGCCCTACAGGGGGGCTGAAAGACTATCATTATATTTATGGGGGGTTGGGGGCATGCCCATCGTGGGCAGCCCCCAACCCTATATATTTTGATTATAGACCCTTGTGTTTAGTGGGCTTTATGCCTCCCCCGGGGGTGGGGGGGTATATCAGGTATTGGGGGTCTAGTGGGCTTTCTGTTCCCAATGGTGGGAAATTACCCCATCCACCTCCCGGAAGGGTCAGAAAGACTGATCTAGTATGGGGGAGCACAAGCCCTTGCACCAGGGGCTGCTCCCCAAAACTCTCTGGTGACTAGTTGGTGGATCCCTGCCTGGGGATCCCTCTCCTAAAGCGACCCCCAAGCAGGGATCCACTCAGCAGAAATATCATTGGGAAGGGGAGACTCTTCCGTATACAACTATACCTGTCCCACCCCAATCAGTGCTCGGGGGCTGAGAAATGCACGCTGAGCACTGATGCAGTGAAAGTAAAACAAGCCCATCAGCTCGTTTTACTTTTACTTTAGTGTAATGACGTCAGCGTGTCAATCGTCAATACAGTAAAGGGGGAAAAAAGAATCTGGCTGCTTGGGAAGCTCTTCCCAAGCAGCCCGAGTTAAAAATATAATAAAGGAATCCTTCTGGTGCTCTGCACCAGATGGCCTTTATATGCCTCCCCATTGTCAGCCAGTGGCTGGCAGATGCACTGGGGAGGTAGCACGGGTTTCGGCCATTGGCCGACACTGCACTAAAGGGGTTAATAGGATCAAAACAAATCAATACTCTAGGTCATGCCGATTTCCACACATTATCATTTGTGTGCTGTATAGTTTTAGCAGAACAACTGTATGTCAGTGCAAATGTAATGGTCATTTCAGTTGAAAATGTGTTCCTTGTAATGCAGTGCTCTACGAACCCATACTTACTCCACTCTACTCTGCTTCACTCTACAACACTCCACTCAACAACACTCTACTCTACGACACTCTACTCCACTTTATGCCCCTCCCCTCTACGACACTGTATTGCACTCTGTGCCACTCAACTCTACCCCGCCACTCTGACACGCCACTCCACTACACTTCGCAACACTTTACTCCACTCTATGCGGATACTCTACTCCACTCTGTGCCATTCCACTATACACTACTCTACGCCATTCCACTTTATGACACTCTCTGTTACTCCACTCTATAAACTCTACACCATTACACTCTGCGCCAGTCCACGACACTCTACTCTATATGACTCCGCTTTACACCACTCTACTCTATATGACTCCGCTTTACACCACTCTACACCTCTCCACTTTTTAGGACACTCTACTCCACTCTATGCCACTCCACACCACTTCACTCTACGCCACTCCACTGTACTCCATTGTACTCTACAACACTCTATGCCACTCCACTATACGCCACTCTACGCTACTCTTCCACACTCCATTCTACCACACTCTATTCTGCGACACGCCATGAAACTCTACGCCACTCCATGCCACTCTACTCTACTACACTCAACTCCACTCTATAATAGATCATTCTACACCACTCCTCTCTCTTCCACTCTAAGACACTCTACGCCACTCTATTTTCCTCCACTCTTCAAAACTCTACTCCATTCCAGTCTACGACACTCTCCTCCCCGCCACTCCACTCTGGTACTCCACTCTACAACACTCTACGCCACTCTATGCCACTAAACTCTACGCCATTCCACACTATACTCCTGTACGCCGCTAACGTTCAGCCATGATGAACAGCAGCCATGCTGGTGTACAACATGACTAAAAAACTTTAGCAAAGCCAATAGCTCTCGCATAAGCCAGACCTATTGGCTTTGCCAGTGCTTGTTTGCTTTGTTTTCATAAGTTGGCACGTGCAGCATTCACTTTGATTATTTGTATCTGGCCCTCTCCTGGGGTATTGCCCAAGTACTTGTGTCCCTCCACTGTCCCCTTAATCGGGTGGTAAATTTTTCTTTTTGTCTAAACACTCAACTAGAGTGTATAGCTTTTCCAGCTGTTTCCCTTGTGTACTTGGCCTCTGTGTTGCTTCAGACCCAGTCCCCCACCCTCCATGTTGCTTTGCTCCCCGTAATACTTCCCCCCGGCACCACATGCTGTCCTTGTTGTTGCTTGTCCATGTTACAGCTGCACTGCTGTACAACATGGCTGAACATTGACAAAGCAAATAGCTCTTGTCTCATAGGTAAGTACTGTTGGCTTTGTCAATGCCTGTTTCCTAAGGCCCAGGTGTAGGAGATATTCGGATTCGACTTCTTCACCATATCCATGCTTGATGAGGATTACGGGTCAATGAAAGATTCTGAGGCCAACAATCTGCTGTGTCCTTCTTTCTTACACTGTTGCAGGTCTTTACCTTGACTTACAGAATGCTGGCTGTTGTAGTCTGTATTCAGTAGAAGAATGTTGTAATGCTTTGAGTGGACCAGAGTAAAATGTTAGTTTTGTAATGTGAAATGGAGGATGGATTTCTGAGGAAGGCAGTTGAAGGCTGGGAGCGGTTGGCTGCAATAGCTTTTGTTTTGCACTCCTGTAATTTATTTGGATCTCCTGACCTTTGTGGTGTGAAAATAAAGATTAGAACATTGGGATATTGGGAATTCCATTGAAGACAATGGAGTCCTCTGGGCTTCTCATAGCTGATAAAAGTCCGGAGCTCCAACATTCCAATGTTTGTCTGAACACAAGCCTCATGGAGCCCAAGGGGATTTAAATCCTCTCGGGCTCACTGGAGCGGGCTGTATCACTTACCTCTATCGGAGTGCCTTTCTCTGTTACACTGGTGACGAGCACCGGGAGAGTACAGTAGAGGACTCTCGGCACCCTGCTGTCCTGTACAACCCTATTTCATGTATACGCCATGTACACAACAAGCCTGCCACATCACTGTTCTTCCCAGCAGTGATTCATCTTCTAGAGCTGTTGCTGCTCTATATTTTGGAGGTGAGGAGTCAGTGGGCTAGTCTTAAGTTTTAATGCATCCAATTGACCTCGGTAATGTATTGATCTGCACAACAAGACACACTGCCTTCTGATCGTGTATATGTTATGTGGCAGACATTTTTTAGAGGCAAACCATGTAAAGTTCATAGATAACACATGCATGATGGCTGTGTTTTGGGCAATTTTATCAGACTAATCGCATTACCGGAATACTTGGTTTTAATGGTGACAGTTACATTTGGATCTCCATCACCAGTGCTTAATTTGAGCTTGTGGCTTCCGGTGCTCGGCACCAGCACTTAATTGTCAACACTGGCACTTATGACAGTCTGCCAAGTGGGGACACTGATTGTCTAATATAGAGATGAACACAACAATAGTTGTTTAATTATTCAATATACATTAAAAATTACTAATTTCTTCTGCCCATGCCATTCTTATAGCTGAAGGGGGCCTGGAATAGTCTGAATTGTCACAATTGTAGGAGTGTAATGGCTAGTAGTTGCATTTGTATTGTCATTTATTGGCAGCGCTGGCAGGAGCAATAGGTGGTGCAAGCTGCAGTGGCCTCCTGATGAGGGCCCTGCCACTTAATTGTTTTCAAATTAAGCACTGTACCATCACCTTGTTTTGTACAGCTTTAACTATATTCAGCCTTTTATTATTGACTGTTAATCATCATAGTCTAATTAACTGAACAGTATTTTAGCTTATTTTCTAAGGATTTTTATGCTTCATACTGTGATAAAAGATTTGGTGACAGGCCCACTTTGACTATATTATTCAATATGCATAAGCCTCCTCAAACGATGACCAATGATTCGATGACAGACACTCCTAACTTTGTGTTCAGCCTGCACATTTTAATTCTACACACGTCTTGCATAGTTGTTACAGACATCATATTTTTCAAACCTTTTTCAGTTTATGCCATCTACCACCACTTGACCATGGCGACTACATTTGTGTTTTAATTTGTTTTTTCTTCTTTTCATCCTTTGTTCATAATGTCCTCTGATGTTATGCCATCTGCGTGCATGCGTGCAGTGTCCTGGAAGAGTTTCAGTGTCTTGGGATATTTGTTTTGAAGTATTTTTAGCCTATGTTGAAATAATCGAAGATGAAGGTTATACTTTTACCCGTAAATCAGCCATATTAAAACACTGCCTGGGAGGCGTAGGACTTAAGGGGTTTAAAAACCTTCCTCCTTTAGAACCCAACACAGGTGCTAGTTTAGATTCATTTGAGTATGGAGTCAAACAACTAGGTTGAAGGTTTGGGAAGAGTATTAATTTTGTCATGGAACATTATAATTTTTATTCAAAAGGAAAACAAAACAGTTAAAGAGTATTTAGCTAATTTTAGATCTCTAGTGTTGCTATGCAATTTTGAACACATCAACTACGATCAAATTCTCATGAAGTGCAAGAATCAGAAGGCACAAGAACGATTAGTGGTTTGTTCAGAGTTGACCTTGAAAGATACTGTAAACATTGATAAAGGAAACTCTGAGAAATTCGTACAAGTTATCAGAGGTAAATCCAATGAGGTTAATCCTATAAGCAATAAGCGAACTGTGGAGTAAACTAATTATGGTGAAGAAAATAGGGTAGTGGAAAGAAATAATTTACAAAACTATAGGTGTGGAAGCTACAGTCCTTTAGGTAAATTTAAAGGGTGTCCAGTGATGGAGAAAACATGCATGAATTGTCAGAAAAAAGGACATTTTGTATTTGTGTAGAAGTCTACGTCACAAAGGAAAGTTAACATAATTGTGGATGAGGAGGATGATAAAGATGATTATTTAAACGCAAAGCAAATCTTCAGTGCAGGTGACAGTAGGATTCAAAAGAGTTTGTCTTCTAATAATATAAAACTGAAAGGCACAAATGTACACACGTTGGTGCACTCAGGTGCCTGGTACTCAATAATTGGTCACAATCTATTTCGGTCCTTATGGCCATGTAGGAACTTGATTACCAACAAAGTTAATCCTGAGGGTTCTACAGGACATTAGGCCAAAATGTTAGTTTTTTTTATCCGTATTAGAATTAAGTGGCAGAAGTGCTAAGGGAAAGATATTTGTTACTGATAAAGGAAAGTCAATTTTAGGCTGGTCTCACCAACATGATCTTTGTATAATACTGAATCCTCGAGGAATACCACCTGTGTACTCTGTGGCAGATGAGAGGGATAGTAGTGATGTTCTCAAGCACCCTGTGAAGGATTTTCCTAAAGTTTTTGGTGTGCATTTAAGAGACTACAAGAGCTTCAAACATAAGATCTTAAAGAAAATGTCATAGCTATGCTTCATAAATCAAGAAGTGTTCCAAATAATTATGGAGATAAACTAAACCAAGTTCCCTACTACCTGGCGCAACCTATTGGCCAGGATTTTACAGAACCTTAATGTTTAAGTTGATCATGGTAAGTGGCCGATAGGACAAAGGGACTGTTGGATTCCCTTCTGGTTTGGACATAATAGACAATTGTTGGAAAGTCATCCTGTGCCCTGGGCACCCCCCAACTTTTTGCTGACTGGAACTGGTGGTAACTGACTCTGACTGACCCTGGGCTCTGTTTAACCAGGCCCAGGGCCAGTGCCATGCTGAAACACTTAGATAACAGTAAAGCACCTACATACACTAGGGTACACTTTGGGTTGGGGTACCCCTGTAATTGGCATGACCTACCCCATGAGCCCCTAGTATATAATAGGGCAGGGGATTGAAACTACCTAGAAGTCCCCAGTATCCTGGGGCATGGCAGTTTAGAGGCCAGCAGCCTTTTTGCACTTGCATGTGTGCACTGCTGAAGCCTGTGGTCAGTTTAAAAGCAGCTCTGGGTGCCAGGACTGCTCTTAAACATGCAAATTGTGGCCAAACTCGACTTTGGGGTTTGGGGCACTTAAAACTGGTCAACCTAAAATGTTTTTGCATAATAATGACCCCCAGGGTCTCCCTAGGTATCCCAGGGGTGGGGGGTCAGGTATCTATAAGGTAGACCCTTATAAAATGAGTTTATAAATGCCCTGGGTTAAGTGAAATTCACATTTCACTCTCCCCATTGTTTAAAGTGCTGCCCAAATTCGACTTTGATGCTGGGGGCACTGGGCCTGGAGGATCTGCAATATTTTTACAGATTCAACACCCCTAGGGTCTCCCTAGGTGACCTATGGGGTGGGGGTCCTGTGAAAATAAGCCAAGTACTTATAAAATATGTTTTTGTAGGTCCTGGTGCTGGAAAAATGGCCCACGTCATTTTTCCCATTGCAAACCCCATGGCCCATAGGATAACATGGGGAAAGTTATTAAACAATAACTATTAAGAGGACAGGGATAAAGATTCCATTCAAAGACTCACTAGAATGGTATGGATAAATCCTACAATATGATGTTATTGAATTTTTCCCAAAGTGAACAGACAAGAAGTTATAACACTTTCTTAGTTGTAGTTCCAAATCCAGCCTGCCAGTGCTCTGCCCTGATTGGTCAGAGTTAAGAGGATTAGCCAGCCTGCCTGAAGAGGTGATAAAGATCCCCTGGGGTCAGCCAGATGGACTGGGAGGGCAGTGAGCTGTTCTGCAGGAATGCCAGGCCAGGGGGAGGGGTCGTAAACAATGAGCTTCAAAGGGGCAGAGCCCAGAGCAGTGTCATTAACAGCTTTGAACCCCCACCCCAGCCAGATGGCAGGATTAAGGAAGGTATGTGCAGATGTAGGGAGGAGAGGCTAGGTTAATTAGCCAACTCAGTGGGAGTGTTTAGCCAGCTCTTACCTCCTTGCTGGAAAATCAGCCATTATGGATTTGGAAGCTTTGTTGCACTCTGGGATAAAATAATGCCACACTCTGCAGGAAGTAGTCACTCAAGTGGGCAGTTACCCTACTCCTATTGGTGAAGCTTGACCTCCTGGATGACCCAGAGACTGTGGAATAAGTATCTGAGAGAGGCCCAGCCCCTCAGATCTGCTGCTTGAAACTGAAGAAAGCAAGCCTGGCCCTGCTGGAACTTCTGCTGTGCAAAGACTTCTAAGGCCTGACCTCTGGAGACTGCACCCCCTGAAACTACAGCTTTGTGGACTAACTGTGCTGAGTAAAAGAACTCAAGAGTGGACTCCCTGCAAGCTACAGGTTAACAGAGCTCATCTGGACCCTCACCACCAAGAATCACCAACCTGGGGAACTACCAGTGGATTTGTAAGGGTGACGTCCAGTGCATTGTGGGAATTGAAGTCCTCAACTTTCAAGGACCATCTTGGAGCTTCCAGACCCTTGGAGTAAGTTTGAGACACTTTGGGACTCCTTTGAGGAACTTCAGGAAGAAGTTCAGGAAGTTTGGGGAACTTTGGAGGAACTTTGGAAAAAAGCTCCATAGGGGGACCGACTCATCCTGGTCAGCCAAGCCGCCTGCCTTCAACCGCGAGCCGGCCAAGCCCACCAGGTTCGTCCCGCTAAAAGCTCCATCGCATCGACTTCCAGAGATTGACCGGGACTAGCGAAAATCTGAAGCCGGCGAACCCTCACCGGATCCGGCTACATGAGGAGCATCGAGGGACCCCACGAGAAAACGCTCCAGAAAAGCTTCTAAGTCCGCTCGTAAGAAATCGACCGGGAGCAACCGCGAGCGCCAATCCGCCTGCCTTCCATCGCGTGTCGGCCTGGATTGTTGGATTGCCCCGCTAAAGCGATCTTGAAAAGTTTCTAAGTCCGCTCCAGGGAAGTTCACCGGGAGATCGTCGAAAGGCTGCCCGGCGGAGCCACACCGGATCCGGACTGACGGAGAGCGTCGAGGGGCCTCGAGGAGAAAAGCTCCAGAAAAGTTTCTAAGTGCGAAGGTAAAAACATTGACCGGGACCTTCCGCGTGGAGTATCCGCTCAGGGCTCCATCGCGGTCGGCCTTAAACTTTGACTTTGGCCCGGTCTATCGCGAGGCTATGTCCCAATATGGTGCTATATGCTTCTAAGTGCTAGATTTTATTTAAACTTTGAAAATTCATATCTCCGGTTCCCTACTTTGGATTTTTGTCGTTTTGGTGTCATTTTAAAGATAAAAATATTTCCTATTTTTATAAATTGGTGTTGGATTTTTATTATGTGTTGTGTTTTAATTATTTACTGAATTGGTGTTTTTAAATGCTTTACATACCTGTCTTTGAAGTTAAGCCTGTCTGCTCGCAGCCACGTTACCAGGGGTTGAGCATAGGAATAATTTTCTTAGACCTATGCTGAGTCCTATCAAGTGTTTGTGGTCTTATTACTAGTGGCAGACCTACATTTGCCCCTACCAATAACCCACTTTCCAACATTTGGTGGCAGCGGTGGGATGTGGACTTGTGTTTAAAAAATACACCTTTCAGTGAATGAATTAAGATTATAAAAATCCTCTAAATTGCCTTAGAACAAAACTTTTGAGTTTGATTTTTGGAATTTGGACTAAACTGTTTTTAATCCATTGTTTTGATTTTTCCAAATTGTTCTAAGTCTATTGTGCCTAGTGTTGTGACCCAAAACTAGGGAACCATGGAGTTGGACCTGGCTAAACTGTCCCAGTGTAAGTTGGCTGAGCTTAGGGAACAGTGTAGGCTTAGGGGCTGCCTGCTTCCAAGAGGTATAGGAAGGCAGGGTTGTTTCAGTTTATACAAGCCCATGACCAGGCAGCTGAGGAGAATCAAGGGGGATAGAGGGTTTCCCCTACCTCCTCCCAGAGGGGGAGGAGGTTGAGGATGATGCCTCTTCCATTATAACTAGTGTAAGCCAACAGAATCCTGATGGTGGGAGTGGGGCAGGGTCCCTTACTCAGGAACCACTACGGTCCCTTGCAGAGAGACAGCTTCAGGCTCAATTAGCTTTGATAGCTTTAGAGCAAAGGAAACTGGATTTGGCTGAGAAGAGGTGGGAGAAGGAGGAGAAGAGAAATGGTGGCAGCGAAAGCGAAGAAGATGCTGAGATGTCCAGGGGTGGCAGATTTGAACCTAAACTTCCAAAGGGTATTGTGCCCAAGTACACTGAGGGGGATGACATTGACAAATGGCTTGCAGCTTTTGAGAGGGCCCTTAAGATGAGTAGGGTCCACTCTAGGTATTGGGGTGCACTCCTGTGGGAGTTGATTCCAGTAGCTGGGAGGGATAGGCTCCTGACCCTGAAGGGAGAGGATGCAGAATCATACCAGCAGATGAAAGCCTGCTTAGTCAAGAGGTTTGGTCTGACTCCAGAGCAGTACAGGGTGAAGTTTAGGAACACCCAGAAATTGAATTCCAAGTCTTGGATAGACTTTGTGGATGTTTCAGTGAAGGCACTGGAAGGCTGGATTTGTGGTAACAAAGTGAGCACTTATGAGGGATTGTATAATTTGTTTTTGAAAGAACACATTTTGACTCATTGTGCAGAAGAGAAGTTACGCCAGTATCTAGTGGACTCTAAGCTGACAGACCCCAGAGAGTTGGGGGAGTCAGCTGATGAGTGGGTGAGAACCCGGGTTTCCATTCAGCACCAGGGGGTGACCAGAAGAAAGGAGGACAGGTCCCTCCCCAGGGGAAAGCCCAGGGAAATGAAGGTCAAAAACCTAAGGAGTCCTCCAAAGACCCACAAAAACCTGCACAAGGAGGGGGGCCCCGAGCCAACCCAAAACCCAAGGGAGGTGGATTCAGGGAAAGAATGGTAAATTCTTTGATCCCTCAAAAGTGGGTAAGTGCTTTGACTGTAACCAGCCAGGGCACAAGCAGGGAGATGCTGTCTGCACTAAAAAGCTCCCTCTAAGGGGCCATCCACAGGGATTGCCAGTGTCAGTGTAGGGGTGGAGAGTGGTGCCCCAGTGGAGGGTAATCAGGTGGGGCAAGCAACCTTAGTGTCCCTGGGTGGGGTGAATATTGCAACCCTTACTGCCTTACCTCCAAACATGGATAAGTACAGGCAGAGGCCTAAAGTGAATGGGACTGAGGTGGAGGCTATCAGAGACACTGGGGCTAGTGTAACTATGGTCCTGGATGAGCTGGTGCCCCCGGAGAGTTTGTTACCTGGTGAGTTTCACCAGGTGACTTATGCAGACAGCACCACCAAACTCCATCCTATGGCTGTGGTGGATTTGGAATGGGGAGGTGTGACAGGCCCTATGAAGGTAGCTGTGTCAAAGGTGCTCCCAGTCCAGTGTTTACTGGGCAATGACCTTGAAGCCTCTGCATGGTCAGAGGTGGAGAGAGGACTCCATATGAAAATATTGGAGCTCCCTGAGTGGGTGTGTGCTGTGACTAGGTCACAGACTAGCCAGACGGGAGGGGCTGGACACTTGGACCCTGGAACAAAGGGCCAAGCATCCATGGACAAGGGTACTGGGCCTGGTGAGCCAGCCCAGGGAACTCCAGAGGTGCAGGCAGAATCTAACCCTGATGGGGAGGATCTGGCCTCTGAGGGAGGGACTCCATCCCTGCCAGAGCTGTCAGATTTGGCAGAACTGACAGGAGCAGGTGGACCCTCCAGAGAGGAGTTCAGTCAGGGACAGCGTGACTGTCCCACCCTTGAGGGCTTGAGGCGGATCGCTTCTAAGCAAGAGGAAGGGGATGACAGTGGGTTTCATAGAATCTACTGGGAAGATGGACTGCTTTATACTGAGGCCAGAAACCTCAAGGAGGGGGCCACCAGGAGGTTGGTGGTGCCCCAGAGGTACAGAGAGTTCATCCTGACTTTGGGTCATGACATCCCCTTGGCAGGACATTTGGGACAGATAAAGACATGGAACCGGTTGGTGAACCATTTCTACTGGCCCCATATGTCTGAAAAGGTAAAGGAGTTTTGCAGCTCCTGTGTCACCTGTCAGGCCAGTGGCAAGGCAGGGGGCAAGACAAAGGCTCCCTAGTACCACTGCCAGTGGTTGGGGTTCCTTTTGAAAGGGTGGGGATGGACATTGTTGGTCCCCTGGACCCACCTACTGCATCAGGGAATAGGTATATCTTAGTGGTAGTTGACCATGCCACTAGATACCCTGAAGCCATACCTCTTAGAACCATTGATGCTCCTGCAGTGGCTAGAGCACTACTTGGTGTGTTTACCAGAGTGGGTTTTCCAAAGAGGTGGTGTCAGATAGGGGCACGAACTTCCTGTCCAGCTATCTGACTGCTATGTGGGATGAGTGTGGTGTCAACTACAAGTTCACCACCCCCTATCACCCACAAGCAAATGGTCTTGTTGAGCGATTCAACAAAACCCTGAAGGGCATGATAAATGGGTTGTCAGAGAAACTCAGGAGGAGATGGGATGTTCTCCTCCCATGCTTACTGTTTGCTTACAGGGAGGTGCCACAGAAAGGGGTTGGTTTCAGTCCCTTTGAGTTGGTGTTTGGACACCCTGTGAGGGGGCCATTGAGCCTGCTGAGAGAGTCTTTAGAGAAGCCTCTCAAAGAAGCAAAGGACAATGTGCTGGACTATGTGCTAGGCCTGAGATCTAGAATGGCCGAGTACATGTACAAGGCAAACAGGAAACTGGAGGCCAGCCAGGAGCTCATGAAGCACTGGTATGATCAGAAGGCTACTATGCCTGAGTATACTCCAGGACAATTGGTGTGGGTGTTGGAGCCTGTGGCTCCCAGGGCCCTCCATGACAAGTGGAGTGGGCCCTATCCAATCTTAGAAAAGAAGGGTGAGGTTACCTATTTGGTGGACCTTGGCACCCCCAGGAACCCTCATAGGGTCCTGCATGTGAATAGATTGAAACCCCACCATGACAGGGCAGACATGACCATGTTACTGGTCACTGATGAGGGTGTGGAGGAGGAAACTGAGCCTGTGCCCGACCTCCTCTCCACTAATGTGCAAGATGGGTCAGTGGAGGGGGTGATACTCTCTCCCAAGTTGACAGACCAGCAGCACAGAGACTGTAAGCAAGTGCTGGAGCAGTTTGCTGGCCTGTTCTCCTTGACCCCAGGCATCACTGAGTGGTGTGTGCATCACATTGACACTGGTGACAGCCTGCCTGTCAAGAATAAACTGTACAGGACATCTGACCATGTCAGAGCCAGCATTAAAGCTGAGGTTGCTAAGATGCTGGACTTGGGGGTAATTGAACCGTCTGAGAGTCCATGGGCCAGTCCAGTGGTGCTGGTACCTAAACCTAATCCTCAGGGTGGACCCAAGGAGTTAAGGTTCTGTGTGGACTACAGAGGATTGAATGCAGTCACAAAGACTGACGCTCACCCTATACCTAGAGCTGATGAGCTCATTGATAGGTTAGGGGCTGCTAAGTACCTGAGTACTTTTGATTTGACTTCAGGTTACTGGCAGATTGCCCTCACTGATGGAGCAAAGGAGAGGTCAGCATTCTCCACCCCAGAGGGACATTATCAGTTCAAGGTAATGCCCTTTGGTTTAAAGAATGCACCTGCCACCTTCCAAAGGTTGGTGAACAGGGTCTTGTCTGGGTTGGAACAGTTCAGTGCAGCTTACCTGGATGACATAGCTGTGTATAGTTCTACCTGGGGAGATCACTTAAGCCACCTTAGGGAAGTGCTTCAGGCCATGCAGCAGGCAGGCCTGACTATTAAGGCAAGCAAGTGCCAAATAGGGCAGAGTTCTGTAGTGTACCTGGGCCACCTGGTAGGTGGGGGCCATGTACAGCCTCTCCAAGCTAAAATCCAAACTATTTTGGATTGGACAGCACCTGTTACCCAGACTCAGGTCAGGGCCTTCCTTGGACTGACAGGGTACTATAGAAGGTTTGTTCAAAATTATGGGACCATTGTGGGGCCCCTAACAGAACTGACTTCTAAAAAGAGGCCCAAGAAGGTGATTTGGACCCCAGAGTGTCAGAAGGCTTTTGACACTCTGAAAGCTGCTATGTGTTCAGCACCAGTGTTACTGGCCCCTGACTACACAAAGGAATTTGTAGTTCAGACCGATGCTTCAGAGCAAGGGATTGGGGCAGTGTTGGCACAACTAAATGAAGGGGGCCTTGATCAGCCAGTTGCCTTTATTAGCAGGAGGCTTCTTCCCAGAGAGCAGAGATGGAGTGCCATTGAGAGGGAGGCTTTTGCTGTGGTGTGGTCACTGAAAAAGTTGAGACCATATTTGTTTGGGACTCACTTCCGTGTTCAAACTGACCACAGGCCTCTCAGATGGCTCATGCAGATGAGAGGGAGAATCCTAAGCTGTTAAGGTGGTCCATTTCCCTACAGGGAATGGACTTTACAGTGGAACACAGACCTGGGGTTGCCCATGCCAATGCCGATGGACTTTCCAGGTTTTTCCACTTAGCTGAGGAGGACTACCAGGGTATAGGTTAGTAACCCCTCACCTTTCGTTTGGGGGGGGGCTGTGTTGGAAAGTCATCCTGTGCCCTGGGCACCCCCCAACTTTTTGCTGACTGGAACTGGTGGTAACTGACTCTGACTGACCCTGGGCTCTGTTTAACCAGGCCCAGGGCCAGTGCCATGCTGAAACACTTAGATAACAGTAAAGCACCTACATACACTAGGGTACACTTTGGGTTGGGGTACCCCTGTAATTGGCATGACCTACCCCATGAGCCCCTAGTATATAATAGGGCAGGGGATTGAAACTACCTAGAAGTCCCCAGTATCCTGGGGCATGGCAGTTTAGAGGCCAGCAGCCTTTTTGCACTTGCATGTGTGCACTGCTGAAGCCTGTGGTCAGTTTAAAAGCAGCTCTGGGTGCCAGGACTGCTCTTAAACATGCAAATTGTGGCCAAACTCGACTTTGGGGTTTGGGGCACTTAAAACTGGTCAACCTAAAATGTTTTTGCATAATAATGACCCCCAGGGTCTCCCCTAGGTATCCCAGGGGTGGGGGGTCAGGTATCTATAAGGTAGACCCTTATAAAATGAGTTTATAAATGCCCTGGGTTAAGTGAAATTCACATTTCACTCTCCCCATTGTTTAAAGTGCTGCCCAAATTCGACTTTGATGCTGGGGGCACTGGGCCTGGAGGATCTGCAATATTTTTACAGATTCAACACCCCTAGGGTCTCCCTAGGTGACCTATGGGGTGGGGGTCCTGTGAAAATAAGCCAAGTACTTATAAAATATGTTTTTGTAGGTCCTGGTGCTGGAAAAATGGCCCACGTCATTTTTCCCATTGCAAACCCCATGGCCCATAGGATAACATGGGGGAAAGTTATTAAACAATAACTATTAAGAGGACAGGGATAAAGATTCCATTCAAAGACTCACTAGAATGGTATGGATAAATCCTACAATATGATGTTATTGAATTTTTCCCAAAGTGAACAGACAAGAAGTTATAACACTTTCTTAGTTGTAGTTCCAAATCCAGCTCTGCCAGTGCTCTGCCCTGATTGGTCAGAGTTAAGAGGATTAGCCAGCCTGCCTGAAGAGGTGATAAAGATCCCCTGGGGTCAGCCAGATGGACTGGGAGGGCAGTGAGCTGTTCTGCAGGAATGCCAGGCCAGGGGAGGGGTCGTAAACAATGAGCTTCAAAGGGGCAGAGCCCAGAGCAGTGTCATTAACAGCTTTGAACCCCCACCCCAGCCAGATGGCAGGATTAAGGAAGGTATGTGCAGATGTAGGGAGGAGAGGCTAGGTTAATTAGCCAACTCAGTGGGAGTGTTTAGCCAGCTCTTACCTCCTTGCTGGAAAATCAGCCATTATGGATTTGGAAGCTTTGTTGCACTCTGGGATAAAATAATGCCACACTCTGCAGGAAGTAGTCACTCAAGTGGGCAGTTACCCTACTCCTATTGGTGAAGCTTGACCTCCTGGATGACCCAGAGACTGTGGAATAAGTATCTGAGAGAGGCCCAGCCCTCAGATCTGCTGCTTGAAACTGAAGAAAGCAAGCCTGGCCCTGCTGGAACTTCTGCTGTGCAAAGACTTCTAAGGCCTGACCTCTGGAGACTGCACCCCCTGAAACTACAGCTTTGTGGACTAACTGTGCTGAGTAAAAGAACTCAAGAGTGGACTCCCTGCAAGCTACAGGTTAACAGAGCTCATCTGGACCCTCACCACCAAGAATCACCAACCTGGGGAACTACCAGTGGATTTGTAAGGGTGACGTCCAGTGCATTGTGGGAATTGAAGTCCTCAACTTTCAAGGACCATCTTGGAGCTTCCAGACCCTTGGAGTAAGTTTGAGACACTTTGGGACCCTTTGAGGAACTTCAGGAAGAAGTTCAGGAAGTTTGGGGAACTTTGGAGGAACTTTGGAAAAAAGCTCCATAGGGGGACCGACTCATCCTGGTCAGCCAAGCCGCCTGCCTTCAACCGCGAGCCGGCCAAGCCCACCAGGTTCGTCCCGCTAAAAGCTCCATCGCATCGACTTCCAGAGATTGACCGGGACTAGCGAAAATCTGAAGCCGGCGAACCCTCACCGGATCCGGCTACATGAGGAGCATCGAGGGACCCCACGAGAAAACGCTCCAGAAAAGCTTCTAAGTCCGCTCGTAAGAAATCGACCGGGAGCAACCGCGAGCGCCAATCCGCCTGCCTTCCATCGCGTGTCGGCCTGGATTGTTGGATTGCCCCGCTAAAGCGATCTTGAAAAAGTTTCTAAGTCCGCTCCAGGGAAGTTCACCGGGAGATCGTCGAAAGGCTGCCCGGCGGAGCCACACCGGATCCGGACTGACGGAGAGCGTCGAGGGGCCTCGAGGAGAAAAGCTCCAGAAAAGTTTCTAAGTGCGAAGGTAAAAACATTGACCGGGACCTTCCGCGTGGAGTATCCGCTCAGGGCTCCATCGCGGTCGGCCTTAAACTTTGACTTTGGCCCGGTCTATCGCGAGGCTATGTCCCAATATGGTGCTATATGCTTCTAAGTGCTAGATTTTATTTAAACTTTGAAAATTCATATCTCCGGTTCCCTACATTGGATTTTTGTCGTTTTGGTGTCATTTTAAAGATAAAAATATTTCCTATTTTTATAAATTGGTGTTGGATTTTTATTATGTGTTGTGTTTTAATTATTTACTGAATTGGTGTTTTTAAATGCTTTACATACCTGTCTTTGAAGTTAAGCCTGTCTGCTCGCAGCCACGTTACCAGGGGTTGAGCATAGGAATAATTTTCTTAGACCTATGCTGAGTCCTATCAAGTGTTTGTGGTCTTATTACTAGTGGCAGACCTACATTTGCCCCTACCAATAACCCACTTTCCAACAACAATATATTCTCCTGCATAGTAAGAGAAAGAATGCCCGTCTGTTTTGCTTCTCTAAAGACTTTCAGCAGTTTCTCAGGCAAATGGGGCGCAAAAGTTTGGTAAAACCTGTCGGGAAGCCATTGCCTCCCACTGTCTTACCTTTGTGCATCGATTGTGATGTAGCGGAAATTTCACGGTAATTTCTCAATGCAAAACATCATTACCTCTTGTTTTCCGCTTAAGGTGATAGAACTTTGCCACAGTGTGATCACCATGAGGAGACTTTGCATAAACATGAAAATCAGATGCAAATAAATATTTAAGGCAATAATGAGAGTTGTGAGTAGTTTTAAAGGATTTTATTTTCTAATCAAAAGTCAAGGTTCTCTGACTCTTTATTCATTAGTCAAATATCAATCAGGTTACAGAATTTAAAAATAGGAAAAAATAGAATCAATACAAACATATTATAGATTGCATATAAAGCACTCCATAAAGGAAAGGAAATGAGGCATAAAATGTCAGTCAGAACTCTTTAAAGAGTTTCAGGAAAATATAATGCAAAGAGTGAGTGAAAGCTAAATCAATAATAGCAAAAATCTCCCATAAAGAGAAATAAATGCATAGGACAAATAAGTCTTTGTAAAGCCATTTAGTCAAAGCATAAAACTTAAGGTTTTAGCATCTAAACCTGTCCTGTTCTCTCAGCTGATCTCTCTGCGCTCGTCTGCCTCAGCCTCTGTGTCACACAACAGACGCTGCCCATGGCCCCTCCTTTCTCTCTCTCTCTCCGCAGAACTCTGAAAAAGAGTGTCTTTCTGCAAGCGTAAGAATAAGGAAATAACCCCCACACCTCTCAGCTAGCAACCAATATTTCTAACAAAACAACACATGACTTGGTCTTTGTAGCTTGTCCAATTGGAGCTTCAGAACACATCGACACCCCATGGGCTGACTGGGCACGTCATCAATCAGGCGAGTTCTTGTAACACATTTGAGTCTTGTGCTAAATGATTTCATCTCCTAACATCCTAAAAACAATTACATTTTTCTCCAACATAAAGTATTAATGATGCGGAAACAGAATACATATTATAATAATCAAGAAGAAAAATGTGCGCTTTGCAGTTTTCACTCCATGTTATAAAGTGAAGTAAGCTTTGTTTAAACAACTGCATGGAGATAAAAGTATGCTACAAACTAAGGTCTTTTCATGAAGTGACAGAAACAGGAGGCGTAAATTATAAGAAAGGTCTTTTCATGAGACGTGAGGAACAGGGAGGAAAGAGCACATTCCATTTCTTATCTCAAGGCCGCAGTGAGCTGAGGCTGCCAAAGCAAATTCAGCCTTTCTACACTGTAAAATGGGTGTTAATTCAGCACAAATATATGCTACTTTGAAAGTTCAAAACACATTTTATAAATTAAATGCACATTCTATTAAATAATTGAGCATGGTTAACTTGATTCATTAAGCATCTAAGCAGGCCTCATTCATGTTTTAACTTGCACCAAAACTCTGCGTGCCATTTTAAAAAAATGCACTTTATGTCTGAAACTTAAAGCAGCTTTTTGTCATATAGTAATACATATAATCTTATAGATGAAATCTGAGCTCCATCAATTCACCTTTTGATAATAAACAAATCATGATACCTCAAATGATTTGTAAATTATCACACTTATTTAATTTCACATGTTACATTTGTTTAAAAAAAGCACCAATCATTAGTTGAGTCAAATATATGTTTTTCTCTAACTAAAATATTACTACTCATCTTTAGTGTATATAGACATGGTAATTTCATTAGCACACTTAATTTTACACAGGTATATAAAGAAAACCTCTACTAAAATTAGTATGTTCATTATCACTTGTTATTACAAAAGCTGAGCATGTAACAATTTTACTTCTATTTCTAAGGCAACACAGGTTTGTCTGTAATCAGAACATATATATAGCCAAGCTCAAAAGTTTAGTGCACTAAGTAGCTTCTTGCAACCATTAGTTTTCTCTAAAATAAGTAACTAAAATAATAAAAAAGATCCAACAGAACAGTTCTCTTTTCTTTTTCTTTCTTTCTTCTTCTTTTTCTTTCATCATTTAATCTTTGTTTTCTTTTTCAGTTCTTGACATTTCCCAGTTATTGTTACACCATTTCTTGGCTCTTTTTGTCACCAGCTTGCCATCAAGGTGGCTCATACAGTTCAAGCCTTGCATCACACAGTTCATTCAATGTGGCATTTTGTACTTTTTCCATGCAATTTGACCACTCAGGTGCTGAAAAACTCTGACAGAGCACCATCAATTCTTTGCACGTTTTCAATCTAAGCCTTTCACTTTCATCTTCACCTTGTTCAGATTCAGACGTTTCAGCTATGGGTGCAAATGATTTTTCAGGGGACCACTGTAGACATTTTGGATACCCTTTCAGCCAGCTTTTTCTACCTCCACTCGTAGGCCCACAGCACTAATTTCTTCTTCAGAGGCTGCACCTGACTCATTCACCCTTTTGACATCGCTTTCATCTGAGTCAGTTTCCACTTTTTCCTTTTCCAGTGCCACTTCACTTTGCTCTAGTGCTGCTTCACCCTCTGTGTGTTCCCTTACAGCTTGACTGACCCTCTTCTGTGGACTTTTGACCACTGCTGGCATCTCTTCTTGAAGAGGAGCTGTTTTGACAAGGGGACACGGGACCATATGTGTATGAGAGGCATGCACCCAATTTGGAAGGCCACCACACTTCACAGCAGTCATTGCCAGGATCATTTGGAACAGGATTTTCCATTTCACAACATCTCTCAGATCAAAGTTTTGGCACTGTCCACTATGCAGATCTTGTGTAGCAATTGAAATCTGGTGAGAAACTACATGCTCCACATCAGCCAATCCTTCACAGCAATGGCTAGTCTTCTCATCTGTGGTTTTCACAAGTGCATTTGCATGTACATTTTCAAGCCACTTCAGTGATACTGAGACAGTCTTTTGCAAAGTGAGACTCCGTGCTGTCTTTGTGTAACACCACTTCAGGCAGATAGCTACAATCCAATCCTTGACCAGTCTGTGGTTCTGCACACATCATCTTTGAGACCTCATTATGATCTAATTTCAGAGAAACTGGCAATCTTTACCTGGGCATCAGTTTTTGCAATAACACATTAGCTACTATGCAGTTGTCATTTTCCTCAAAATCTGTTCTGATACAACCTTGTTGTTCTGCCTCTGAAACATTTTCTTGTACCTCCTTTAACTCTTTCCAAGTGTAAGACATTAACATCAACATTAGATAAACAGTATCCTGCTCAGATTCACCTGTGAAAATTCCATTGAATGTATAGACTAAAAGGACACAATATTGTACAACTGAATTAGCATCTCTCTCTCCCATGACAATAGTGACTCCCATTTGAGCAGTAATACTGCATGTTAAGGTAAGGGCAATCAATTTCGAATTTTGGGCTGAGGTAACTACTGAAAACCAGGAAGCTTTGACAACATAATGTATAAGGAGCACAGCTTGTGCTGCTCCTAATGTGCCATTGTTACTTCTCAAACATGGGGCCATCTACAAAACGGACATTGTTGGGCTCAATCAGAAGTTCATCATTAAAGTCTAACCATGGCTTCATACATAAATTCATGACACCTAGACATTCAGGTTCAGTTTCATCACAAACATTTTCATTTGCTGGCAGTAAGCTCAATAAATTTGAATTTAGACATTTCTTGGTCACAGTATTTTCCCAAAACAACTCAACAAAGGAAAGGACCATTTCAGTAATTGGAAATTCCATCATTATATTCTCACTCTTTTTATGACTGACATTTACCACAGCTACTAAGTTGAGGCAGCTGGGTATTTCTGTGACGATGGGGTCAATGGTCATTGGTAAATATGTGTCAGACTTTTGAACACAATCATGTTTTTGAACAGGCACTGAGAGAGTGCAGCCCTCTCTCTCACTGCAATTTGGTATATTTTCTTTTAAATAAACTTGCATCCCTAGTGCCCGGGCGCGACACTTTTCCTCTTTCAACTCTAGGAATGCTTTTGTGCAATTGTTGTCCAATGGAAGCGGATCAGACACATCCTTGTGTGTCAGCCTCAGTAAAGGCTTAGCCACTAGGGAAAGGTTTGGTATCCACTCTCTATAGCAGTCAACCATTCCCAAAAACATCCTGACTTCTTTCTTAATTTGAGGTGGATTCATCTCGTGAATTACTTCCACTTTCTCTGGTGACACCTTTCTAGCTCCTTTTCCAATTATGTGTCCCAGACATTCATCTTCTTTTTTACAGTACTCCAGACTATTTTCATGCAATGGCAGTATGACATGAACTTGACAAAAATCAATAACAGTAAGCCATTCTTCAGCATATGGAATGTGAAAAAATATGTTGGCTGGATTCAGTACCATAGGACAACATGGAACAGTTATGCTGCTAATCTCCTGCACTATTCTGTTCTTTTCATTTAGTTTCTGTAAACCTGTGATCAGAAAGTTATATAAACTTCCAATCAGTTCCATCAAAAATCCTTTACTCAGTTTATCTCCAATTATTGGTAACATTTCTGCAACTGATGGTGTTCTCAAATACATGTCATCTGGTTTTAATTTGACTAAGACTTGTTCTGCACATTATATTATTCTGACATCTTTCTCTGTGAACTCCCTTACTTCTGTGTTTATTATTTCTTTCAAATCAAAAGATAATTTTTCAACTGTCATTTCTGAAAACAATCCTACATCTGTCTCTTGTTGGGCCATTTTAAATTGTACATCCTCTTCAGGAATCTGATATTTGACATCATCTGGTGTACAGTAATCTGTGCGGTTTAATTTGCAAAACAAATGCTTTCCTGTCAGGCCTGAGTCACAAACAACAAATTGGTAACTTTTCTCAAATGGACCTATTTTTGCTGCAACCTTCTCTAAAACTGGGTTTGTAATTTGTCTGTTTAAAACTCCTACAACTAAGTCTGGACCTTCCACTGTTTTCACAATGGACTTGGTAATTTCAGAATTGTTAGGGCTAAAACTCTCATTTTCAAATAGAGCAACCTGTTGAAATGGGTTCTGATTTTGTTTCTGGAAAGAATACTCACTTGCTCTGGACAACTGATTTAAATTAATTTTAGCATTTTCCATATTTTGTGGGACCATCTGAGCTTGAAAAACTCCTGTCATTCGTACCTTTTTCTGAACTGACATTTGCTGAGCTGGAACATTTTGCACCTGCATTTCTCTCTGTGTTTGCGCATTTCCATATACTGCGTCAGGTTTAAGTTTACATTTCTTCTTCCAATGCTCAAATCTGGTACAAAGATGGCAAAAGGACACTTTTTCCAGCACTGCGACAATCATACCTGAATTTGCACAAACCAAATCACCTTTACTTCTATCCTGTGAAACACCAAATCTTCCTTGAGCACCTTTTATTTCTGTTTGTGAAACAACACACTGTAACTCACTTTCATTCTCTGCAAACAACTGATTTTGAAAACTTTTCTAAGCAAACTCCCTCTGCACCATCATAGATTTTTCCTCAAACATTTTCTGCTTCATTCCTTGTCCAGCACTATAGTACCCTTCATCATCCCATCTATCAGCTTTCCTATCAAACCAACCAATATTTGCTGTACGTGCACACTGATCTGATCAGAGAACATTAATCCAATAACCAACTGAGTCACAAAGAATCTCATGTTACTGGCATCAGGACATTCTCTCCCACTGTGTTGTGAAAAGACTAGACACACACTTTCACAAAACTCATGAACCAATTCTTTTAGCTCTTGTGTGGTTCTTTTAATCTGTACCCAATTATCATCTTTGGCTGGCACTCTGCCCTTCAGAAAAATAATCACTGCTTCGTTTTTCTCCATAACAACAGAAAATGGTGGTGCATTCATGCACATATTTTTCATTGTCTCCTCACCTGGCCCTTGCACAACAACTTTAGATTCAAATCACAATTCAGTCTGCATGGCAGTGTCAAAGAACATTTTCAAATCAATACACAACTCCTTTGAAATTTCAACAAATCCATCAACTTGTGGGTACCACAGCATAGGCTTGTCTCTCAATTTTGGGAATGTGTTCAGAAATGCTGCAAGTTCACTTTTGTTCCGTGGCACATAAACATGCACTTCTCCCACCATTTCTCTCAATGAGTAAGCAAAAGCTTCTCCCTCATTCTGTTTATTATTTTCCTCAACAAGGTCTGGTGGTTTCTTTTTCTTATCCAGTTTCCTAGCTAGGTCTGGTGGTTTCTTTTTCTTATGTTTTCTTGCCCACTTGTCTCCTAATTTCTCAAACCCATTGCATTTGAAAATATATTTCATTATTTCTGCAATCTGTAATTGCATTTCTGAAGAACTCATTGTTTCATTTGCTTCATCATCCTGACACTTGTTCACACTTTCATTATTTAAACAGTACCTGATAATCTCTTCATATTTAATTTTTTAATTTGAAACATTAAACTGTGTCTCTTTTTCGGGGTCTGGGTTAATTTGTTCCCCCATGCTCTCAATCTTTTTAATCACTGCTGCTTCCTCAAAGCAGGTTTGAAAAATCCCATCTCCATATATATTCGTTTTTAGGTCTCGCCTAGCGTTACTGCGCACATGCGCAGCTCGCTCGGCGAGATTTATTGTTAATAAGGACTTTTACAAAAGGGCTTGAAGCCCCGCCCCTCATTTCCATTGGGTAGCGTCAGCGTTTATGGTAAACGCTGGCTTCCCATTGGAAAGGATGGTTTTTCGTTGCCTCCCTTTGGCTTTTTGGTGCAGCCCACTCGGACTGGCTCGCCTGCTTCACGGCTGTTGTGAAGACTTCTTATCTGCTTGTTTATTTAACAAGCAGATAAGAAAAGTCTTCACGACAGCTGTGAAGCACGCGAGCCAGTGCTCCGGGCTTCCACGCTGCCTTCACGCCTGCAGCATGCACCAGTCGGCTCTGTGATTGGTTGGCGGCAGGCAGGCAGGCACAGAGCTTGGCAAGGGTTCTTTGGGAGGGCAGCTTTTCTTTTTTTCTCTAGAGGTCCTAAGGAGATGTTAAAACATAAGTGGATTTTTGCTCTCGTTGGCTCTACTCTCCTTCAAGACTAACATTGCAAACCCTTAATAGTTTTCACACTCAGTCACGGCTACATTTTGCAGAAATACAGCCAGCACCAAATGACATACTGGTGGGGGCTGTGTCTATCCAGCACCACACACTGCACTTTCCCCTGCTGAGGGTCAGGCTGCATGCAAACATTAGGCGGTGGACAACCATTTTCTGACCTAGTACGATATACAACCGACTTTCTCTTCTGTGCTACACGTACACTTCTAAATACAGTGAGTTGACAAGCCATTGTTCCCTCAAAAGCACAAGGTACACAAAACATTCCCTGGCAGAAACAGCCACACACATTATTAAAACCACAGCATGCCCTCACATCCACAAAAGGAGAAACCCCTCAATCCTGCGCACTGCACTAATATGTGCAGCGTGGCTCTGTATTGAAATACCGCAGTGCTGTTGAGGGACTCTCACGCTTGAAGCTGCGTGGTGGATAACCTTTCCACATCCATGGTACATGACACGCCGCTGCTGACACCACTGCTGACACGCCACTGCTGACACGCCGCTGCGGACACGCCGCTGCGGACACGCCGCTGCAGACACGCCGCTGCAGACACGCCGCTGCTGACACTCCGCTGCTGACACTCCGCTGCTGACACTCCGCTGCTGACACGCCGCTGCTGACACGCCGCTGCTGACACTCCGCTGCTGACACGCCGCTGCTGACACGCCGCTGCTGACACGCCGCTGCTGACACGCCGCTGCTGACATGCCGCTGCTGACACACCACTGCTGACACACTGCTGCGGACACATCACTGCTGGCACACAACTGCTGACACATCGCTGCTCACACATCACTGCTGACACACCACTGCTGACAACCCACTGCTGACACATCGCTGCTGACGCCGCTGCTGACGCCGCTGCTGACACACCACTGCTGACACATCACTGCTGATGCCGCTGCTGACACACCACTGCTGACGCACCACTGCTGCTACACCACTGCTGACACATCGCTGCTGACACGCCGCTGCTGACACACCGCTGCTGACACACCGCTGCTGATGCGCTGCTGCTGAGACGCCGCTGCTGAGACGCCGCTGCTGACACCACTGCTGATGCCGTTGCTGACACGCCGTTGCTGACACGCCGTTGCTGACACGCCGCTGCTGACACACCGCTGCTGACGCGTCGCTGCTGACGCGCCGCTGCTGACACACCGCTGCTGATGCGCTGCTGCTGAGACGCCGCTGCTGAGACGCCGCTGCTGACACCACTGCTGATGCCGTTGCTGACACGCCGTTGCTGACACGCCGTTGCTGACACGCCGTTGCTGACACGCCGCTGCTGACGCGTCGCTGCTGACGCGCCGCTGCTGACGCGCCGCTGCTGACACGCCGCTGTGGACACATCGCTGCTGACACATCGCTGCGGACACACCAAGGCTGACTCATCACTGCTGACGCCGCTGCTGACACACCACTGCTGACACACCACTGCTGACACACCGCTGCTGACACACCGCTGCTGACACACCACTGCTGACACACCACTGCTGACACGCCACTGCTGACACGCCGCTGCTGACACGCCGCTGCTGACACGCCGCTGCTGACACGCCGCTGCTGACACGCCGCTGCTGACGCGCCGCTGCTGACGCGCCGCTGCTGACGCGCCGCTGCTGTCCCACCGCTGCTGACGCACCGCTGCTGACGCACCGCTGCTGACGCACCACTGCTGCTACGCCGCTGCTGCTACGCCGCTGCTGCTACGCCGCTGCTGCTACGCCGCTGCTGACACCACGCCGCTGCTGACACGCCGCTGCTGACACACCACTGCTGACACACCACTGCTGATACATCACTGCTGACGCCGCCGCTGACACGCCGCCGCTGACACGCCGCCGCTGACACGCCGCCGCTGACACGCCGCAGCTGACACGCCGCAGCTGACACGCCGCAGCTGACACGCCGCAGCTGACACGCCGCAGCTGACACGCCGCTGCTGACACCACTGCTGACACCACTGCTGACACGCTGCTGCTGACACCACTGCTGACACGCCTCTGCTGACACGCCTCTGCTGACACGCCTCTGCTGACACGCCTCTGCTGACACGCCGCTGCTGACACGCCGCTGCTGACACGCTGCTGCTGACACTTCACTGCTAGCACACAACTGCTGACACACCGCTGCTGACGCACCGCTGCTGACGCACCGCTGCTGACGCACCGCTGCTGACGCACCGCTGCTGACGCACCGCTGCTGACGCACAGCTGCTGACGCACAGCTGCTGACACACCGCTGCTGACACACCGCTGCTCGCACATCGCTGCTGACGCCCCTGCTGACACGCTGCTGCTGACACCACTGCTGACACGCCTCTGCTGACACGCCTCTGCTGACACGCCTCTGCTGACACGCCTCTGCTGACACGCCTCTGCTGACACGCCTCTCCTGACACGCCGCTGCTGACACGCCGCTGCTGACACGCCGCTGCTGACACGCTGCTGCTGACACTTCACTGCTAGCACACAACTGCTGACACATCGCTGCTGACGCACCGCTGCTGACGCACCGCTGCTGACGCACCGCTGCTGACGCACCGCTGCTGACGCACAGCTGCTGACACACAGCTGCTGACACACCGCTGCTGACACACCGCTGCTGACACACCGCTGCTCGCACATCGCTGCTGACGCCCCTGCTGACACATCACTGCTGACACACCGCTGCTGTGTGGCTCACTGCTGACACACCACTGCTGTGCACTTTACTGCTGACACACCACTGCTGACATGCCACTGCTGACACACCACTGCAGTGCTCTTCACTGCTGACACACCACTGCTGAAACACCACTGCTGTGCACTTTACTGCTGAGCACTTTACTGCTGACATGCCACTGCTGTGCACTTCACTGCTGACACGCCACTGCTGACACGCCACTGCTGACACGCCACTGCTGTGCACTTTACTGCTGTGTGCCTCACTGCTGACACACCACTGCTGTGCACTTCACTGCTCACACACCACTGCTGACATGCCACTGCTGTGCGCCTCACTGCTGACACACCACTGCTGTGCACTTCACTGCTGACACACCACTGCTGACACACCACTGCTGCTGACACACCACTGCTGAGACCACTGCTGACACACCACTGCTGACACACCACGCTCTGCTCCCCAGTGATGAAGGCAGAATTGAATGCAGCCAAATTTCGAAGAGGTGGCCATGCACAGCACAGACCCACGTCATCTGAAGGAGTCAGGGCAAGGAGGAGGGTGCAAGAAGCTGCCAGCATAGCTACGATAGGAGGAACATTAGACAGGTGCATGAAAGACGAGGACGAAATCCATTTGATCCCAAAGCGGAGTCACGCGGGCGGGGGATAAGAAGGTGGGTGCAACTAAAAGAAGTGGAGTAGGAGGAGGCAAGAGCTCTGATGTAAAGAAACAACTAGCTCCGTAGAGCAGATGGATGACAAGGGGTCTACCGGGTGGACGAAGCTTTACAGAGCAGATTAAGGCTACTCGGCCCTCACTAAAGGTAGTCGCAGGTGCAGGTAGAAGGGATGTTTGGCAAGGATTGTAGGGGGGAGGACATGGGAGAGTTACACGAATAGAACAAGCATTGAAAATGCAATAGGTCTCGCCTTTGATTAAGTTAAAGCCATTTGCTTTGCTAATGGTATTGTATAGCAAAGCAAATAGCTTTAACTTAATGAAAGGCGAGACCTATTGCATTTTTAATGCTTGTTTCTTGGGCTGTTGGTGTTGCAAAGTCCATTTACCCCCCCCCCCCCTTTCAGTGCTGGGACTGTCTGGGGTAGTTTCTGTTCAATAATCTGTGAATTCTGAGTTTCTGAAATAAACCCTGACATAATTACTCCTTCTGCAGCTTTTTGAACTTTTTGAGTAGGGACCATATTAATTAGGACAGTCACAATTTGTCTAGGCACGATCTGTGAATCTGCAGTTTGAAGTATTTGTACTGAATCAGTCACAATTGAAGCAGTAACACCTGGAGATATCACTGTCAGTGCTGAATCAACAGGCAGCGGGTCAATCTGAAATGTCTGCACAGTTCTCTCAATCTGTATTTCTCTCTGTTCAACAGAAGCAGTAGCCACTGTAGTACTTGCTGGTACACTATTATCAGTATTTTTAGTGGGGACCTCATAAGGTGGTGGACACTCAGTTAACAATGCTTCCAATATTTCATCCCCTACATCACTATTTATTTGACGCTTTTTGTCATCATTAAGTCCCTTCTCCTGTATCTGATCTTTTATCTTTTTATCCTCTCTTGCTTTGTCTCTTGCTGTTTTTTCCCACATGCTTAAAGCTTCAAATTGTGCAGCTCTAGATGGTGTCTTTATTTCACATAACACTTCCCTTAATTTGTCAATAATTTGCAATTCAAAAGTACCATCTTTTGGAAATCTCAAAGGACCCTCTTTTTTAGTAATCTTGCACCATTGGTGAACCCACATACATGAATTGTGTCCCAAATTGGTAGACATAAAATGCACAGGTGTTCCCTCAGGAGCATCACCAATTAAAAACGAATTTTTCACTTTACCTCCCAACAGTTTCTTAAAACCTTTAAATAATTTCATTTCTGCAATAGTTTAATGCAATTTATTTTTCTTCAATGCTGTCAGTTTCAATTTCAGTCAGTTTAAATCCTGCTACTGACCCTCCCTTTGCAAAAATAATACAGCAATGTACTGCAAAGTTTTTTTAAACAAAATTCTTATTAGAAACGACACAAAACAGCGCCTTTGTCTGCTCCACTAATAAAGAGATAGTTCAATTACTCCAAAAGATTCCTTTTACTTCCAGTATAATAATGACCAGTGTCACTCTACTCCCAAACAAGTGAAAAGAGGTCTTGGTACTCCTCTAGGGATAAGGCCAAAGTTTCACAAGAGGACTTTTTATTAAAAGAGGTCTTGGTACTCCCCTGGGGATAAGGCCAGCGTTTCAGAAGCGGACTTTCCACTATTACATACACTCTCCTTACAACAGAGTAAGTCCCTAAAATAACATCAACAGCCTTTCGCCGCTTGATATTACAACAGCAGACAAAGAACTTCCAGTGTAGTATTTCTCTACACTATGACTTTCAGCGTGGTTTCTCGTCACACTATGACTACCACATAGGCTTAATATAACATCCCGGGATCTTAGGTAACTCCGTACCCGTATTTCCAGACTACATAAAACAAAACACTAACTTTTCAAATTAGTAACAAACATCATTAATTCTGTCCTATGAAATTACCAATTTAATCAATAAAACCATCAAGTCAAAATGAGCAAAATTTCATCAACAGTCAAAACCTCACTATTTTTTCAACACTACTAATAATACCATTTAACACATTAACAACAATTCACAACCGTATTGATACTCACACCACTCCAGCAATTGCCTTCTCGCATTACCTTCCAGTACCGCTTTGCCAGTCTTCAAGTTCTGGGCATTGGAATCAGGAATCAGGACTTTTTGAGGATCTGGACATTTATCTAACTTGGGCAATTATTTTGTAGCGCTATTTAGGCATTAACCTAAACTATTCTCCTTTTGGTGATGGTGTTTAACCATCCTCTGCTACCAAAACTGATGCAGCGGAAATTTCACGGTAATTTCTCAATGCAAAACATCATTACCTCTTGTTTTCCGCTTAAGGCGGTAGAACTTTGCCACCGTGTGATCACCATGAGGAGACTTTGCATAAACATGAAAATCCGATGCAAATAAATATTTAAGGCAATAATGAGAGTTGTGAGTAGTTTTAAAGGGTTTTATATTCTAATCAAAAGTCAAGGTTCTCTGACTATTCATTAGTCAAATATCAATCAGGTTACAGAATTGAAAAATAGGAAAAAATAGAATCAATACAAAACATATTATAGATTGCATATAAAGCACTCCATAAAGGAAGGAAATGAGGCATAAAATGTCAGTCAGAACTCTTTAAAGAGTTTCAGGAAAAATATAATGCAAAGAGTGAGTAGGCTAAATCAATAATAGCAAACATCTCCGATAAAGAGAAATAAAATGCATAGGACAAATAAGTCTTTGTAAAGCCAGTTAGTCAAAGCATAAAACTTAAGGTTTTAGCATCTAAACCTGTCCTGTTCTCTCAGCTGATCTCTCTGCGCTCGTCTGCCTCAGCCTCTCTGTGTCACACAACAGACGCTGCCCATGGCCCCTCCTTTCTCTCTCTCTCCGCAGAACTCTGAAAAAGAGTGTCTTTCTGCAAGCGTAAGAATAAGGAAATAACCCCCACACCTCACAGCTAGCAACCAATATTTCTAACAAAAAAACACATGACTTGGTCTTTGTAGCTTGTCTAATTGGAGCTTCAGAACACATCGACACCCCATGGGCTGACTGGGCACGTCATCAATCAGGCGAGTTCTTGTAACACATTCCAGTCTTGTGCTAAATGATCTCATCTCCTAACATCCTAAAAACAATTACATTTTTCTCCAACAAAAAGTATTAATGATGCGGGAACAGAGAATACATATTATAATAATCAAGAAGAAAAATGTGCGCTTTGCAGTTTTCACTCCATGTTGTAAAGTGAAGTAAGCTTTGTTTAAACAACTGCATGGAGATAAAAGTATGCTACAAACGAAGGTCTTTTCATGAAGGGACAGAAACAGGAGGCGTAAATTATAAGAAAGGTATTTTCATGAGACGGGAGGAACAGGGAGGAAATAGCACATTCCATTTCTTATCTCAAGGCCGAAGGCCGCGGTGAGCTGAGCCTGCCAAAGCAAATTCAGCCTTTCTACACTGTAAAATGCGTGTTAATTCAGCACAAATATATGCTACTTTGAAAGTTCAAAACACATTTTATAAATTAAATGCACATTATTAAATAATTGAGCATGGTTAACTTGATTCATTAAGCATCTAAGCAGGCCTCATTCATGTTTTCACTTGCACCAAAACTCTGCGTGCCATTTTAAAAAAAAACTGTTTGTCTGAAACTTAAAGCAGCTTTTTGTCATATAGTAATACGTAAATCTTATAGGTGAAATCTGAGCTCCATCAATTGCAACACCTCTCGAAGCTCTTCCAAGGTGATTTCGACCTCCTCCATCATAACTTCAGGGACACAAGGAACATCAGTACCAGCTAGGAGTATTTGTATTGAGTCAACCGAGCTGACATCCATATTCTGCTAGATGTCCTGCAAGTATGCTCTGAATGTATCGATTGCCCTTTATCTCAGCCAGTGTGGCATCTGGGCAATCCAGGTAAAGCACTGGTGGAGAGCCAACCTCCCGCCCTAATATCCAAGCGAGCAATCTACTAGACCTATCTCCCTCTCTATGCAGACTGTGACGGTATTCTTTGAGCATCAGCCTATCTAGTCTGTCCCGTATTTCACCCAGGGTATGTCGAACCTCTAACACATCCATCTGTTTTTCCCGGGATTCTATTTCCTGCTGCTGTGCTTTTGCCAGCTTTGTCTCCTGAGCCTCAAGATCCCTCTACAGTTGCTTTTTAACTCTGTAGACCTTACTCGGGCATACCCCCTCATCATAGCTTTCAGAGCTTCACATTTATTTGATCTAGTAGTCAGTAGTAGAAGTAGTAGAATGTTTATTGTTGATTAATTAAAATCTTACAATATTAGAAAGTATAAAAACATCATGATAGTAATCATTTTAACCATAGTTATAAAATCACTAACATTGTTAAAAAGTATTATTACATATTTACATTTATAAAGAACCGACAAAAGATGATTTCCTTATATAGTTCTATATTATACTAAATAAGAAAACATTCATTGCTAGGGCTAAAAATATGATCACATAATATATGCCATTTTCATTTCCACTGCTCTCATACATTTTACAAATAAACAATACAGTGCTGTATCAGATGATTCAAAACATGCTATCATCGCTTGTCTGCATGAACGAATGGCCCGCTGGTGAAACGGTATCCTTAGCAACCTGCGCCTTGTATCCAAAAAAGCTGGGCATATGCACATTAAATTAATGATGTTCTGTTCACCTAGTTTACACAGTCTACAGGATGTTGGTCTTGTTTGTCTCAACCACAGCATTACATGCACGAGGCCTGGAAGTATTCCAAATCATGCTCTTATGAACCTTCTTATTTGTAGCGGGGACCATCCAGACTCTAAATAGGACTGTGGTTTAAGGATTTTATATTCATTTATAACCATCCAGGCATGTGACCTATGTACAAATAATTCTTTGTCCTTTAACATTGATGTTTTTTTCATTAAGCCATTGATGCTTTTTTCTTTTTAATTACTGGAGTCAGAGGGTTATCCCATAAAGAATAAATGGACAGATCTTCTATTGCCTCAGTTAAATACTTCCATGTTGGTGAATTTGAATTTGTTTGAACTTCATGCCCGAGGGCTTGATCTAACTGGTTTGAATTATTTGATTTTATTCTTTTCCAGGTTTTACGTATGATCCTTTTCGTGCAATGATTTGGTTTAGCAGACCAAATTGTAACCTTATCTGAGCTGGCGTTGCATTGCATGGTAGTTTAAACAAAGATCTAAATATTTTAGCGACAATTTTATTTCATATTACTGCATCTCTACCCCGCCTCGCCTCCGTACGAGATAGTTGGTAAAAGTTTTGCAGATATTATCTTTAGTAGAGGTTAGTGGCTGAAGCCTCCTTGGGACCTCTGTAGAGAACGAAATGCCGAGAGTAGGGAATTTCCTTTCCTTTGTAAATCCATTTTATGTTGCTTGAAAGAGCCCTTTTCGTCAAATATTACTCCAAGATATTTATATGTTTTGACTTGTTCTAGTTGCAGAGTTTGTAGGAACCACTTATATTTTTTATGTATCTTATTACTTACTTCCATTACCTTTGTGTTTTTTTCATTTATTACAATATTCCATTAAGTAACGAATAGTTGGATATTTTATTAATTAATCTCTGCAATCCGACCTTTGGCTCAGCAGAATCACATCATCAGTGTATAGGAGATTTGATATATATTTATCTCTCAACCTTGGAGGATGTGCATTAACTTCATCCAGCTCTTGCGTTAGATCAGCCAAAAACAAATTAAATAAGTATGGTGCAAGATCGCATTCTTGTTTCAAACAAAAGTTTCAAAAGTGGTGGATCTCCTGGAGAGACCTAAAAAGACAAACTGACATTTGACCTCTTTCGTTGAACAGACAGAAAATGTGTCAAGATAAAAATAAGATTTAATGGCATCTTTATTGCTCATTCAATTTCTGAATGAGCTTAAGTTCACTCACCAAACTGGACTAGTAGGTTCTAAAAATAGCTCGACCTGATAAAAGAGGTGCAGTTACTGCCAGCCTTGCTTATCGTAAGCAACAACTATAACTACAAAATGCGTGTTTACGCACCGCTTACAGGTTTTCACAACACATAAGTAAAGGGAATTGTCATTTACAATGCCTGTAGCTCAAACTCACACAAATGCAAGACCTATTGCCTTGCAAATGCTTGTTACTAATTGCTGCTTGGCAAATGAAGCTTATTTTTCTCTCTCTTAATACAGTTAGAGGTATTTGTCAAGTGAGCTGTCTGAAGATGTCAGTTTTTTCTAACATTTAACATTGCCTTTAAATGAATAGTACAAATATTTCAAAATATATCAGGAATTATGAAAGCACATTTTTTTGTAATTAAGAAGTGTGATGCAAACAATGATTTAAACAGGAGCAAAACAATTCAGGACACTTTACTTGGTGATGTGTAAATGACACATATTTGCAGAAATCTGATTTTCAGACATTTTTGTTTGTACACTATATAATGTTATCAGTAAAACCACATCAGAAGGACATTTTGTGGCCACTTCAATGTAAAATCTGCTGATTGCAAATGACAGTGTGCTACTACTTGATGCTTTAGTTATGTATTTATTAAAAGTGATAGTTTTTAAACACGGTTTGAGAAACATTCCTTCCCCTGTCCTGATGAAAATGCTGTTAAAGAACTAAGAAGCAAGTCAGGGGTCATGTGTATCCTATATGTGGCTAGATTTCTTTTTTTTTATTTTAAACTTGTTTTTATTGCATTTTTTCAAAGATAATTGCCATAACAAATACAGTGCATAGCATGTTGATTAAGTATTAGCATATGATATGACAGTGGCAAATAAAGAAACAACAACCAAGTAACAATGCAGGTGCGTACGATAATAGAGACCAGCAGATCCGTTTGTCATAACAGGCTAGTTAACATAGCATCCATCATAGCTGAGAAGGCATTTCAGTCGGTAAGTTCAGGGTGAAGTAGCAAATAGGAGCGGAGCGGCTGCCAAATGTTCTTAGGTCAGGAGGCACAAGGCAGCAACGCTGCATATACATCACTAGTAGTGTCACAGTACATCAGATCTCTCATCCAGGCTTTCACTGTCGATGATGCGGATCCGCCCCAGTGTAAGGAAATCTGTCTCTTGGCTAGTAGTAGGGCAATAGCAGCAAAGCGTCGAATCCCGAACCCCAGAGGATGAACATATCCCAGTAGTGCAAGCAATGGGGAGGGAGTCAATTCAGATTAAACCATCAGTGCCAGATGCCCAAAAACCGGCTCCCAAAACGCTAGGACGGGGGGGAAGCAGTTCCATGCCAAATGGATAAAGTCAGCGTGTGCAGCCATTCACCTTTGGCAATTGTCAGGCCTAGTTGGGTCCATTTTTGCAAGGAGTTTAGGGGTGACATAGGCCCTGTGTATGTATTTAAAATGATGGAGTTTGTGTTTATAATTGTTAGAGATATAACGAGTCTGCTCACAGCAGTATGCCCACATCTTATCCCTCAAAGGGTGCCCCAGATCTCCCACCCAAGCCATCTGCACTACCCCGCCCACCCCCGGACACAGTGTCTGAGCGAGGTGATATAATCGGGAGACTAGATGTGTGCTGTCAGGCAATGTGATTATTGTGAATAGGGGAGGAAACTCCTACTGCTCCACAGTCGAGGGGTGTATTGCGGCAACCAATGAGGCCCGCGTCCTATGTACAAGAAATCTATCTAGGATGGATATGTCATGGCCCTCCACTATATCAGAGACTGAACGCACCTGGCCATCTTGAAACGCATCTCCCATAGTTCGGAGTCGACATCGGGAGAGTGCGTGTTGTGTTGTGTGTGCAAGACCCCAGCTTGTTAAGTTATACAAATGCACTGAATATATACCTTGGAGGCTTCTCATAAAGTGGCATATTGGGGTCCTGAGCCCGAGTTGATCTGAAAATATTCGATGATCGGGTCTCGTACCTCACTTTTAAAGACCACGTCAAGTAGAGCATCAGTTGGGAAGCGCCAGGATCTGTATGGACGTGCAGGGCTGGGGAAAGTCAGTGATAACAGTACCGGTGAATGGTCTGATAACGTGCGGGGTAGGTAGTCTGACGACTGCGCATTAATCTAGAGATCAAGGGTTAAGTACCAATGGTCTATACGAGACCACATACCGTGTGGTGCTGAATAAAAGGAGAAGCCTGTTTTAGTGGGACGCTGGTGCCGACAGGCATCGGACATCAAGTGTGTCCGCAGCAGAGTCTCAAGCTCCTCTGTGGAGTGTGGTTTAGTGACGTGCGCCTGTAGTGTCGGAAGCGGGTTGCAGTGTAAGGTTGAAATCACCCCTGAATATCATGAAGTCGATAGGAATGCCAGAAATGTGTGTGGAGATGCTAGTGAAAAAGCTGCATGCATCTACGTTAGGGGCGTAGACATTAATTAGAAGTATCCGCTTCGCATCCAGGCTCCCTGCCACCAATAAATATCTTCGCACAGGATCCTTGATCACTGCATGGGTTGTAAAGGGTAATGTTTAATGGATCAGGATGCAAACTCCGCGGGAGTAAATACTGTAACTGGCGAAAAATCTATTGGTGCCCCAGGTAGCGGCGAAGCGGTTGTCGGAGAGTGGAGCGTATTGGGTTTCCTGTAGTAGGGCTATATGTGCTTTGTGTCTAGCTAGATAGGCTAAGACCTGCCTCCCCTTGCGAGGGTTTGACAGACCCCTCACATTCCACGTGATGCATCGCAACGCCAGAGCCCCCACCCCCGTCTCGAAATGCATCTCGCATAGTTCAGAGTCGACATCGTGAGAGTGCGTGTTGTGTTAGGGTTTCAGTGGTCGGAGATAACCACGGGTTTTGCAGCGTGAATCCTTTTCTGGATTCACATGCTGTGCATCATTCCGCCATCTAGTGGTTGGGTCCGGAATTGTCTTTGTTTTTTTGTGTGTTTTTATTCTTGTTTTGGTCGCTGTCGACCACCATTTGGTGTCGGGTACGTCCCCTGTATGACGTCAGACGGCATCCTGGAGGTCGACGTACGTGGTGGCCATCTTCAGATTCTTTTTTCCGCCATTGGTTCTGGAAGCAAGATGGGAAGCTCCGAAGGAAAGTTGGTTTTTCCCGAAAAAACTTCAAGAAAAGAAGATAGTCATCCATAGGATCAACGAGAAAAGATCAATCATCAACACAGAGTCGTAGACAGAAGCAGAGCGGCCCTTTTTCAACACCAGGGGACCACTCCGGGCCACAAATGGCGAGGTAGGGGCCATGGAGAAGACCCCTTTTAAATTCTGCCCAAAGTGCCATCACAAATGCCCACAGCGTGATCCACATACCGCGTGCAACCTCTGCCTACCCAAGGATCACCAGGACAAAGACTGTGAGGCCTGTGCAGCGTTCCTGCCGAAGACTCTCAGGACACGCCGAAATCAGAGACAGGCACACTACACCACGATGTCGATGCCAACGAAGAAACCTTCCATGAGGGAGATGGGTTTCTCGAGCGACAAAGAGGAGCATGCAGCTCCTGCGGAATCCACGCATGAAGGATCGGACGTCGAAGTTATAGAAAAAGACGCCGAAAAAAGCCGAGCCGAGAAGAAGGCGAAGGAGTCGAAGAAAAAGACGGAGAAGGTAAGAACCAAAAATCCGTCGGAACCGAAGGGCCACGAACCAAAAACAGCCAAGGCAGCCCCGACGCCGAACAAAAAGGTGATCGAAGGTCAGCCGCGAACAAAAGAAACCCACAGCACCCACCCAAGGGTTGCCGATGAGGGGAAGTCGCACAAGACTCCAAAGCCAAGGGTCGAAGACAACGAACCCGCAAAAAAGGCCTTGACGCCGAAAACAAATGTTGATGCCGAAAAGAAAAGGAAGACCCCGGCATCCGACGCCGAAAGGGCCTTCGAAGTCGAAAAGAAGACTCGAGGAAGAGATGGCTGCGCTATTACAAAGAAAGAAGGAATTCGACGAATCATTAAGGGAGTATCGAATCCCTAAGGCTCCGGAAGTCGAACCGGAAACCGTCGACGCCGAAGAGGCTGAAGACACCGAAGAAGAGGAAGATTTTATCCTCCAATCCCCACCAACGCCGGAACCTCGAGGCGAAGATCCCGAGGAATACAATAACGTTCCGGAGGAAGAGGAAAACGAAGAAAACTTCGAGGACGAATGGAACGATCTCGACACCGAGAGTCCAGAGGAGGAGATCTGCAACTATCCCTCGAAGGCATCTCCCCCAGATGACATTGCCTCCTACAATGAAATTGTTAAAAGGGCTGCAAACCAGTTTGGGGTACCCCTAGAGGAAGAAAAAGGGGATATATGTTTCCTGCTGGAAACCCTGGCACCTGCAACAAGGGGAACACAATATCTACCCATGTTGCCAAGTATTCTGGACCAAGGCAAGTAAGCCTTCAAAGAGCCAGCGTCTAACAAAGGGGTAACTCCTAGAGTGGAGAAAAAATATAAACCCTCTTCAAAAGACCCAAAATATATACAGGGAAATGTTACGCCAGATTCTATCATCGTAACAACAGCCAGAAGGAGAGCTAATGCAGTCTCCAACACAGGTTCTCCACCAGAAAAGGAGAGCAAAAGGATGGACTGGTGGGCAGAAGAATGGAGAAAGAAGCAGCAACGTAGTGGCGCATTGCCAACTCAAATGCCCTGCTGAACAGATATGGCCACCAACAGTGGGATGAAATGGAGGAGTTTATAAACAAACTCCCAGAGGAGGACAAGAAAAGAGCAAGAGCGGTGGTCCAGAAGGGAAAAAATGTAGCTAATACATGCCTGAAGTCTGCACTAGATGCAGCAGATACCGCAAGCAGGCAAATGTGCACGGGAAGCATACTCCGAAGACATGCCTGGCTCAGGATTTCTGGATTCAAACAAGAAGTCCAGACATCAATTATCAACAGGCCTCTTAACTGACAAGAGTTGTTTGGCAAGGAAGTGGATGAATCCCTTCAACAGATCAAGAAGGATAATGAAACAGCTAGGGCAATGGGGGCCCTACAACAAAGAGGATCTTTCAAAAGAGGAGGTTTCTCTAACAGAAAGACCACAGGAAGAGGCGGCTTCAGACAAAACCAGCATATGACGCAACAGTCCCAGGGGCAAAACACAAATCAACAAATGGGTCAACAATCTGGTTACCAGGGCTGGCAACAACAGAAGCAGCCCTTTCGAGGGCGAGGAAATGGCAGAGGAAGAGGCCAAACCTCAAGAGGGAGAGGTAATACCGCTAACTGACTTCCACACAAACAAGCATTGGCATAGCCAATAGGTCTCGCCTTTGGGAGCTTATAAGTGTTTAATCATGGAACAGTTGATGTTGTTGCACCAAGGATATTGTGCTGCATATCTAAGTACTTATAAGGTCCCAAAAGCGAGACCTATTGGCTATGCGAATGCTTGTTTTCCTTTTGTCACTGATTTTCCATCTTTGTCTTACTCCTTCAATCTCCCTTTGCTGTTTTTCTCTAGCAAGCTGTTATTCTGGCATAAAAGTCTGATAAGTAAAACTAAGTCTGGGTCCCCAGAAAAGAGTGCTGGTGGGCCCCACCAGCAACTCCCAGCTCTAATTAAGCACTGGTGGAACCCCTTTTGATGTAGGATTGTCCAGTCTACTTGTAGGGCACTAGGCCTTCACTGGAGACTTTAAAAATATTAATGCCTAAACCTTGCTTGATTACAGTAGTAGTATAGGAAAGCCAGTCCTAATGGCTGACAATTAAAGAAATTGTGGACCACGATACATCATCTCCATAGTGTAAAACATATGCTGTTCAACTCCGAGTCTGCTGACTCCTGATAACTGTGCTGAACCGACAAAGTCTGATAACGCCACTAAACCATTATCAGGAGGAAAGCAGACAGACCCCACATAACCAAAGACATATGAACTTTCAGATTGTAATCATGCCCCAGAATAAGATATATATTTTGAAATACATTGGCTCAAATAATGAATAACGTGAACCAATAGGGAGGAAACGGATGCAAAAGCAAGTTTATCTGTACTTTAGGCACAGAACAGGTGGTGCCACGGGTCAGCACCCATAAATTTGAGAGAACACACAGTTGGTTGTATCAAAGACACACATTAGTTAGTTGTATCAAAGTGAAAGGCTTTGATTAAAAAAAAAAAAATCAAACAAAACCATAACCCACTGCACTGTGCATATGATATCCTAAGGGACTATGCTGGCAGCAGGCGCCTTGAATATTCTATTGCTTCCAAGGCAAACTTCAGATGTGCATCAAAATGGAAAACATCTGATGATTCCAAAGCAGGGCGCAGCAAACAGTCCAGACTGTGCGGTCCATCTTGTTAAGCATTCCCAAAGACAAGAATCGCATTGCTGTAAGAAGTTCTCCCTAAGAAGGATGCAGTACCACTAGTTCTCCTGGGAAGTAATTCAGACACCAAAGGGGATTTATTAACATTTTGCTCTTGCTCAGGCGCTCGTGTGGAGCGAAACTACTCAAAGCACTCCATCAATTCATTGCTTTTCTCCTGTTAAAACATTTCCTTATTTGGATGGTGCATAATTCACATAGCCAGGTATGTGTATTTAAATGGCGCTTAATTGCCACTGTTATTTCTGATATTTCGGTCAATAAAGAATTATTGAGATCTTAAAGGAAGTGTTGTCTCTATACTTTGTTCAGAGGCAATTCTGAAAATGGATGGGCAAATTTTGATTTGTTTACATTTAACCAGATAAAGACAGTGATGTGTGTGGTGGAGGTGTTACCCTAAACAGACAGCTCACCATAGATGTCAACTTGAGCCAAGAGCGTGTGCTCGATGTTTAAAACGGTGTCAAATTATGCCTTGGATGAGCCTCCGGGGGCGGGGGGGGGGGGGGCATTTTGCCAAATGAAGCCATTCTAAACGAGGCCCTTCATGGGTAAAAAAGTACTTGAAGAACGTGTCTCTTTTTGCAGCTATGGAAGACCTCTTTCACAGCTGAGGTAAATTATTTCTTTTTAACCTTCTAATAAACAATACCGTTTAGATTACTTTTGCTTTAAGTACTGAATTGAGACAGTTTGCTTTGTGTTACAGTTTTCTCTAGTCCATGTAGGAGGCTAACATATAACAGTCCTTTGCTAATGACATTGCACGCACTTCGCCGGAATTCTAATTATGGACGGTCCTCACAGAGCGGTGGCAAAGCTTTTAAATGCAGGACATCTGACACGGCTTGTAGGAGTTAAGGAGGAAGCATTAATTAGGATTTTGCTCACTTGGGAAATGTACGCAGCCCGGAGAAATGTTTAAAAAAAATTAAAAGCCTTTTTCTCTGATACCGAGAGTGACCTCTTTTGGCTTAGAGGGCTCTTGATATAACAGGCACTGAACTAGCTAATTAGCTTGGCACAGTTTCAGACAGTTGGATTATGGGCAGTGATGAAGTGCAGCAGAAGGCATCTCTTGGCACGCAGCCCTATTACTCATGCACTACCGTTAGGTTTTCTGGTGGAAACGTCGATTAGCAGGATCCTGGCGCCTTTGATTAAAATACGTAAGATGGCGCCATTCAAATATAGATTTAGAAGTGGTATGCTCGTATGTGCAAGCAATTTACAAACACGCTGTGATGAAAAAGTGAAATATACTGTTCAGCTATCGAAGCAGTTTTAAGCATTTTGTTTTAGCTTTTTTTTTTAGCCCTCCTGACAGTGAAGGCATGTTGGGTTGATCACGAATAGTGGCAGTGCACGGCCAGAGAAAATCAATGTCACGCAGTAACCATTATTGACAACAAGCATCGGCCGCGCGGCCGTGAAAGTCGCTGCGAGTTATCAGGGTGGGACGCCAGCTGGCGAGGGAAGCCATATGGCACCTGATCGCGCGTGCACGCTCGCGTGAACGCAAGCTGGTCGCCAGCAAAAGCCACTGCTGTTTGCACTTCCAAAACCCGCTTACTAAAACTCTCGCCAGAGCAGCGCATGCGCTGGCTCAGGCGAGAGCTAAAAAGGACCCACACAGAACACCAGTGGGGGAAAGAATATCCTTTTTCCACAACCAGTGGGAAAGGATCACAACGGACATTTGGATATTGCATAGAGCTAACAAAGACACCACCTGCAAATCCACCAAGGATAAGAAAATTATCCAAATCAGAACAAACATTGCTAAATGCAGAGATCAAAGAACTGTATCTAAAACAGGCAATAGAAACAGTACCAAAACAGGAACGGCACAAAGGAAACTACTCACCATACTTCCTTGTACCAAAACAAGACCTAACCCTGAGGCCAATTTTGAACTTAAGATTCATAAACAAGTTCATACGGACACAACACTTCAAAATGTGTACCCTCCAACAAATAATCCCGCAAATCCAAAAAGGAGATTTCCCAGCAACAATAGACCTCAAGGATGCCTACTTACATATTCCAATGAACAAAAAACACAGAAAATACCTAAGATTCCTACACAACGGAACACACTACCAATTCAAGGTACTTCCGTTCTGAATAAAATCAGCTCCACAGGTGTTCACAAAGTGTCTGGCCGCAGTGGCCGCCTACCTAAGAAGAGAAAAGATCCATGTATACCCCTATCTGGACGATTGGCTAATAAAGGGACGCACAAAACAAATATGCCACAATCCGGTTCAGAAGACAATCCAAACACTTCAAAGTCTAGGTTTCTCAATAAACCACAAAAAATAATCAACACACCCAGAAAAGGAAAAAACCTTTCTGGGGGCAAGACTGAATACAAAGAACGCAAAGGCTTATCCCACGCAGAACAGGATACAAGCTATCTACAAGGAAACAGCCCTCTACCAGAAGGGACAGTCTCTGACAGTGAGGAGGGTAATGAAACTTATGGGCATGATGGCTTCATGCATCCCACTCATCCCTCACGCTCACCTACACATGCGACCATTCCAAGAATGGATCACCAACAGCTGGTCAAAAGCCACAGGGAGTTGGGAAGATCTAGTGGTTGTTACACAAAGGATACAAGCAGAGACACAATGGTGGGCATCCAACAACATAGCACAGGGGAGACCTTTCAGGAACACAACTCCATCTGTGACAATCACCACGGATGCATCCCTCAACGGTTGGGGAGCACATCTGAACCAACTACAGATTCATGGACAATGGAGCGAAGAAGACTCCATAAAACACATCAATTTCTTAGAAATAAACTGTTTTTCTGGCACTCAAAGCATTCCAGAAACAGATTCAGGGGCAGCCCATCCTAATACAAACAGACAACACAACTACAATGTTTTACCTAAACAAACAGGGTGGAACAAAATTCTTTCCCTTGAGCAAACTTGCGCAAGAAATCTGGCAGTGGGCAATACCACAGCAAATCAATCTGCAAACAGTACATCTACCAGGGGTAGACAACGTCACAGCAGACCGGCTAAGCAGACAAAACAGTTGCTCACACGAATGAGAGCTAAAGCAAACAACAGTACAATACCTATTCAACATCTGGGGAACGCCAGTGTTGGATCTCTTTGCGATAATGCAGAACAAGAAATGCCGGAACTTTGCATCCAGGTTTCCACACCACCTGTCAAAGGGAAATGCGCTTTCACTCAATTGGTCTCAGACATTTGTCTACGCCTTTCCACCAATTCCCCTGATGCAAAGAGTACTACAAAAAGCAAGCGAACCAGGAACAAATATGATTCTCATTGCCCTCCGTTGGCCAAGACAGACATGGTACTCAACTCTCCTAGAACTCTCCAAAGGAGAGATGATCAGGATCAAAGCAGACAAGGACCTGCTAACAATACAACAGGGCCACATTTTTCACCCAGAACCAACGACACTACAACTAGCGGCCTGGTGCCTGAATACATAGAATTTGGACACCTCAAACTGCCGTCCAGAACCATGGAGATTCTAAAGGAGGCAAGAAAACAGTCAAGAAGGAAATGCTATACAGCTAAATGGAAGCAATATATCACATGGTGCACCGCTAACAACAATATCAATACAATAAATACACAGGAAACAGTAGTCACATATCTTACTTACCTCTTGGACAGCAACATCAATTTTTCAAGCCTAAAGGTACACCTCGCGGCCATAGTGGCGTACACAAGAGGAAAAACATGCAAAAGCTTCTTTACCAGACCACTCATCAAAAGATTTTCGGAAGGAGCAAAAAGAATGGCTCCTGTACCAACATGGAGTTTAAATACAGTGCTGTCTCAGCTAATGGGAAAACCGTTTGAACCCATGCATTCAGCGGATATCAAACCTATTACTCTCAAAACAGCATTTCTCATTGCAATAACATCACTACGGAGAGTAAGTGAACTACAAGCATTAACTATACAAGAACCCTATTTACAAGTCCACAAGGATAAGGTAGTCTTAAAAACTAACCCACAGTTTTTACCAAAGGTGGTAACTAAGTATCACTTGAATCAAAACATCATCTTGCCAGTTTTCTTCAAGGACCCAAAAACTAGGGCAGAAAAAAGTCTCCACACCCTGGATGTAAGGAGAGCTCTACTGTACTATCTGCAAAGAACGGAACAAGTAAGGAAAACTAAACAGTTGTTTGTTGCTTATTCACATACTAACACATGATCAGCTGTCACTAAAGCAACCATTGCAAGATGGATAGTACAAGCTATACAACTAAGCTACACCAATGCCAAAAAAGAACTAACAATACAACCAACAGCTCACTCCACTAGGAAGAAGGGAGCAACGCTAGCTTTCATAACAAATGTACCCATCGATGCCATCTGCGCAGCAGCAACATGGGCATCACCATACACATTTACAAAGCATTATTGTGTGGATATACAAATAAATAAGGAAGCTCAAATTGGACAAAGGGTGCTTCAACACCTGTTTGCTAAGTCTTCCTCTCACCACAGCCTCCCAAACACGGGAGAAACCGCTACATAATCTGATGCACAGCATGTGAATCCAGAAAAGGATTCACGCTGCAAAACGAAATGGTTACTTACCAGTAGGAGTAGTTTTGCAGCTTGAAGAGTTTTCTGGATTCACATGCGACCCACCCAGCCTTCCCCTAGAAGGAACACAAACAGGTGGGGAAGCAAAGTAGAACGTTAAGAACTATAAATAAGGACCATCACAAGGATTAAACAGTATAAAAACAGAAAAAAGAATCCGAAGATGGCCACCACGCACATTGACCTCCAGTATGCCGTCTGACGTCATACAGGGGACGTACCTGACACCAAATGGTGGTCGACAGCGACCAAAACAAGAAAAGAAGAAAAAAAACAAAGACAATTCCGGACCCAACCACTAGATGGCGGAATGATGCACAGCATGTGAATCCAGAAAACTCTTCAAGCTGCAAAACTACTCCTACTGGTAAGTAACCATTTCGTTATTGAGCAGTGGCAGGTGTGGGGAGTACAGGCGATCGGCTTTCAGGTACTTACGAAGCTTTTCCCTAGCCCAGCATGTGGTTTGTAATGTATGAATCTCCGTTGGTGTCCTCGCAAGGCCAAGCCGGAAAACGGTGGAGAGGGGACAAGGGCGAGCTTGTGAATGTTCAGGTTTCAGGTACTGCAGTCGTACGTCCGGGTGATACCATAAATAAGCATAGTGTGTCTGTGCTGCTAGGTTGTATAAGTAAAAGTCTGGTACTCCAAAACCACCCCGTGCGAAGGGTATTGTGAGCGTCTGCCACCCCACCAGGGCCTGTCCTTTAGCCCAGATTAGGCGTGTCAACATGCTCCCGAGAGTATCAAAAAATGTGGTTGTGAGTGGAATGAGAATATTTAAGAACAAGTTTAGAAAGCGAGGCAGAACAACCATCTTAATGATAGCTATCCTACCAGCGACCGACAACGGGAGTGTTAGCCAGCGATCGATCTGTGCCGATAGGCGATCTATGCCTGGGCCATTATTAAGGCGGATGACTTCTGATGCCGTGCGGTGTAATAGAATGCTGAGATATTGTGACGCAGGTCAAGCAATTACGTGAGACCAGGGGGTTATGGCTAAACGTGGTTTATTTAAAGTACAGGGGTGGTGTCTTTTGGCGGTCCCAGCGACGTCTTCGTCAGGGGGAATGTCGGCTTCCTCCTTGGCGTCGCTCTGGTCCGGGTTGGCAGCGGCTCCGGGTGAGTGGGGAAAGACAAAGGAAAGGCACTTGGTTAGTGCTCGGTGTGAGAGGTCTCGTGGAGGAAGGGAGTGATGGGAGGTAACTCCGCCGGTTTCTAGGGTAGTGTAGGGTAAGGGACCGTCACCGTGGAGAGGAAGTTACGCAGCGCACGCTGCCTGGATCTCCCTGACTAGGTTCCCGGTTCCCTCCCGCCACCCGATGGAGTTACTCCCGACCTTCCCGGGCCCCGTAATCGGTTACGCACCTGTTCTAGCCACGTTCCTCCAGGAGCGTGGCTGGGCGCAACACAGGGTCGTTGGCCTCCTGGCTGTTCCTCCGGTCGTCCGATCTCCTCTTCTGTCGCAGCTCTCTCGTCCAGTCGAGGTTCCTCCGTCCTGATGCTCCGTCTGGCTTCTCCTCCTTCCGCCTTCCGGTTCTGAGACGCCACTTCATTGGACTGCGGCCCCCTATCAATGGATGACGCACTGTCATCCCACCCCCAAGGGGCGGGGCTCCAGTCGGCCTGTAGAGGATCCTTAAAGGGCCAGTGGTACACCTCACTGACAGAGCCACCCCCGGGTGGGCACACCTCCGAGTCCGGGAGCTGGAGGGGAGAAAAAGGGTTCCTGCCATCAGTCCGTGTGACATCAGTGGAGTCCTCGAGGGGAACCCGACACACCCCTCCCCGTGAATCGTCCCGGTCGGGGACGACGGGAAAGCGGGAGAGATAGTCAGCATTGGCGTTCAAGGTCCCCTTGCGGTGTAGTACAATGAAACTGAAGGGTTGGAGGGATAGGAACCAGCGCATCACGCGGGGGTTATTGCCTTTGTTCCTACTCATCCAAACGAGGGGGGCATGGTCCGTATACAGGGTAAACTGCCGGCCTTCCAGGTAGTAACGCAGCTTTTCGACGGCCCATTTGATGGCTAAACACTCCTTTTCGACCACCGGATAGTGTTGGTCACGGGGAAGAGTTTCCTGCTGAGGTATAGAATGGGTCGCTCCGACCCGTCCCCGGAAACCTGAGAGAGGACGGCCCCTAGTCCTGTCTCGGAGGCGTCGGTCTGGAGAACGAAGGGACGACTGTAATCGGGACACACCAGAATGGGACTGCTTGTGATCAGGGTTTTAAGTTCCTGGAAGGCCTGTCTGACCGAGGAGGAGGGGTTGGTCAGAGCATGGTTGGGGACGCCCTTCTTCAGCAAGTCAGACAAAGGAGCAGCAATTTCGGAGAATTGGGGTATGAATCTCCTATAATACCCTAATAGTCCTAGAAACGCTCTCACCTCTTTTTTGTTAGTGGGTAAGGGTGTTTTAGTGATGGCCCTGATCTTTTCTTCCTGTGGTTCTATGCTACTGTTACCCAACAGATAGCCTAGATATTTAACCTTTTGGAACCCCATGCGAGATTTCTTTGCATTTACATGGAGACCTGCCTTCTGTAGTTCCATAAATACTCGGTGACAATGCTCTAGGTGTTTTTCCCAGGAAGGACTGAAAATGATAATGTCGTCTAAGTATGCCGACGTATATGCCTGATGCGGTTGCAACACTGTGTTCATTAATCTCTGGAAGGTTGCAGGGGCTCCGTGTAACCCGAAGGGTAGGACCGTAAATTCGAAAAGACCATCAGGAGTAGAGAAGGCGGTCTTCACGGTCCGAACGACGGAGGGGTACTTGCCAATAACCCTTGGTAAGATCAAGAGTGGAAATATACTGTGCATCCCCGAGGCGTTCAATGAGCTCGTCTACCCTGGGAAGGGGATAGGCGTCTAGCTTAGAAATAGCATTCACCTGGCGGAAGTCTATACAGAAGCGAATCGACCCATCGGGTTTCGGTACCATTACGATGGGTGAAGACCAGTTACTCCGGGAGGGACGAATAACCCCCATTTGTAACATCTTATCTACTTCCTGGGATACGGCTTATCTCCTGGCTGCCGGTATCCTATAGGGTCTTTGTTTGACTACTTTTCCGGGTAAAGTCTCTATGCTATGCTCTGTGAGGGTGGTTCTGCCGGGGAGGTCGGAAAGTAGGGGAGAAAAGGGTTCTAATGTGTCTAGCAGTCCCTTTTGTTGAGGTGCTGTTAGTTCAGAGTTGACGACCAATTGTTCCAGGGTAGAGGTGTTCGCCGTAGGTGAATAGGCTACTCTCTGGGGGGGGGGGACCTATCCATTTCTTTAGTAGGTTGATGTGATAGGTCTGATATTTGTTGGGCCCAAGCTGTATTCGGTAACTGGTCTTTCCGATAGTGGAGACTACTTTGTATGGACCCTTCCACTCTGTCTTTATTTTTGAAATGGAGGAGGGGAAGAGAACCAAGACCCAATCATTCACCTGTAAAATTCTCCACTTTTTCCCTTTGTCATAATGACATTTTTGCTTTTGTTGACTTTTCTCTAAGTTGGTGTGTGCAAGATCCCTTAGCTTCCCTATGCGAGATCGAAGATGTTGGGCATATTCGAGGAGGTCAGAGCTGTTATCTTTCTCCGTCTCCCATGTCTCCTTTGTCATCTCGAGCAAGGTCCGGGGTTGTCTGCCGTAGAGCATTTCAAACGAGGAACACCCCAGGCTGCTCTGAACCTGCCCTCGTATGACAAAGAGCACAAGAGGCAGGAGCCGATCCCAGTTTTTTCCCTCCCCGGTCAACATCTTCTTTAGGGTAAGTTTTAGGGTCCCGTTATATCTTTCGACCAGGCCGTCAGTCTGTGGATGATAAACTGAGGTTCTCAGATGCTTTACATCCAACAGCTTACAGACCTGGGACATAAGACGGGAGACAAAAGGAGTACCCTGGTCTGTGAGTATTTGAGTGGGAAACCCAACCCGCGAGAAGTATTCTAATAGTTTATCGGCTATGTTGACGGTGTTTGGGGCTCTTAGGGGGAAGGCCTCAGGGAACCGAGTACAATAATCTACCATGACCAGGACGTACTGGAACCCCTTTGTTGATTTAGGTAGAGGGCCGATGAGGTCCATCCCTACCCTCTCGAAGGGCCGACCAATAATGGGTAAAGGCTGCAGGGGAACGGGAGGGGGCCTATAGGGATTCTTCCGTTGGCAGATGGGGCACTCCTGACAGTACCGTGTGACGTGTGCATGTATCCCTGGCCAATAAAACATTCGTAGAAGGTTTTGGCTGGTCTTTAGGGCCCCTTAATGTCCCGCGAGGAGGTGGGAATGGGCAAAAAAGGAGAGTTGGTCTCGAAAGTCTTTGGGAACCAGCAATTGAGGGTTGGCGTCCTTTTCGGCTACTCGGTAAAGCAAGCCGTTGGTGACTTGGAATTGGGGGTAGTGTTTAGGGGTATGTGACTGGAGGTGGAGAGCCTCTTGCCACGCATGGGCGAGCGTGGCATCATTCTTCTGGGCCCATCAGAAGTTTTTATCCCCTTGCCAAGGACTCTGGGATAACAGAGCCTTGGAGCCCATGTGATAGGTGTTGAAGGTGGAGGTGGAACCCTTCTTTATAAGGCTAGAGAATAAGGAGAGGAAGTTGGGATTATCGGTGCCAAGGATGAGGTCTTCTGGAAGGGTGGACAGAACCCCCACGGTGACCAGGGAAAGGGGGCCTTTAGGACAACGAAGGGGTATTTGGGCTACAGGGTAAGGACGAACGTCCCCCTGAACACAGCGAATTAAAACCCGTTTCCCTGAAAGAAGTAGTTGGTCGGACTTGACTAAGTCCTGTTTGATCACGGATTGGCGACATCCTGAGTCCAGGAGGGCCAACACAGATGTGTTATTGACAGTTAGACTTACGTAGAAACAGGAGCCCAATTCAGCCGTGTACATGAGGTTCTTTGGTACATAGCTTATGTCCATAGGTTCTTCTGTTTTCCTTCGAGGGCAGGCTCGGGCGATGTGGCCCCACTCCCCGCAGTCGAAACACTGGGGGCCTCGCAATAAGGTGTTCTCGGGCTTCTGAGGGCGGACTCTTTGTGGCTCTCGGATGGGTCTGAGGGCTTTTCGGGGAGTGGGCAATGTCCGGGGTGGTTTGTCGGTCTCCCAGGGGCCGAGGCGCGGTTGTGCCCTAGAGAAGGAGGTGGCCATTTCCACCGCCTGCTCGGCCGTCAGATTGGCATGTTGCCGTAACCAGCGCTGGGTGTTGTATGGCAGGGAGTCCAAAAACTGTTCCAAGTAAATGGACCTCATAATGTCTTCCTTGGTCCTGTCATTGGGCTTCAACCACTTGTCGGCGGCGAGTTTTAACTTAAAGTATAAAGTCTTTGGATTGTCGCCGGCGGCGCCTTTTTCTTTCCTAAACCGGAGACGATAGGCTTCCGCATCCATTCCAAGGTGATCTAGTATCACCGCCTTGATCTCTTCATATGGAGTAACACCGCCGGAGTTGGCGACCTGATAGGCCGCCTGTGCCTCCCCAGTGAGCAAGGGGGCCAAGAAAAAGGGCCATTTCACGAGTGGCCATCCGGCCGCTCTGGCTGCCCTTTCGAAATTCAACAAAAAGGCGTCGGGGTCCTCCCCTGGAGTGTATTTTTGTAGGGATATGTTAGGGGTAGCCAGTGCACTGCGTGTGGCCTTCTGTCCTGCGGGTTCTGTAGGGGGATCGTCGGTGGGTCGGCGGAGGGCCTCCACCTGGTTCTTCATGAACTCTTTAAGGGTGTCCCGGTCGGCCTGGGCAGAGGTCATCTGCCGTTCGACGGCCCATTCAAGCTTCTGTTGTCCCTCCACGATATGCTGTATTAGGGCTTCCATCTTTGAGCTCACAGATGGTGCTCGCTTGCCTGTATTCTCCACCACATGTGACGCAGGTCAAGCAATTACGTGAGACCAGGGGGTTATGGCTAAACGTGGTTTATTTAAAGTACAGGGGTGGTGTCTGTTGGCGGTCCCAGCGACGTCTTCGTCAGGGGGAATGTCGGCTTCCTCCTTGGCGTCGCTCTGGTCCGGGTTGGCAGCGGCTCCGGGTGAGTGGGGAAAGACAAAGGAAAGGCACTTGGTTAGTGCTCGGTGTGAGAGGTCTCGTGGAGGAAGGGAGTGATGGGAGGTAACACCGCCGGTTTCTAGGGTAGTGTAGGGTAAGGGACCGTCACCGTGGAGAGGAAGTTACGCAGCGCACGCTGCCTGGATCTCCCTGACTAGGTTCCCGGTTCCCTCCCGCCACCCGATGGAGTTACTCCCGACCTTCCCGGGCCCCGTAATCGGTTACGCACCTGTTCTAGCCACGTTCCTCCAGGAGCGTGGCTGGGCGCAACACAGGGTCGTTGGCCTCCTGGCTGTTCCTCCGGTCGTCCGATCTCCTCTTCTGTCGCAGCTCTCTCGTCCAGTCGAGGTTCCTCCGTCCTGATGCTCCGTCTGGCTTCTCCTCCTTCCGCCTTCCGGTTCTGAGACGCCACTTCATTGGACTGCGGCCCCCTATCAATGGATGACGCACTGTCATCCCACCCCCAAGGGGCGGGGCTCCAGTCGGCCTGTAGAGGATCCTTAAAGGGCCAGTGGTACACCTCACTGACAGAGCCACCCCCGGGTGGGCACACCTCCGGGTCCGGGAGCTGGAGGGGAGAAAAAGGGTTCCTGCCATCAGTCCGTGTGACATCAGTGGAGTCCTCGAGGGGAACCCGACAGATATCTAGGGGGGTCGTAGCACCAGGGGAAGTCCAACGTGAAGGGGGGGATATCATCCGTCAAGGGAAAGATCTCGGATTTGGTCCAGTTGATAACGAGACAAGAAAAAATTCCAAATCCTACCACCTCCCGAATATTTGGAGAGAGATTAGCAACAGGCTCGCGCACAAATAAAAGGATGTCATCCACACATAATGCCGCACCAGTGGGTCCATTGCAATGATGAATAGTAGGGGCGAGGCGGACATCCCTGCCTAGTGCCGCAAACAAGGGGAATTGATCCGAGAGTTCTCCATTGACTCGGAGCCGAGCCACGGGGTTAGTATAAAGAAGGCGGATGAGAGCACAGAAGTTACGAGGGAAGCCCAGTTTGTTGAGCGTTGCGTAGTGGAAAGGCATTCCAGGGAGTCAAACGCCTTTTCGGCATCCACCAATATCGCTGCAGCGGAAAAATCAGGCTCATTTTGGTTAATAACTGCAAATATTGTGCGCAGATTGACAGAGGTCAATCAATTCGGAACAAATCCCGTCTGAAGGGGGGAGACGATTTGATCAATTAAGAGTGATATGCGCATCGCGAGCACTTTAGCCAATATCTTATAGTCTTGATTTAAAAGTGATAGGGTCCTATATGAGGCACAGCTATCAGGTGGTTTGCCCGGTTTGAGCAGTAGGGATACAATAGCTTCTCGCATAGTGGGAGGGAGTACGCCTGAGTCCAGTGCATCCGCGTAAACCTCCAGAAGATGTGGGACCAGTATGGTCTTATATGTTTTATAAAATACGCCAGTGAGTCCGTCCGTGCCGGGGCACGGGATCCATCAAGGTCTATGGCTTGAGATATCTCATCAGCGCTAATGGGTGAGGCCAGGAATTGCTGTTGGACCTCCTTGATCCACACCCTTGTCACCTCTGCCAAGTAGTCGGAAAGGGTGGTGTCAATTGGTGGGGAGCATGTAGTGTATAGGCGGGTGTAGTAGGACAAAAAGGTAGTGAGAATTTCAGTGCCTTGAGTGGTGTGGGTGCCGTCGTCTGATTGCAGTTGAAAAATGTATGCGGTCTGCTGTCGGGGGGGGGGTGAGTAGTCTGGCCAGGGTCCGTCCCGGTCTCTCCCCCTCCCCGTATGCTCTAGCTCGTGCATATTTCCTCAGATAAGCGGTCTCACGAGTGGTGAGTTCCTGGAAGTCTTCCAAGAGTTTTGCACGTTGATGCATTGGAGGGGGTGCAAAGTGGCATATTGGGGTACTGAGCCCGAGTTGATCCGAAAATATTCGATGATCGCGTCTCGTACCTCACTTTTAAAGACTGCGTCAAGTAGAGCATCAGTTGGGAAGCGCCAGGATCTGTATGGACGCGCAATGCTGGGTAAAGTCAGTGATAACCGTACCAGTGAATGGTCTGATAACGTGCGGGGTAGGTAGTCTGACAACTGCGCATTAATCAAGAGAACCGGGGTTAGGTACCAATGGTTTATACGAGACCAGGTCCCATGTGATGCTGAATAAAAGGAGAAGCCTGTGTCAGCGGGATGCTGGTGCCGCCAGGCATCGGACATGAAGTGTGTCCACAGCAGAGTCTCAAGCTCCTCTGTGGAGTGTGGTTTAGTGACGTGGCCTGCGCCTGTAGTGTCTGAAGCGGGTTGCAGTGTAAGGTTGAAATCACCCCCGAATATGATGGCGTCGATAGGAATGCCAGATGTGTGTGGAGATGCTAGTGAAAAAGCTGCATGCATCTATGTTAGGGGCGTAGACAATTAGAAGTATCTGCTTCGCATCCAGGCTCCCCGCCACCAATAAATATCTTCGCACAGGATCCTTGATCACTTTCTGGGTCGTAAAGGGTAATGTTTAATGGATCAGGATGCAAACTCCGCGGGAGTAGGTACTGTAACTGGCGAAAAATCAATTAGTGCCCCAGGTAGTGGTGAAGCGGTTGTCTGAGAGTGGAGCGTAGTGGGTTTCCTGTAGCAGGGCTATATGTGCTTTGTTTCTAGCTAGATAGGCTAAGACCTGCCTCCCCTTGCGAGGGTTTGACAGACCCCTCACATTCCACGTGATGCATCGCAACTCCAGAGCCCCCACTCGGCCTCGCTACAGCAGTTGTAATAGCGTGTGGAGGAAAGCATTTATGTATGCGGTGCTAAGCAGCCAGCCAGTGCATAGTGTAACATACTGCATAGTACAAATAAACCTTAAAACATAAAAAAAGAACTCTCAGCCCACCACCCCCCTCCCACATTGGATAACCACCCAACCTGTATCCGGCAAATCCCAGCGTCCCATAACCAAAAAAGTAGGAGATATACTAGGGGGGAGGCAACGCCCAGAGTGGGCCACTTAGGTTAATATCAGTAATGCTTAGATTATATGTAACTGCAATTGAAAAGAGGTAAAACAAGCATTGGCATAGCCAATAGGTCTCGCCTTTGGGACCTTGTAAGTGGGTGCCTCTGAGGAACCGAGAGCTTGAAGAAACCAAAGCAGTAAATAAAAATAAACAAATCAGCCATGCACTTTAAACATAATAATATTCTTGCAAAGCAACAACAAAAAGTACACGCTATTACTGCACACCCACTTGCCATACGTTCTAGCAAAAGCCATTTAATAATATTTCAGTCTGCAACAAGCCATCCAGCATTTGATGAAGCACCACTGACAAAGCCTTCAGGAACTATACACTCAGTCCAAAATCCTTCCATGCGACCCAACATGCGAAGGCAACGGAAAACGCTATTCGTTCATTTGGTCTTTAGTTATCACCGACATTAAAATTTCACTCTAATCAACAGTAAATGAAAAACAAATTTTAAAAAAAGTACCAAAGCGCTCCACATTCACGCAGATTATGTTCTCAAGCCCAATCACCGCAGAGGGCATCTAATGCCAGACACCATTTCATAATGAAAGAGGACTTGGGGTGAAAAGACAGGTTGCTAAATACGGCTGGACAAGGGGTAAATTACCTGCATTTTCAGCACATTAATTCAGTAAATGAGCTTCCGAGTCATCGGAAAAGGCAGCGGTTTCAGCGGCTGAGGTTATAAGTTTGTGACAGGCTCGGCTGAATCTTTCCAATTACCGTCAGACGTTCCCAGCCAATGTCCATGCATCCAACACCTGACACTATTTTTGAGGAAACATCAGGTCGGAAATGCTCTTGCTACAATAAATATGATTCTGTAAAGGGGATAGGCTGCTCGCCAATAGCAGAAAAATGGAAAGTGTAAGTTTACCTTTGAGAACCAGGCCTTCAGTGTGTGATGATCACTTTTTTTTATAGAGGGTGTCAAAAGGAGGAAATGAGAAGCACCATCAGAGGTGCACATTCACAAATAATAATAAAGTATTTAGAAACACTGCTCCTGCTCTTACAATCTTTTCTAAGCCTAAAACCAAAAAAGGCAATCCAATAATTACTTTTATTCTTTTCAAAATTACCAAAGGGCTTCGAAATGAAGCAAATCACAAAGAACTGGGTAACAGTTCAAAGCGAGAGAGAAGGAAATATTTTTGGATAGCAAATTCCAAAGTCGGAATTGATTTTGAAGACTTCCTACAAAGAAAGTGCAAAACTTGAAGGAGTTTTTATATTGAGAATGAGCTATGAAGGGACCCTTCAAAGGTTTTTCTTCTGGTAGCATTTTTGTGTTAAATATCCCCTATGTCATTAGTGAGGCGATGTTATCGAACAGCACCCACTCTATAAATCGATCCGGCCCATCTACAGGTAAATCATTGAATCTAATGTAAGTCTTTGAGGATATCTTTTTCAAGCACTTTGAACATACCTGGGGTTCAGGGTTACTATAGTGCTTCAAAGCTAGACAGCTCGTAGCTTTTGGAGGTAACTTATTTAAACACTACAGATTGGTGTTTTTTCAGTCCGACACTTCAGTCAATATTATGCTCCTGCTGCTAAGCACTTAAAAATATCAATTAAGTAACCAACTAGGACACTAACAAAGGGTAGACTCTATTTACATGATTTTGCAGGGTTTATTTACAGAATCTGGTGGGATCTATTTACAGGATGTCAAAAAGATGCTTCTGAAACAATTTTCCAGGTGCTGTAGTCTTCTTTGGCTCTCGATTATAGTTCGGGCCACTTGGAAACGGTCAACAACAAATATCTTCAAAATGTCTGCTGAGTGTTTATTTTTTAGGTCTGGCCAAGAGGCAGCTTTAACTGATTTGCATGCCTAACCTGGTGAACATCATTCAAAAACTGTATATAAGAAAGTGAAGCCAAAAATGTGCAGGATGGTGTAGTAGAAGTGTTAACACTCTTTGACTCGGGCTTAATTTATATGAACCCTTATGCTTTGCTGAGGAGGGATGTGGCTCGGAGTGCACTAAAACTAAGGCTGGAACGAGCCATCAAGACATGCTCTGGGAAAAGACTTTGTTGGTGAGCCAATGGAGGCTCCTGTGTATGGTTGTGATACTGTTTCGCCTTCTGAAATCAATGCTCTGTCAAAATGACAGCAAAATGCCATGCAGGTTTTCAAGTCTTGTAGTTTGAATACTGTCCCCAAACATTAACATGTCACTGCCACTCGTCAGAGATACCTCTGTAGTCAGTACCTACAACAGAAACCACAATAGTGTTCTCTCTGCATTGTAAAGAGGGGGAGGGGGGCCTCTGGGTTGCTCCAAGTCCCTTTGCTCCGTTAGCATTTTCAATCACCCCAGAAGCTTCAGGCCTTTAAATGGAAGAAAAGACGATAACAGGAGGGACCATATCGGTGGGGCTGATTGTAAAATGTGCCGCGCGGGAAGAAGGGGCACAGAGGGAAAAATGATGGTAGAGGTGGGGAGAGCGGGATGGAGGAGAACAAGGCAGGGAGGAAGGAAAGTACCGGAGGGGAGATTGGGATATGAAGGTATGGGGAGAAGTAATGAAATAGTTAAATTGGTATAACTAATGAAAATGCTAATAATGCTAGCCAAAAGGGGAAGAGAAGATGTGAAGTGAAAGGAATCCAAATAATATTTTGTTCCCGATTTTGATTGTAGTGTTAGGACGATAAGCCCAGGACCTGGCCATCTTAAGGATTTCGGCGTCGACAGAGCAGCTGTTCTCAACAGACAACACTCTTTCTGTCTCTGTGTCAGAATCAATCAAACCGAAAGCTTGGACGGGCAAACCAGTAAATCACGTTCAGTCTTTAGCACTTGAAGATTAATTCGCCCACCAAGATCTAACCTTGCTAGATTTTCTGCCACATATCTCGCAAAGCAGCGATGACTAAACTGTTTTCATGGCCAGTCGCTGCAGCAGATTAAAAAAAACTTGCAATCATAAAAGAAACCATTGTGCCTCACCGTGCAACCTTTAAGGGCAAGCCCTGCATAGCCATGACTTTTTGGGGTTTTTGGCAGAGCGCTCACGTGGCAGAGACCGCATAGTGCACGGAGTATAACGCGCTACCCTCAAACTAGCTCCCTGAAGGTATTGCTATCCAACAGGGCAGGTGTAAAGACCCCCTTAAGCCGATGTAGGCAGGTTTAGGTTTCCAAGATTTAATGTTTTCAAACCCATATGACGGAACATATACAGAAATACTGATCTCCTTCTCCGAAGGTTGGAAGGGAGGGCGGAGAGACAAACTACGCTAACACCACAACCCATCCTTCTTAACAATTAATTAACTAAAGAAATATAATATAAAAGCAATAAAATTGCTAGCGAAATAAACGTTTTTAAAATGCAAAACTCATGGATAGGAAAAAGAAACACGCAGCAGCTGTTTTAAAGCACTCGTGCTTGTGCTGGTCTCCGCCTTGCGGGAGCGAGCAGCGACGGCGCAAGAGCCATATGTTTTCAATTAGCACGCGCGCCGCTGCTCGCTCCCCCAAGGTGGATGCCAGCACAAGCACGAGTGTGCGTGCTTGAAAAGGAGCAGACCGATTTCTAAAGGTCATCTCCTAGAGCAGCGCATGCGCGCTGCCTAGGCGAGACCTAAAAATGGTAACAAAGATAAAGGATATTCCGTCCTATCAGTTACTAGTTGACGATGAGTACAAGCATACTTGGGACCTTCACATAGGTTTAGAGTTCACTGTTCTGTCTTTTACATAGCATTGAAGAATGGGGAGTTATTTCCCAGTGGGTGAGTTCTTGATCAATTTGTGGCATTTCCAAAAGTCGGTAGCATCTGCGGGTGTGTCAAAGATGTGAGTTTTACTGTTAATTTGAACTCTAAGGCGTGCTGGGTACTGCATAGCATAACGAATGTTTGCTCCTTTCAGAGTTCGCTTAATATCATGAAATTTGCATCGGGCCTCCTGAACTACTGGTGTAAAGTCCGGATAAAATGACAATGACATCCCTTGGAACTGTAGGTCTTCCATGTTCTGTCCCTACACAGTGCAACATCCCGGTCGTGATAATTGAGTAGTCGCGCTATAATGAGGCGTGGAGGAGCACCGGGGGCCGATCTGGGGGCAAGCGTTCTGTGGGCTCGCTCGACTGCGAACGTGGTGGAGAAATTGTCTCTTCCGAAGAGCTCCACAAGAAGCCGCTCCACATATGTCTCCATGGGGCCTGTGTTGGTAGATTCTGCTACTCCAGCTATCCGGAGGTTTTTGCGGCGTGATCTTGCCTCTAGGTCCTCCACTTTGGCTGCAGTTGTTTTTAGGAGGCGCTCTGTGCGATCTAGGCGTTTGGCCATGGCCGTTTGTGTATCCTCCACCTCAGAGATGCGCTTCTCTGCTGTGTCGATGCGGGCCTCGTGCTGTTCCAGGCGGCTGTGCATGGTATCAAGACGAGTCGCCAGACTGTCGAATTGCGCATCAATGGCCTTGAAGCCAGCGCGTAGCCCTGCCCTTATGGCCGCCGCGCCCTCCATGGAGGGATGTTCAGAGTCTGGTGGGTCCGCGGGGCCCGGGGGATCACCACACAGGGCATCGTCGCTGCTCTCCCACCTGGGAGTTTTGGTGGCCTCAAAAGAAAGCTGCCACTGCTTGGGGTCCCCGCGACCCATGATGAACAGAGGGGGATTAGAAAAGGGCCATGCAGCGCGTGGATCATGGGTGGCCAGCGGGTTCAGTGGCAGGTGGGTAGAGGCACCGCAGGTACAGGGCGATGGGGCGAACCCCTGAAGCGTGGGAAGGGCGCTGTCTGGTAGGTTGAGAAGGAAAGAGTGCAGGTCCTGGCCTGCGTGTGTCTGCCACACAGCGCCTTGTCAATGCAAAGAGTGGGCCAGTCACACCTTAACCGTGACACCATTCATTACCCTGATAAAAAAGTGTGCCGGACAGTGATGCATCAGGATGTTTCGGTAGACATGTTCCCCATTCTGCAATCAGCCCCGCGTGAGGGCTGTGAATAAGTCCCCGCTCCCAGGGCCCGACATCAGATACGTCGTGTGTCGGTCACCGGCGCGATCGTAGTATGTGCTGCGGGGAGCCGGCAGCTGACGCGCTCAGGCAGTCAGGGGCCGAGCGAGTGACTCACCGCTTCAATTTGAGCAGGGGGCCGGGAAGTTCAGATCCACCGCCACGCCTCACAAGGCCCTCGAGTCCCGGCCTCGATTTTCATTTGAGCCGCAACGCACCGCGCGGCCGCAGCCCCGCCCTTAGGCTCGCCCGCGACCCCTGTCGTCGCGGGGCCTCTGGGTCAGGCTGCCACCGTCGCAAGGCTCCATACAGACATTGGTGCCACCCTCAGCAGCTCCTTTGTGCTCCGCTCGTGCCACAGAGCCTCCGGTGTCCGCGGCGGCGCTCGGTGACACAGAGCGCCGCGATAGGATGGAGCTAGGCAGTTTTTATGGCGCTGCCGCTCCGGAGCTCCCAGATCAAGCCACCATCTTGGTGCTCGGTCAGGCCATGCCCCCCCATGTGGCTAGATTTCTATTATATATGGAGCAAACGTTTAGTCTATTAAATCAAACAGAACAGTTTTTTGTACAGCAGACATGCTAAACTCGCATAGTTCAAGGTGCTCTCATATGTGATAATGAAGAAAATGGCGGGTCAGTGAATTAAAATATTTGCCCTTGATCACATCATTTGAAACCAGTTTATGGGTCAAGAGCATTTCAGTTAGGTTGAGTAGATCATTTAAGTAGACCTGCAGGTCTAGTAGCAATTTTATGATTTTTCGAGGCCTGCAGCAGCATTCGCATTCCTCGCTGGGCAGTAGGCCATCTGCAGCATGTCGCCATGCAGAATCAGTCACCAATGTGGGAAGGGCCAACAACCCCTGCAGCAGGTGAAGAGGCAGCCAGGGCGTCCCAAACTGCAGCAGCCAAAAAGGAATTAGGGCAGGATTGTGTAAAATAACGGCATAGGGGTTACGAACCTCTTGAGCACATCCTGTCAGCCATCTTGCTTTGCCACACCGTTTCACATCCTCACTGTTGAGTGTTTTACACACTACACTAAGAAACCCTACCCAGGCTTGAATTTCTGGTCATGACTACAAACGTATTTGTTTACCCCTTTGTTCACACCTTCAAGTTCTCCCATTTACCTTAATCTAATCTTCTCCTACTTGGCTTGATTATTCCTCCTCTCATTTGTCTTGGATTCATCTCTTAGTTATGTTGGTTTGCTCCATTTTGTGAGATCTAAAAGTCAAGAACACCTATGCTGTTTCTGTCTGTACAGTTCTACATTCATAACTAGAGCTTTCTCTTTCCCTTTCCAGCGTCCAGGGATGCAATCGGGGGCTCGGATGCCCCATCAGGGAGCTCCTATGGGTCCGCCTGGCCCACCATTTGGTGGCAGCCCTTCAGTTCGTCCTGGTATGCCCCCGACAGCGATGGAACCAACGCGGAAACGTTCAGTGCCCCAACAGGCCCAACAGCAACAACAGCAGCAGTCCTCTCAGAATCGGAGCAGAAGGTGAGCATCAGCAGGCCGCTCGTTCTCTGCAGATGTCGCGAGACTGCAGCATTGCTTACCTCAACACATCAGTCTCTCTGCCTTACTTTTTGGCTTCAGGAAAGTCTGAAGACGTATTTGTTCATCTATGCAATGTTTAGACCAGCACCAAAAGGTTCTTAATGGGGAAAAGTTTGCTCTAGATATGCTGTCAGTTAGTAGCTGACACAAGTTGTGTAATAATAAAGGTTTGACAGACTATCCAAGGGGTTTGGAAATCCGAGGGGTCTGGAGTATGCTGTAACACATCTGGAGGATTTTTAGAAGGATTCTCTGCAGGCCCTTGTCTCCATGTCTGTGTATTGTTAACTATGGTCAGGCCACTGGATTTATGCGGCAGGAGACAGCCAACGTATGCAGCAGGGTTGGGTAAATTATGCTGCATGAAAAGGCAAATTATGCAGCATAATGCAGCACATTTTGTAATAGTATTACTTCATAATTTCGTCATTTTTAAACTTGGTAACACTGTCTGGGCATTGGTTGCACCCCATTAGTACCAGTTTAATACCCATATATAGCAATAAGCAACAGAAAGCAGACCAGTCAAGTTTTGAAGAGGACCTTCCACCGCACTGGAACACGTGTCACAGCATTCTTAGTAACTTTTGAACCGTTTGAGCTAGAAACACAACTTTTTTTTGGTTAAAATCTGCAGATTATGCAGCAGAAGGTGGAATATGTGGTAAGTGCGGCAAATCTATAATTATGCAAAAATCGCCACGGCCGAACAATCGCATAATTCAAGTGGTCCTGACTATAGTACAGTGCTTCAGTTTTGCTATCCTTTCTACAGAAATCAAAGACGTTAATGGATCCATTGTATTTTGTAGTCTAGATCTTATTTTCAACAGTTAGAAGAATATTTGTGTCCTAAATCAAAACACAGCTACAACATTCTTGAGGAATTTCCAACTGTCTGCAAAAATAACAAATCTGGTCAGAATTTTCAAATCTACTGCAGAGATTGCAGCACTAGATAAGGCTGTTTAGATTAGCTGAGGTATAAGTCTTCATGCTGCTAAAAAACTTGGTCTCTTGAAGCATTTTGTGGACATGGTCAAGGCTTCCCTTATCAGAGTCAAGTCAAGAATGTTGCTATTCATGTGCAAAATGTTGCAATTTGATAAGTCGGTGGTTTGGATGACAAGTGGAAATTAAGTTCACTATTGTTGCTCAAAAGCACATAAAAGAAGTAGAGGACGATTACTGTAGCATATGTAGGGGGAACTGAGCGCGCATGCACCTTATGAGCACTAGCTGAGCTACTGCAACGCCCCCCCCCCCCCTTTTTGCTTAGTTCTATAGTTTCGCGAGTTCCCTCGCGAGTGATACCAGTTGTAATCGAGTTTGGATGGGGATTGGTCTACTACCTGTCCTGTCCTGGGGTGTGGGAGTTGGGGGTTATTTTGTTTGTTGAATCAGGAACTGGGCGTGCCTGGCGGGCAGAATTCCATTTGAGTGTACTACTTGAAGCGGATAGTGCCAGGATTAGTTGGGGTTCTGGGGAGGTGGGACGGAGCACTTCACCGATCACATGTGACCCACCATAGAATATAGATGTCTCTTGTGGAATGTCAGGGGGATAAATTTCATGGCCAAACGCCACATGGTATATGCTTATTTGGCTAGAAGAGGGGTGCACTTCGCCCTGTTGCAGGAAACCCACATCAGTGCTTAAGAGGGAATTGCACTACAGCGAAGGTGGAGGGGTCAGGCCTTTTACACAGACTTTTCTGCCTTTGCCAGACGGGTGCTGATCTGGATCAAAGCAGGAGTCCCCTTCCGGTGCACCAACCGCATAGTGGACCCAGAGGGAAGATACGTGGTGATAACTGGTAAACTAGATGGTAGAGATGTGACAATCGGGAGCGTTTATGGCCCGAACGTAGAACAAATCTCATTTTTCTCAGCCCTCTCTAGATCCCCAACACCTTACCTCGTAGGATCGGTAATGCTGGGAGGAGACTTTAACTGTGTGGCGGATACAGCGCTGGCTAGGTCTCACCCCCCCCTTACGAGATTCCCCCACTATCAGAACAGCTGAGGCATACCGTTGATGGCAACAAAGCTGGGGTTTGACTGACTCGTGGAAAGCACTCCACCCAAGAGAAAGGGACTATTCATTTTTTCACATTTGCATGATTTGCACATTAGATTAAACACTATCCTTTGCATGCCAAATGTTCATGACCATGTCCTTACCAGCGAATACTTAGCCAGAACAATTTCAGATCATAACCCCCTTTTGCTTGGACTTAGTTGGACACGAGTTAGACCGGCAATTCCAACCTGGCGTTTAAAGCCGTAATCTCTGGAAGAACCAGTGTTTCAATCAGCGATACGAATGACCATAGAGCAATATTTTGCAGAGAATCACGGGACGGCATCAAGCCCATTGGTGGAATGGAATGCATTCAAAACAGTGATCAGGGGTAGGTGTATTTCTGAGGTAGTCTGTATCCGAGGGACACTCCTAAGGTAAACTCTGGTAGCGAAACAACAATTAAGGTCAAGATAGATAGACCTGAGAGACGGGAGCTGTAAGAAACATTATTAGAGGCCAAGGAAAAGGTTGCAGCACGTAGAAAGATTTAGCTGCTTTGACTATAGAAACTATATGATTAGAGCACACGCGGAGCGAGACTGGTGTGGAGCGCTGCTGGCATGGCTAGCGAATCCTGCTAAGAGAGGGTCAGTAATCCTAGAGCTCAAAGACAAATGTGGGCCAGCTGTGGTCCGACAGCAAGACATCAATAGAGCCTTCCACGACTATTATGCCGATCTATATCAGAGGAGGATGGCTGGTAATAAGGGGGATATTGATTCCTTCTTAGAGCCCGTGAGACTACCAACTATAACCGCAGAAGAAGCAGAAACATTAGGAAGAGACATAGAGCTTCGGGAAGTTAAGGCTGCAGTTAAGGCTTTGGCCAGAAATAAAACACCTGGCACTGATGGCTTACCAGTAGAATTCTTTGAGACATATGTTGAGGTTCTTGGGCCAAAACTGGTGAAGTTTTATAATTTAGCGAAGCAAAGTGGGGCGCTGCCAGTGTCCTCGAGGGAAGCCCAGATTATCCCACTGTTGAAACCCAGAAAACCAGCTACTGACAAAACTGCCTACAGACCCCAATCAATGCTCAATATGGATTACAAGATCCTGAGTAAAGTATTGACCTCACGACGTCTCCCGCATATGACAACCCTCATTCACCAAGATCAAACAGGGTTTATGCCGGGTCGTAACACAGCCCTTAATATCCGGAGATTGTTAAGGGTATTGGCTGCTGACTCATATTGTAAAGCTAAAGCAGCCATTATTGCAGTAGACATAGAAAAAGCCTTTGACAGCCTAGAATGGCCATACCTGTTCAAGGTGATGAGGTGGTTTGGGCTGGGGTCAGGGTTTTTGATTTGGACGACTCTTTTATACACAGACTCATGGGCCAGGGTGCGAACAGGGAGTATGATCTCCAACAGCTACCAGGTGGGCAGAGGAACTAGACAGGGCTGCCCCCTGTTTCCGCTCCTGTTCGCTCTGGCTATTGAGCCTCTAGCTGATCGGGCCTGAACAGGGATCCCTTAGGGGGGCTTGGAGATAATGGGCAGACAACACCATATAGCACTCTATGCCAATGACCTACTGATGTTCCTTCGAACGGTGAGGGAGGATTTAGAAGGAGCCAGGAATTTATTGGCGCACCTGGGGAGAGTTTCAGGCCTAGTAGTGATCTGGAAAAAGTCATGCCTGTTTCCCACCCAAGTAGATAAGGAAAGGCCCGCAATAGTGGAAGAGGTTCTGTGGGAACTGAGCTGTCTTCCATACCTAGGGACTAAAATATACCACGACCCAGGAGATATATTGGAAGGGAATATAAGAAAAGCCATTAGGGGTGCGAAATCGAATATGGAATTTTGGGCCTCCCTCCCCCTCTCAGTGATAGGTAGAATTGCATTGCTGAATGGTGACCGTACCAAGGTTATTATACTACTTCGTGGTACTTCCTGTGTGGATAGCAGCGAAGGTTTTCCAAACACTGAACTCAATGATAACTTTTATATGGGGAGTGGGCAGATGTAGAGTGGCGCTGAACACCCATCAGAAGCCCAAGGCACTAGGGGGCTTAGCACTCCCAGATTTCAAGAGATACTATTTAGTAGCACAATTACAGTCGCTGACGCAATGGGTGGCCGGGAGAAAACGGAGGAGAATTCATCTGGACACTGACGTGCCGGACTGGGACCTTCTGTCCCGCATAGTACTACGTTTGCCCACATCGAGAATAACGGGCGGAGCAGAAATGCGATTGCCCCGCCAGTGCTGGATAAGGAGCCTACAAAAGCTGAAAACATGACACCGTATGCCCCAGACATTCCATTTGAAATCCTCATGGTCCTGCCGCATGGGGGAGATTGGCCCGGTCTGAGGGACTGGGCTGCGGCCGGAGCATCCATGGTTGGAGCACTTTATGAAGACGGGGTGCTTTTACCTTTCGAGGACTTCCGGGAGAGGTTTGACTTACCACAGGGACTCTTCTTGCTACACAGAGCCCTTACTGCAGCAATACATAAACACTGGGGGGCATGGCACTCAGAGCCACCTTTGTCGAGTTGGTGCCAATATGTAGTATCCTCTGCCGGGAAATACAAAGTGGTCACCTGCCTATACCACAGGCTCTGGAACGAGACAGGGCCTGCACTTAATAACTTAAGTTTGCGCTGGGAGGAGGACCTTGGGATCCCCATCGAAGAGAAAAATTGGACGGACTTAGTAGAACGGGTCCCGAAAGTCACTAGAAACGCCCGGTTTCAACTGATAAACTTTTACACACTACACAGGGCATACCTCACACCGGCACAAATAAAAAAATACTTCCTGTTAGACACAGCTAAGTGCCTGCGCTGCGATGTAATAGGGGCTGACTTTTTACATATGTTCTGGTCTTTATCTGAGCTGGGAAACTACTGGGGAGCAATAACAGACATTAACCGAGGTAACCGAGAGGGAGGTTCATTGCACACCGGGACACTGTTTACTACACTGGTTTCCACACACCTCCAAGACCAAAGTAACTAGTAAATTCCAGGACTTGGCACTACTCTTAGCCAAGCGAGAGATTGCCAGGCAGTGGAAATCCCAAAGAGGACCCTCAATCGGGGGATGGAAGAAAGAGTTAATGAGATGGGCAGATTATGAGGGTGCTACACGACTGAGGGTGCTACACGACTAAGAGAGGGCAGAAGGGGCAGGGGTTCGTGGGAAGCACCAAAGCACTGTAGTCCCCGGGCAGTAGCTCCCAACCGCGTGACCACCATTGGGATCACGTGTTAGAAGCGGATACACCAATATAGGAGATTCCGAGCAGCGGATCGGAACCTTCACGGCGCACGGAGTGATTTATTAAAGGAGGCAGGCTCACCTTGAAGAAGTAAGCAGGGATCACGGGGGCATGGACCGAAACGGTGGCAACTATCCGGCTCCATTTTATTTCGAAGCTCAGACTCGTAGGTCGGATGATTGATGGAGATCAGATCTGACAGGGGGCGATGAGGCACGGTCAGATCCTTTCATGTCTCCACGCATACCGGGATCTAACAACTATAGCGTTAAAGTTTGAGGAGATCATTTGCATATTTGACTCGGCACATATTTACTGTGTTTTATCCCTAACCACTTGTGCATTATCCCCTTATTCCATATCAGTGTGTGACTACAGGGGGCCGCCCTCGCTCCGATGCCCTTTCGAGCACATACTGCGGTGAAACTCTAAAAGATTGGCAGGTTTCACTTGATTCTTCAGTGAATATAGAGACGCCCAGTGAAGGATAAGGGCGTGGTGGTGAATCCCAAGTTTTTATGTGATGTATTCCAATTTTACAACTTGTTTAGACAATTTCTGGGGATATAATCCTAACATGCGGTTATTAAATATAAATGTAATTAACCGTATGCACTGATTAAGTTTAGAGTGACAGACCAACTCGTTTTCATGAAATCACGAACACACCCCAATATCTTTCACTTTATTATATTTTTTTCACTTACAGATCATATTCAAAGTGTGAATACAAGACCCATACGTAAGTACAGGGTTAGTCTTAGACCCTCTAATGTAGAAAGGAGGGTAGGACGACAGGGATCTATCAGTCCTAAAGAAAGCCAGGGAAGACACAAAAAGCCAGCTGAAACATGTTGACTTATCTGCAGAGAGGAGTGGCGAATGGTGCATAATAGACCGTGCTCACCACCATCCCCAAGGCCGTTAGACCTTCTTAACCCTGGCCAGGGAGTCCAGGAATAAAATAGGCATTGGAACATCATTTTCTGTACTTATTATTCACTTGATCCCTACTATTACTACTATTGTTTTGTCTCCCCCACCCTATTGCTCCATCACAGGTGTTGGTCTGCGCAGGGGTGTGTTTAGCAGCCCAATGATGAAGCATGCCACATTAGTGTGGGTGAGGGCCGTTTTTCAAACATGTTGTCTTTGCCTTACATAACTCTTTAAGTGATTTCTCTTTCTTTCACTCCTACTTCCTTTTGTGTGTTGAGTTAGTTATTGAGGAGGTCGAAGTAGGAGTTGTCCCTCCTCCCCCTCTTTATTGTGTGGAACGTTCCTTGGAGGCAGCCAGGGCGTGGGAGGCACTAGTGACATCACTGAAGCACCCGGAACCGCCCCTTCCACAGGAGACACTAGATAGCACTTGAAATTCCCAGTCATGCAAACGTGGACTAGATTATACTGGACTATGCAATTACATAATTAGTCCCCAAATAAAGAGGTTGAAGCAGAATGCCCAAAATTAATAAACTTGTGTAAGTAGGGGGCACCAGCATGTGCCATGGAAATGTTGTAAGGTACATAAAGACATTGAACCCAGGCAGGACACGCCCAGAGGGCGGGGGGAGGGCACAGAGGGGATTAGTTGGGGAATTCTTGCCAGAGGTACGAGGCATAACACGAGTATAGATTGACTAGACCTGGAGGAATAGTGCACCGCATGTGTAAAGCAATGATGTAGTTAAGAGTATACACTCTGAAAGAGATTGACTCCTGTCTGTATCCTGTTTGCTATGCAGCGGTTGAGGTGTTTAATGGGAGGCTCACAGAGCTGTGGCCACTGATTCTCTGTACATGTATAACTCGTGCCCCGTTACACGCCACGGAAAGCAAAAAACAAGCGGAGGCGCTTGGGCGGTGGACGGAGGGCTGGGAATTACATGATGCATGGCGCGCAAAACATACAGGGCGCAGGGAATACTCCTTTTACTCGCCACCACATAGACTACACACTAGGATCGACCGTTTTCTGTGCTCCGGCACTCTGCTAGGGTCCATTACCGCGGTGATCCACATGGGGAAAACACTATCGGACCATAGCCCTGTAGAACTGACCATGCAATGGGGCAGGGTTCCTTCTCCGATCCCGACCTGGAAATTACAACCTGAGATGCTAGAGGATCAGGTATTCCGCACAGCCCTCTCGGAGGCGATTGTAAATTATTTTTCTGAGAATAAGGGGACTGCTAGCTCCCGACAGGTGGAATGGGACGCCTTCAAGACGGTAATACGAGGAGTGGCAATTAGCACCAAAGTAGGAATGAGACTCACCCTTATAGAGCGTATTACAGAGACAGAGGCCAGGCTGGCAACACTAGAGGGGGAGGCTGCAGGGACAAATGACCAATTGACGCAATTACAGGAGGCTAATATCCAATACGCGGAGCTACTTGAAGAGCTGCGTATTGTGGACCATAGGCTGTTCATACAAAAACAACATTCCCAGGCTGACAGGGCGGGACCTCTGCTAGCCCGACTAGTCCGAAACGCCCCACTGCCCACACCTATACTAGAAATCCGGAATAACAGGGATGTAGTAGTAAACACGCATTTCGACATCAACACCGCGTTTAGGGACTATTATGAACAGCTTTATGGCCCATCGCCTATCCTCACACGCGCTGACTTTGAAGCGTTCTTCAATGGCATTTGCATCCCCCAACTCACACAAACGCAGCGTAATGACCTCCTGCGACCAATCACAGGGACGGAAATACGACAGGCGATTAAGGCATTGCTGCGGAATAAGGCCCCGGGAACGGATGGCCTACCGGCCGAATTTTATGCAATATATATCGATGTACTGACTCCTCACTTGCAATGTCTTTACTACGAATCACTGGAACGAGAGGGGTTGCCAGCTACTACATTGCAGGCATTGGTGGTATCATTATTGAAACCCGGAAGGGATGCCTTGCTTATCTCGAGTTATAGGCCGTTATCACTTCTCAATACGGACTATAAAATCCTGAGTAAGATATTGGCCACGCGACTTAATCAATTTATTCCTGACCTGATACATCCTGATCAGTGGGGGTTTGTGCCTGGCAGGAGTACGGCCATCAATATTAGACGATTACACCGAGTACTGTTGGGCACGCAAAAGACGGGCACCACAGAGGGCTGCATATCACTCGACCTGCGGCAGGCGTTTGACTCCCTGCGATGGGACTACATGTTCTATGCGCTTGCATGCTTTGGCATACCCGAGGAATACATAGCATGGGTGCGCTTGCTTTATACCAACCCAACAGCGCGAGCACGCACGGGTCGGTTTGTCTCAGGCCAATACACAGTTGCTCGGGGACGAGACAGGGCTGCCCCTTGTCGCCATTGCTGTTCATCCTGGCGTTAGAACCGCTGCTACACAAACTCCGTACCTTCGCGAGTGGCCGGGGATTATTGCGGGGCGTACGATCCACACCGTCTCTGCATATGCAGATGACCTCATTCTTTATATCAGGGATATGACCGCTGATCCTTCCCCTATGCCCGCCATATTTGAGACATTTCAAAACATTTCGGGCTTGGCCATCAATGCTGCCAAGTCGTATGCGTATTTCTTTGCTGGTAGCGAGAGGAGCGGATCTTTTCGGTTCGGTCCCTGGGCCTTTCACATAGCGCCAGTCACGTTTAAATACCTTGGAATACAAATTTACCGCACTAACTCGGACCTCTTAGACGGCAACTTAGGGCGAGCGATTACTGCTCTTAAATCCCAAATCCAGTTCTGGGTCTCACTGCCTTTATCGGTGGCAGGCAGAGTGGCCATTACAAAAATGGTGCTGCTGCCGCAGCTCCTTTACTTCTTCACCAACCTGCCACTACTTGTACCTGCGAGGTTCTTTAAAGTGTTGAACTCTCTGGTGACAGAGTTAATATGGGGCCCGGGGCATAGACGTATAAGCTTGGCGAAGTTGCAGCTCCCCACGAACCAGGGAGGGATGGGGGTACCGGACCTACGAGCATATTGCTACGCCAGCCAGTTGCAATGGCTGGCGTACTGGCTTGCTGGCCGCAACTTACATGAGCTGGATATGACAGTGCGGGACAGGGATAAGGGGCTCCTTCACAGGCTTTTACTACCACAAACTCCCCCGTTGGTGCCCGAGCCCCCCTTATTAAGGTTAGCTATATTATACTGGCGGAGTGCGGTAAGATATACTGGCCAGAAGATGCCGTACGCCCCCACTATCCCGCTGCTGGGTATCCCCACGCGCTCGGGATTAACCTCCCGCCGAACCCTACAAGCTTGGACTGAGGCAGGCGTCACCACCCTAGGAGACTTATATGCGGATGGGGCGCTGATGACACACGGAGCGTTTGTCCGTGCCCATGGGGCCCCAGATATGCTATTCCTATTACACGCGCATATTTCCAGATATATACGCACTACGTGGTCACCGGATGGTACGGAACCACCCACGAACACACTGCTTACCATGCAATACCTGATGGGTGGCGGGGCCAGATTGACGAAATGGCTAACTCACGGGATTCGAACTGAGAGAGCGATCTCATTACAGCAGCTGCGCGACAAATGGGAAGGGGATGTGGGTCGTGTATTTACGGACAAAGAATGGGACGTCATACTGGGGTTCCCCAAGAAGGTTTCTCGTAATCCCAAATTTAAATTTATTCAGTTGATGTTGTTGCACAGGGCGTACTTGACCCCACGTAGGTTGCGAGCCATGTTCGCAGAGGTGACAGATGCATGCCCGCGCTGCTACACACCCAATGCGGGACTGATCCATATGGTATGGGATTGCCCTCGATTGGGACATTATTGGGCGACAGTATGCAAAATATTATCGGCGGTGGCCCGGTGCGCCGCAACGACACCTTGGAATATTGCATACTAGGACTGGGACCTCGGGGAGGGAAGGGCAACCCTACCTCGCGTTTCGCTAATCTCGCGCTCCTGCTAGCCAAAAGAGCCATAACCACACGATGGAAGGCTACTAAAGCCCCGTCATTACACGACTGGCATACTGAAGTGTTGAAGTGGGGTAGGGCAGAGGGGGCTGAACTGAAAAGGGAGGAATACAGAGGTAATAGGAAGACTCCGATCTCGCTGGACTGGTACGCAATGCTTGAAGAATACGCAGCGATAGATATTTTGTCTTACTAGGAGCTGTTGGGGACCCTGCAGAGGGGGGCTGCTGGAGGGAAAGGGGTGGATCGGACCCCTCATGTTGCATGTTTGCCACGACCAGAAGGGTGACGGGAATACATAGTTTTAATATGACAGACTTGGGTACCAAGATGTATATAATTGTGGATATGGAAGAGATACCATTGCTGTTGTCAAGTATTATGGACCGGGCATGCAGGGAGGGAGGGAGGGGGATGGTTGTTAATAGTTACGTTGTTTATTTACATTATGCTCAGATAAGATTTACCAACTTGTTGATCGGTCCCCTGCACTACGATGTGGGTGAGAATAGTGAGGAAAGACATGTTTTACTGTGATGTTGGAAACTTAACAATCCTAACAGCTCGCTATAAGTGGCCAATTGGCGTCAATTCTACAATTACGGATGTCAACATTTACTCCGGGGTAACATACTAGGATGGTGATAATAATGGTATAATATGCTGAGTGTATATATTTCCTCATGAGCAGTTATATGACGTCTGGCTTAATGTTTTTTGTAAAATCAATAAAAACATTTAAAAAAAAAAAAAAAATGTATAACTCGTGCCCTGCTTTCATTCATATTCAAAATTATGTTAAAACAAAATAAAAAATACTGTAGCATATGTAGGACCAGCAGGGCAGGGACAACCGCAGATCAGAAATGAAATTAGTTAAGCACTTAAAATTGGAATATTCATTCATAAAGAGGTAAAGCCGTATTCAATTAAGTAAAATTAATTAAAAAAAACTTTTGAATTGGTGACTAGAGGTGCTGTTCGTATTGCTGAGCTAGACGACAGGTCTATTGTTCTACCTCTGTAGGGGGGAGGTGAGACAAACTCTGTACCAGATTGCTCAGGAGCATCAATCTGGTCTCAACATTGGCAGCAAAGAATACTTTAGGATTGCTACAGTAAAAGCTACCACATATAGAAATGTCTGCACGTAGTCCTCTTAAATGATATCCAGTAGCCTATCTGTTGCCCCACCAGGTTCATAGTTCAGCAGAGGGTAAAGTAGCCCGGTACCTGCAGGAAATGTCTCATGTCTAGACCATTAAATTTAACAAACTCCAGCAGCCATTTATCTTTGGTCCTATTTGGACACCAAGCTCTTTGTATGTGAGATGTCCGAGTCTGCACACATTGGATCTGCATGTCAGGATCTCTGCAACTAACCTCATAAAGGGAATTCAAGATTCTGGACCTTGTGGGGCTCCTACATTGCAATTGCTGTATTCACAGACTCTTGCAATCTTCTGCAACTATATAAATGGACTAAAACTGTTGGTTCCTGCGACTGAAAGACTTTCTATTCATACTCACATGGCCATTGTTATAGAAAGCGTTGGCATCTTCTCTGATTAGAAGCTGGTTGCTCCAGTATTGAACCTTGTGTAATCGGTACGTTGAACTGATTTCCCAGGCATGTGATTAACCCACAGTCATACAAAGGCAATTTGCCCCATTTACTGAGATTGAATGTTGAATGGGGAGCAGGAAATAATAACTTAGGTGTGCCCCAAGGTGGGCAGGGTGGACACAGACCTTTCTATAATCTTTATATTTCAAATTGTCCCTACTCTTAAGCTAAACCCTCTGCTACGCCCAAGGATACCAATGTTCAGGATGTTGCAGGTAAATCAAATAGACACAACACTACAATGTCACTACACATAACTAGCACGTTTAAGCCCTCATCAGAGTGTAAGATACTGTACGGAAATGTACAAGATATGCAGCTGTCTGGTTCACACAGCTCACTTACTGGTAATCTACTACAGGCTGTACAGGTCTCAGATGAAAATCTGTACTTAAGGGGAGAGTGGCTCTTTTTCTGCAAAAGAACATCTCTAATCAAAGTCAAAAAGTTAATAAGATTGTGAGTGATAATGATGAGATTATGGATTTCTCACACTCCTATCCCCAGACTTCCAGTGAAGGATCGACCATATCCTGTTGAGTCTTCATCCTAGAACTGATCTGGTATGTTGGAGAGGCTATCTGAATTCCCTTGTTTCTGGCCAGAATGATGAATCACAATCATGTACAGTCTTTTCAACAGGATTACGCACCCGAATACCTTTTCCCTTTAATATGCATCAATCAGTTTAAGGCTTGGTAAAAAATCTAGGCAACCTTTATGATAGTTAGAAAGTTTTGTAAAGCTCGCAATTGCAGAAGCGCCTTAGCGCTAAATGATCCAGCTAAAGACCAAAGTTAGAAAGGTAGCAGATCATGAAGTGGAGATCGAATAAAAACATGTTTTCAATAGTTTCATAAACGAGTGCAAGTTGGACTGAGATCTCAGCATGAAAGGCTGAGAATTCCAAAGCTTGCAGGCCAAATACGAGAAACTTCTACCTCCCCATCTGGCACTTCTGATTTTAGGAACAACTACAAACTTGGCAGTTCCTGATCTGAAGTTTCGAGTAGGGACATACCAGGAGACAGTTTTCTGCATAGACATAGGACCATCGTTGTGCAAGGCCTTGTGGATGATACAGAGGGCCTTACATTTAATTCTATTAGACACTGGCAACTAGTGTAAGTCACGGATGCCTTTGGAAATTGATTCATACGTTGGGATCTTCAAAAGAAGACAAGCTGCTGCATTCTGAAGTGATTGAATGTTTAACAAAGATTTTTTCTATAAGCCCAGATAGAGGGTATTATAGTAATCAGTACGTGATAACACAATTGCAACAACAAACCTCTGCATGTCTACTGGTATAAAAGAAAACCTCTTCTTCAAAAAGCAAAGTTTTTTGCTTTTTGGACTTGAAGTGGGGGAGTGCCTAAAGAAGAGGGCCACCAAGACTCGTTCCAGAAAGTGTTCTTGGAGCCAAAGTGCATAATTTCCGTTTTTTGGAAATTTCGTTTTAGGCAACTGTCTTGCATCCAGATCACAATGTTGGAGAGACAGTCCTTAAATTTGGAGGCCACGGCATCGACTTTAGAAGAGATGGAAATCGCAATCTGTGTTGTCTGCATATGACACAATGGCAAAGCCATAAGAGCTAATAAGCTTTGCCAAGGGGATAACATATATATTGAAAAGAGTATGACAAATGTTTATGGCTATAACTTTGTAAGCCCAGGTGTTTGGAGAGCTTGTTTGCTCACAGGTTGCTTGATTCACCTTTCTTGAAAAATAAAACACTTAAAATGTCCTCATGCTTTTATTTGCATGAGAGACTTCAGCACCAGTGAATTACAGGTGCATTTATTTGAATGATTCTCTCTTAAGAGGTGTCTTTCAACCCTGCAAGATTTCTGGTAGTTTTCAGTCGCTCTTACAAGGTTGAATTACTTTTTTGAAATGAGTTTAATGCGTGAGCTAGTTATGGTTTTATAGCGCCATGAAAGATTGGATTTGTGCCTACGTTTGAAGAAAATCCCACTCACCAAAGACATGCATCATGGCCTTTAAAAACTTAGGGCCCGATTAGGAGTTTGGCAGTCCGACTGCCATACCGCTGCAGCGGCAGACCCAAGAAGACCACCGGGTCGACGGTCTCCCACCCGCCGTATTACGATGTTCCCGCTGGCTCAGCGGCGGTGTTTCTGATAGCTGTGTATATTTTCTCACATGGGCCAATGCTGGTGTGTTTATTTTTACTGCACAAGTTTTGAATGTACACATATGCATGACACGTGAAAAAATACCTATTACCAGTACTTTCACATTGCTGGAGTCTGGACCATATGTGCCCAGTTCAGTCAGTGGGTAAATGCTAGAAAACGGCCTTAACTGGATTTTGGCACCCTGGAGGAAGGGATCCATGTGGGAGACTGAAGAGAAGATAATGAAATGGGTGAGTATGCACCCCACATCCTTCGATTCCACTGACATGAAGCAGGCGGTCCCACCGCCACGGTCGGTTCGTCAGAAAGCCAGCTCCTAATTCGGACGGCAGTCTACTTCTATGTACCGCCCTATGACAGCTGCTTCTTCCCAACTGCTGTCGAGTCAGTTGGTGAATGGCTGGCGGTATCTGCGGTGCACCGGTAGTCTTTCATTCAGCAGACAACCAACATTGTAATTTGGCGGGCAGATCGCATAGTCGACGGCAGTGAAACTGCGGCTGCTGCGACAGTGGTTCCAAGACCACCAATATTGTAATCAGACCCCAAGGGCTTGGTTTAGAGTTTAGCAGACGTGTACTCTTTCACAAATGTGATGGATATCTCATCCGCCTTATTACAAGTGCAAAATATCCTGGGACCAATGTTGAACTGTCTTTTCAGGCAGTTTGGCACTGTCAGATGGGCCGGTGAGCGAGTCATTTTTCAGCCCTGTGTGCTGCAACGGTACTAAAAAACAGCCCACTTCTCGGCTTGCTCAATGGAGATCCCATGCCCTCAACAGTGCCCTCGTGCACCCAGGTGACAGTGCCCTGTTGGAGAGTGGCGTTGCGCTTTACCCGATGGAACCTTTGCCTCACGGACATGACTCCTCTGTGGCAGGGACCTGGCTTAGACAGGTGTCGGGACTGGTCGGATTCACCCAGTGTAACCGGATAGGGATCACATACTTGGGGTACGTCCACCGAGGGGAGACCCTGATGTCCTTTCAAGATCTACGAGACCAATATAACTTATCCCATACACAATTCTTTTGATATCAACTGCGCCATGCCTTGTGAGTTTATCTCCCAACAGCCTCCCTGGTCCCTGAATACAGTCCCTTCTGAGACGAAACTCCTGATGGGGAGCTTATGCAAGGGTGCTATATCATCGATCTATCGCTCACTGATAACCAATGCATCGGATAACTTCCTTCCTCTCCGAGGGAAATGGGAGGGCTGGGTGGGAAAGCTAGATGAGAACGACTGGAGGGAGGTATGCGTGGCCCTGAGAGAACTGACTATTTCCTCACGACTGCGAATGATCCAAATTAATTATTTTAACGCAACATATCTGTTTCCCCAGTGGCTACAGCGGATGGGCTTTGTGGCACAGGCCGCATGTGCGCGGTGCTCGCTCCCTGGTGCCAACTTCTTTCATGTAGCTTGGTCTTGCCCAGCCTTCCACTCCTTTTGGAGTGTGGTGAACCACAAAATGTCTGAGGTGCTGGGCTGCTCCATTGATATGGGCCCCTGAGCTACGCTACTGGGTCTTGTGGAGGAAATTGGAGTGCCACGCTCCGAAAGAATCTATATAGGTGTGGTGTGCTTAGTGACCAAAAGGAATGTTGCCTGCCATTGGAAGCGACCCGAGCCCCCTTCACTGGTGGTTTGGAAGGGGTGGGGGGGTTGACTGGTACGCGCTTCAAGAAAAAACACGAGGCATGTGAGCTGTAGATCACATGCTTTGCATAAGATCGCCATCTAGTATTGGGTCCGGATGTTTGCACTTTGTTTTTCTGGAAGAAGTTTTCCCTAGTCACGAGGTAGGGGGACTCCTCCCTTAGGTAATAGTGTGCATGGTCATCGGCTCCATCTTCAGATTGTTTTTTTCCGCCATCGGGTTCGGGTGTACCTCGCTGCGCTCCGGTTCAACGTCGATCCTTCGATCTTTCTTGGCGCGTATCACATTCACACTCGACGGTATTGTTTCCGTTCGTGTTCCCCTTTCACCGCGGATCGTTATTCCTAAAAAACAAATTCGATCGGACAGCTCGTGGTAGGCCGTCGGGCCTAGCCCCTGGTTCGACTCGCAGACGATGGAACAAACTCCGTTCAAGTTCTGTCCTCGGTGCCACGCCAAATACCCGCGCACCGACTCACACAACGTGTGCAATTTGTGTTTGTCACCTGACCACAGAGAAGACCACTGCGACGCGTGCCGAGCTTTCCGCTCCAAAAAGACTCTTCGCGATCGTCGGGCCCGACGACGCAACATGCAGAGACAACAAGCAGGTTCCATTCCGGACCTCTTCGGGCCTCAATCAGAAGAGGAGGAAGGCGACGAGCCCATCGGAGCCGATGAGGAACAGGAAGACAACTTTGTTTCCGAAAATAGCTCCGATGAGGATGAAGACATCCCGCAGGGACAACGTACCGTGAGTACAACCCCTACCTTGCCCCACCTTCCACTTCCATCCAAGAAAAAGGCTTCGCATCAACCTGCACCCTCGGGCCCCGGTGGGCGCCAAGAACAAGCTTTCGAAGCCCCGCCTTCGGGCTTGGCACCGAAGCATACTAAAAAGCCTTCCGGCTCCAAAAAGCCCCATGCCAAATCGGGCACCGAGCCAAAGACTTCGGAGCCGATCATCCTCCGTTGGCACCGAAACAGACTTCGGATCCGAAAACCCCGGCCAAGAAACCATTGGCCCTGAAACATTCAGAGCCGAAACACACGGAGATGCCAAAGTCACCCAAAAAACATGTTTTCGGTGATCCAATCAACAAACCGGATCCCAAACAAAAAATTCTGGTTATACACCCAAAGACTGGACATATCACCACTAAAGTGACTTTAAAAAGAGGTGCTACTACAGACCAGGAATACCACATACCATTGAAGAAGAGAACTGTTGGGACAAATCCTTCCCCTCCTCCTCTTCCTCTTCCTTCACCTTCTCTACCCCAGGCTATACCTGTGCCAACTTCACCTGAGCACTCACCACCACACACACCGGACAATCAGCGTGATGGGGATGGGGATAATAATGATGACAATCAGCCTTGAGACGTGTGGGATGACTATAATACTGATTCTCCCACTGATAACGACCCGGACATATATCCTACCAAACCCTCTCCACCAGATGACAGTGTAGGATTTGTCGAAATGTTAAGTAGGGCTGCTACTTACCATGGAGTCCCACTGCACAAAGAATCCCTTGAAGAGGACTTTCTTTTCGAGACTCTACAAAACACACAAACGTCTACACACATGTTGCCCATGTTGAAAGGCATGACCAGACATGTAGACGACATTTTTAAGGCTCCTGTTAGAGCACGTATCCTTACCCCAAGGGTAGATAAAAAAATACAAGCTTGCCCCATCAGATCCAGTCTACATAAAAGGTCAACTACCATTAGATTCACTAGTTGTTTGTAATGCACGGAAAAGGGCAAACTCCCAGACTACTGAAGACGCACCACCACCAGATAAAGAGTCTAAACTCCTTGATGCTTCAGGGAAAAGGATAGCCTCACAGGCTGCTCACTTCTGGCGTATTTACAATACACAGGCATTGTTAGCACGCTATGACCGCGCACACTGGGATGAAATGGAGCAACTCATCCAGTTTCTCCCTCAAGAACACAAATCAAAAGCGCAAGACCTGGTTCGTGAGGGGCAATTAATTTCTAACAACCAAATTAGATGCTCCCTAGATGCTGCTGATACATCTGCCAGAGCGGTAAACACTAGTGTTCTTTTAAGAAGGCACGCCTGGCTGCGCATATCAGGGTTTAAACCGGAAGTTCAAACTTCGATGCTAAACACACCCTTTGACATGGAACACCTTTTTGGGCCGGTGGTAGACACTTCATTGGATAAAATGAAGAAAGATACTGAAGTGGCTAAATCCATGGGAGCACTTCAGTCTCCACAAGGGCGTGGTTCCTTTTGTCGCTCCTTTTATTGAGCAGGATCTAAGACTACTTCCTCAGACACTGCGTCCACCTATAAGGGCAATAACCAGCCCTCAGGTTCCAAGGGCTTTTATCGAGGCAATTACAGAGGAAACAACAGCAAGGGCAGAGGTAGAGGTTCCAACACACGTACCTCGCTCCAATACAAAACAGTGACTTGCCTATAGTTCCCCCCGACCACTTAACACCTGTAGGGGGAAAGACTGTCACAATTTCTACCAAAGTGGCAGTCAATAACAACAGACAAATGGGTTCTCCAAATTATCCATTCTGGTTACTGCCTGGAGTTCATCAACACTCCTCCAAACATTCCCCCAAAATCGCACAGGCTTCCACCGGATCACATAGACCTTCTCAAACAGGAAGTACAATCCCTGCTACTAAAACAAGCCATAGAGCCCGTACCACCTCAACACCAAGGGTCGGGCGTGTACTCCTTTTACTTTCTAATTCCAAAAAAGGAATGCTCTCTCAAACCCATACTGGATCTCAGAGAACTCAACCTTTACATACAGTCAGACCACTTCCACATGGTAACCACTGCAACAGATACTGCCTCTTTTGCAAAAAGGCGATTTTCTTTCTACTCTAGATTTAAAGGACACCTACTTTCATATTCCAATCCATCCAGCTCACCGCAAATTTCTCAGGTTTGTGGTAGCAGGTCAACACTACCAATTCAAAGTGCTCCTATTCGGAGTCACCACCGCTCCCAGAGTCTTCACAAAATGTCTGGCGGTAGTAGCTGCGCATCTCTGAAGACAAAGCATACATGTCTTTCCTTATCAGGACGACTGGCTCATCAAAGCCAGCACATACCAGCAATGTCGCAAGCACACTTCGCTAACCATTCAGCTGCTTCAACAGCTAGGGTTCTCAGTCAATGTATTAAAATCACATCTTCAGCCAAACAAAGTTCAGGAATACCTAGGAGCCACTCTAGATACTCACAAGGCTCTAGCGTATCCCAGTGCAGCCAGAATTCGAAACATTCAAGCGCTCATTCTCAAATTTCAACCCACTCAGTCACTTCCGGCTCGAGTGTTTATGCAACTGCTGGGAATGATGGCATCTTGCATCATGATGGTTTCCCACGCCAGGCTACATATGCTTCCACTTCAAGAGTGTTTAGCCAGTAAGTGGAACCAGTCTCAAGGTCTATTAACCGATCTAGTGTTGGTAAGCGGCCGTACTCATCGCTCTCTGCAGTGGTGGAACACACAAAACCTATAAAAAAAGGGCGGCCGTTCATAGACCCGATTCCACAAACAGTGTTAACAGCGGACGCATCCCTTACTGGTTGGGGAGCTCATCTTCAACAACACACAGTGCAAGGACTGTGGAGTCGCCAGCAAAAGATGCTCTACATCAATCACTTAGAGCTCATGGCAATCTTTCTAGCGCTCAAAGCCTTTCAAGATCACTTGTCTGGCAAAGCTGTGTTAGTCCGAACCGACAACATGACAGCTATGTATTACATACAAAAACAGGGGGGGGGCACACTCTCTCCAACTGTCCCACTTAGCCCAGGACATCTGGAAGTGGGCTATTCACCACAAAATGTATCTCCTAGCAGAACACCTCCCAGGAGTCAACAATCAGATTGCGGACCTCCTCAGCAGGCAAAGGTATCAAATACACGAGTGGGAACTTCACCCTCAAGTTCTACACCCATACTTCCAAAATTGGGGAGTCCCTCACATAGACCTGTTCGCAACACCCGAAAACGCAAAATGCCAAAGCTTCGCCTCCAGGTATCCACACCCTTTGTCCAAAGGCAATGCTCTATGGATGAACTGAGCGATACAGAAACCGGTCCCAGGATGCTTGTTTCCGGTCCAGGGAAGACATGGCTTGGCAGTTCGGGCTGGACTGTTCCCATGAGGCACAGGGTCAGACTGATTTGCATATGGCCATGTCTGAACTGGGGTGGTGGAGTGAGCTAAAGAATGATGATGGATTAAACCCAGATCAGTTGACTGGGGGTGAGTGTTTGATTAGCTCAAACGCTCCGTCCATCATCCCCTTTGGTATCGCTATGGATGAACTGGTCAGGGATATTTGCCTACGCTTTTCCGCCTCTCCCACTCATTCCATCAGTGGTTCGGAAACTCAGGCAAACATCACTCATGCTAATACTAGTAGCTCCAACATGGGCACGTCAACCCTGGTTCACAACCCTGTTGGAACTCTCTCTGGTACCACACCAAAAATTGCATTTGACTCCCAGTCGCCTCACACAGAGCCATGGAGAAATCAAACACCCAGATCCCAAACAGCTAAACCTTGCGATCTGGCTCCTGAAGTCATAGAGTTTGGTTATCTCAACCTTCCACCAGACTGTATGAACATTATTAGAGAGGCCAGAAAGCCTACCACAAGGGCCTGCTACGCAGCCAAATGGAAGCGTTTTGTCATCTATTGCAATAACAATCACATCAACCTCCTTGATGCTTCCATACCGAACATACTGTGCTACCTATTGCATTTGCAGCAGTCAGCATTGGCCTATACATCCATCAGACTGCATCTTGCTGCCATAGCAGCTTACCTTCAAAATAGGCACCATTTATCGCTATTTCGAGTGCCTGTCATCAAAGCATTCATGGAAGGACTAAAAAGGGTAATACCACCAAGACTTCCACCTGCCCCAGTATGGAATCTTAATCTAGTCCTCACAAGGCTAATGGGTCCGCCATTTGAACCTATGCACAAATGTGAACTACAGTTCCTTACTTGGAAAACAGCTTTCCTCATTGCAATCACTTCATTAAGGAGAGTGGGTGAACCACAGGCACTAACCATAGAAGAACCCTTTTTCCAGCAACATAAAGATAACGTGGTTCTTCGTACCAACTCTAAATTCCTACCTAAGGTTGTATCTGCATTTCACATCAATCAATCGGTTGAATTACCTGTATTTTTCCCTCAACTTGACTCTGTTGCAGAACGAGCTTTACATACCTTAGATGTCATAAGAGCTCTTTTGTATTACACTGAAAGAACAAAATCATTTCGTAAAACCAAACAACTCTTTGTAGCTTTTGCACCACCTCATAAAGGCAATCCTATCTCCAAATCCGGGATTGCTAGGTGGATTGTCAAGTGTATTCAGATTTGTTTCAAAAAGCCAAAAGGACTCTCATAATACCCCCTAGAGCACATTCCACTCGCAAATTAGGGGCTACTATGGCTTTCTTAGGGAATATTCCTATTTCTGATATCTGCAAAGCTGCAACATGGTCTACACCACACACATTCACCAAACACTATTGTGTAGATGTGTTAGCAAGACAACAAGCTAATGTGGGACAAGCAGTACTTAAAACGTTATTTCAGACAACTCCAACAGTTACAGGATAGCCACCGCTTCGGGGAGACTGCTGTATAGTCTATGCAAAGCATGTGATCTACAGCTCCATGCCTCGAACGGAAAATGCTAGTTACCCAGTATGCATCGGTTCTTGGCATGTAGAGCTGTAGAATCTAATGCGCCCACCCACCTCCCCGGGTACCTGTAACTGCTATAGTTCTCTGTTTTACTACAAATTCTTACGCATGGACATCTCTATTCATTACTACTACTCCATTCTCTTACCCTCTGCGGAAAACAATCTGAAGATGGAGCCGATGACCATGCGCACTATTACCCAAGGGAGGAGTCCCCTACCTCGTGACTAGGGAAAACGTCTTCCAGAAAAACAAAGTGCAAACATCCGGACCGAACACTAGATGGCGATCTTATGCAAAGCATGAGATTCAAGAGCTCTAAATGCCAAGAACAGATGCATACTGGGTAAGTAGCATTTTCCATATGAGGCAAGGGGGTGCCCCCAAAAAACATGACAAGATATGGGGTGGGTGGTGGGCATACCACTGATGTATTGAAGAATGTTGTTTACTATGATTATGCTGTTTTCATGAACTTGTCCGGGTATTACCATAATAAGAATGTTTATATTGCAGTGGATGATGCTTCATGTTATGAAGCTCAACAAAATTTGGTTATTAAAAAAAAACAGCCCACTTGCTCTTTCAAGTTGGTCCATCTGGCAGTGCCAGACTGCCCAAAACCTTCCAGTTCAACACTGGTCATAGGGACATTCTTTAGTCCAAAAGACATTACAATACAGTTTTCTTCTGTCAAAAATGCAAACCTCTTTATTTAGTCCCGCAATTAAAGCAAACTATTAGTACCAACTAACAACTCTGTGAGCTCAATCTCTCGTGGTATGAGGTAGGTGTGAATCTAGCTTGCAGAGGTGAGTCCGCATTTTCTTCATTTTTGTGACACTTTGCTTGACCATGAAAGGAACTCTATTGTGGGGGGTAAGGGGGGGGCGTTCTCTCTCTCTCTCTTGCTCTCTCTCTCAGCATCCCAGCATCACCAGTACTAATCCTCTATCTTTCTTCAGCCTTCATGATGGTACCTATGCACGGACTCTCATGGGCAGGGCTTTATTCAACAATCACTTGCACACTTCGAAACTCACATTTTGGTGTTGCTTCTCCAGATTGCCCAGCTCTGATCATCCTTACTCCATTCAACTTCAATAAAATTCTGTGGTGGAAGGGGAGGTGTTGCATGTGCCACCAAGTTGTACTTCCACCAAACATCATGCCCCACATTGCCCAAAGTAAACTATTTAACCATTGTCGGCCCAGTGGCAAAACTTGTATGTACTCTGTGGCTTTTCGCCTCTTGGGGATACCCAAGGCTCCCTGTTGTTACCAGGAGGAGGGTTGGATTCTCATGGTACTAAAAACTGGTGCAGCAATCTTTGAGCTCAGGGAATCACAAGAGCCAGAACAGTTAATTGCTGATTATTTCCCTTTGTTCATTTGGGCTCCAGGACTATTTGGTGAAAATATTGGGGGGGGAAAGTATTGTGATAAAAAAGTACTGTGTCAATGATTTTGGGATGTCAAAAATATAGTTGGCAGGAATATTGAAGGTAAAAATATTGTTTTAAATGTTGTTTTTAATATATATATATATATATATATATATATATATATATATATATATATATATATTTTTTTTTTTTTAAATAAATGTATTTGTATTTCAAAAGCATTTAATCATGTCTGTATACAAATCGTATCAACAGAGGAGGAAACGGCGCATAAATTAGTCCGCACATGTCAAGGTGGATTTCCCCATGTGTGTCCAAGTACAATCTGCATGCATAACATCTGTTCACACTTTAACGGATTCATTGTTCCAGCCCACCATCTTTAGACCTTCACAGGCACAACATATTGTCTGCAATGCAACTATAACTCCCAACAGAATTCCACCCTCCCATTCCCTCCTCCCCTGTTAGCTCCCACAGGAATAACAGTCACAATATGTACAGTCCAAAGTATAGGCTTATTGGCTCTTCAGCCAGGTTTCACAGTATGAGTGGTACTACCCCCAGCCATCTCATATGATGTGGAACCCCCGCAGTTAGCGCTGCAGTGTAGCATTAATGCCCCTGTATCACCGCAACTATTCCACCCAGCCAGTGAAGGAGACCTTAAGTCCTCTACCTCCTCCTCCGACAGGGCAGCCAGTGTCTGTGTCATCATCCCCCAGGAGAACAGGTCTTCTGGCAGTTTATCGTCTCTCCTCATGTGCCGCATGTGTGGCTCCTCAGCGCCCGCCAACTCAATCATATCCCTTCTCCAATTTTGTATCGGGGTGGGGGAGGGGGTCACGGACTAAGCCATTGTATTGCAATATGTCTCTTGGCCAGAACAAGGCCCAGAATCACTAATCACCTGCTCAGTTTCCCTTTGGTTTTAACTGGGATCAGGCCCAGCAGGCATTGTCTAATTGTATTAGAGACCGCCCAACCTGTTGTAGACTTAATGTGGGGTAACACCTCTGCAGAGTACACTACAATGGCAGTGCAGTGCCACACTTTGTGTGTGAAGTCTGCCGCATATTGACCGCACCGGGGCATGTGGAAGATCTGTTATGGTAAATAGGGTGGAGTCACAGTGGAGATAAATGGGCTAAGTGTACGTAGTAATATTGCACAAGTTTAAACCGAGGATTTATAGGGACCGTCGAACTGCCTCATTGACTTTTTTGCCCAATGCCCAGAAGTCAAGGGCGCATCACACGCCCGCTGCCATGGTTCTTCCAGCCGAAGCGACCCCACCTGATGGCCCTCCCACAGTGCCTGGTATATGTGTGTTATGTGTCTACGGCCTCCGGCTTGGGAGAGGATAGTGACCAAGGTCGACGTGGGTTTTTGGGAGCCTCACGGAACATCGGCTTCAGTTGCCGAGCTGTCCGCTGTTTTTGCATATTGCAAGAACTGCCCATGTCCTAGTGTGAACGCCTCGGCTGCATCCCGAAGCATAATAAAACGGTCCCCCGGATATAAGTCAGAAAGCATAAAACAGCCCTTCTCCCTCCACTTATCCGTCGACATAGTCTGTACAATGTGGGTAAAGGGTTGCACCATCAATAAATCTAAGTCTGGAGCATATGGGGCCCGTTCAGCACCCGCCACACCGTCCACTCCCAGAGCCGGCATAGTAGTCGGATTACATGAGGTAGTGACACTGGGACATTATTGCCCCTCAGTAACAGCTCACCCAGCCGATGTCCTGCATGCGTACCCGCCATTAGCGATCTTTGCCAGTTATCTACATCAAACCAGTGGACTGCGTGTTGAAGATGGGCTGCCAAGTGATATAACTCCATATCCGGGACCTCCAGACCTCCTTGCCCCCATTACCGTTTCAGGGTTGCCAAGCCCACTTTGCAGCGTTCCCCCGCCCACCATAACTGAATCAAAAGATTATCTAGCTCCTTAAAGATTCGGTGTGGGACCTCGTACATTGCTCCCTTAGCACATATAAACACCTGGGCAGCACTATCATTTTAATAAGGGTTATCTTTCCCATGAGAGACAGCTGTAGCAAATTCCAAAAACCAATTTGAAGGTTAGAGATTTCATATAAGCCTCCTCAGATTCAAATCGTGGGCCTGCTGCTCCCCATGCACAACATTTATACCCAGATATTTGACAGCATCAAGTCTCTACGGAATTTCAGTTTTCGGCAGTTGCTCCACAAACAATGTCGCCAACAACCCGAACTGGGCTGACTTGCTATTATTGACATTCAGACCAGAATACTCACCAAATTCCCACATAGCATTCAATAGGATTGGAATTGAAATATAGGCTGACACACATAGAGCATGGTGTTCTCGCCATACAGCGAGACCAGATGAGTAGTACCGCCGACCCGAACACCCTAAGTTGTTCAGGACAGTTCTAAGGCGACCATGCCAATGGCTGCATGAGATTGGGAAAGAGCAGGAGTGACAACAGGCACCCTTGCCACGTGCCCCTCTGTAGCTGTACCTCCGCCGAGATATATTGGCCAGTTAGCACTCTCGCGACTGGGTGCATATACAGTAACCAAAACCATTTAATGAAATTGTCCCCCAACCCCATTGTGGCGAGTACCTGCCAAATATAGCCCCAACTAACAGAATCAAACGCCTGCTCTATATCCAAAAAGGCAAGGACGTTTAAGTCTGCCTCCAACTGGGGGGCGTGTAAAACATGGGCTAAGCAAGGGAGATTACACAGAATAAATCCCGACTGGTCAACATGAATTAGTTGTGGAAGAAATGGCAATAATCTGACCGCCAGCACATGGCTGAGTATTTTTTGATTGACATTCAACATAGACAGCGGGTGATACGAGTCCGCTACCATAGGGTCCTTCTCAGGCTTTGGGATCAGCACACTCAATGCTTCTCTCATGGAATTGGGCAGGATTTCTTTTTCCCAGGCTTCCATATATACCAGCAAGAGTTTCTCTAATAAGGATCCTGTGTAGGCCTTGAAATATTCCTCCAGCAGCCCATCTTCCTTTGGCGTTTTATCGGTCTTTAACTATTTTACAGCTTTCCGTAGCTCCTGTACCGTTAGGGGCTCCCCCAAAGACTTCCCGTCCTCTGGGGTAAGGCGCGGTAAGTGTAGAGCTTGCAAGTATTGGGTAAGGAACTGGATATCAATATCATGTGGTTTTGGCATACACTCTGCAGAGGTGGGTCTCAAACACCCTGTTTATTGATTGTTGGGTTGTAACTATCTGTCCAGTGGGATCTCTCAGCGCCAATATAGGTTGAGTCGAGGCCTCAGATCGTGTGAGTCGAGCCAGCGACTGGCCTGCCCTATCTCCTTTCATGTAGAGTCTCCTACAACATCTATCCATGTCTCCTTCAATCACACAAATAAAGTCTCCAGCCATAATTGTCTCTGATTCTAGGTAAGGCTGAGCCGCCGCAAGTACGCTACCAAAGAATCCACCATCATCCACATTGAGTGCATATACCTTAATTAAGCACAGGTCATACCCATCTAGTGACCCAGCCAACACTACCTAATGACTGTCAGTATCTATGTGCACAAGCGATTTCCGAAAGGGGACCCCGGGGCAACCCACACCAAGACCCCAGAGGCATAGCCCAAATAGGATGTCGAATAGATTTGGCCCCTCCACCGTTTCCTCAAGGCTATGATACAATCACCTCACACATGGTTTTCCTGAAGGAAGGCCATTTTTACCCCATATCTTTTGAGGATAGACATATACTCTAGCTTATTGAGACCCCACACATTCGAACTGAGGAATTTGTATTTGGTTCCTTCTTCTACCATAGTACGGTCTGGCTGCATACCCTAATGGCTGGAAAAAAAGCCCTAAATCTAGTGCTAAATAGTTCCTGACTACTAACTGTAGAAGGTTCCCTGTACAACCTCAACAGTGAAAAGTAAAACTTATTCTTCCCATCCCAGTCCCCATACCCTCCCATAGGCAGAACTAACAGAACCATGACTCAACCTATGGCCTAAAGGGTCCCGAATACCGCCCCACACTCCCACCCCCCCACAACCCTGATCAACAATTGTAGGTGTATATACTGTCCAAGTTGCCTACACTCCCATGAATTGCCAGCCTCACCAAGGTACTCTGCGATTCAGCAGAGGTGCGGTCCTCAGACGCTCGCGCTAAAGGAAGAGATTAAAGAAATCCTATTAATGACATTTCCCAGAGAGTCGGCGATTAAAAACATTGCTGAGAGGGTAGGTAGCGCAGAGGGGGATAGACATACAAAACTTTACTTAACAGCTCTTCCCCCACCTGTCCGCTCTGTAGGCCATACAAAGCATGCTCAGAAAGAATAATTTGTTGTTAGCTGTAGATCTGTAACAATGCAGTTACTATTTCCAGACTACTCTCAATCAACCCGCATTTGTGCTGTCACTAAGTGTGTCAGGTACAGTCCGAATAGGAGTGAAAGAATTTTAAAACAACTTCAGCAGGTTCAGTCTGCAGGGTTCCATCAGGGCAGATCAGTATACGCCCACCACCATGTTCTGTAGAAGTTTGGGAGCGGTATCCTGGCTGCGTTTTCCAGCGGTTGGAGTGGCAAACAACTGGGCAGCGCGGCTCCTGCCCCCTCTCACGTGTCAGGCCCACCGCGTCGCACCAGTCAGCCACCTCCTGTGAAGTCAAAAAGAACTGGACCGTCCCATCGTATTGCACTCTCAGTTTGGCTGGATACATAAGGCTATATTTGATGTTGTGTCCCGAAGGAATTTCTTGACTGGCACAACGTTTTTTTGCAGATCCTGAACCCTCCACGTCTAGTCTGGGAAAATAAGTATTGTGCTATTTTCAAAGTGCGGGGGCTGGGAGCTCGAGCGTGTTGCAAGATCGTATCCCGGTCCCTATAGTTCAACAAGCAAGCTATTATAGTCGGGGAGGGGTGCCGGTTTAGGCATTGGCGCCTGACCTCAGTGCGCCCTTTCAATCGTGAAAAACTTTGAAAGACGCATGGGTTTAAGTACGTTAAGTATCCACTCTTCCAGAAATAGCTGCACGGACTGACCCTCTACTCGCTGCGGGAATCCTACGAGGCGGATATTATTTTGTCACCCCTCCGCATCTTCAATACGATCTGCCATTCACGCCGCATTGCATTTGAGATCTGCCACTGTAGTGCGCAATGACCTGACCTCAGCCTTTAAGGTTGTGAGATCATCTTCAGTTCCAGCAACACAATCCCCCACCTTCCGGAGATCCATACGAAGATGATTAACATATATAGCTATGGTGTCCATTTTGGCCTCTCGGGCAGTCCTAATGCCCTAGACAGCCACCAGTATCTCAGCATTAGCTGACCCTCTGAGGCCCCTGGTCCAGAGCAGAACTCTCCTCTTGCACCTGTTCCTGGGGTTCCGGACCTGGGACAGTATATTCAATCAATCAATCAATCAGGTTACTGTAAAGTGCGACTACTCACCTGTAAGGGTCTCAAGGTGCTGGGTGGGGGGGCAGCTGGTCCTCCGGAGGCGCTGTGGTTCAGTCGAAGAGGCAGGTCGTAAGGTCCTTCCTGAATTGAGGCAGTAACTGAGATTGCCTGAGGTGGAGAGGCAGGGTGTTCCAGGTCTTTGCTGCGAGGTAGGAGAAGGATCTTCCTCCGGCTGTGGTCTTTCGGATACGTGGGATGGTATCCAGGGCCAGTTGGGTGGAGCGGAGGTCTGGTGGGTGCAAGGAATGCCAGGAGATGGTTAAGGTACGCAGGTCCTGTGTCGTGTAGAGCTTTGTAGGCGTGAGTGAGGATCTTAAATTGATTCTTTTGTTGACTGGGAGCCAGTGGAGGTTTCTCAGGTGGCCGGTGATGTGGCTGCGGCGGGGGATGTTGAGTATGAGTCTGGCGGAGAAGTTCTGAATGTTCTGCAGTTTCTAGAGGAGTGATGCTGGCGTAGAGTGCGTTGCCGTAGTCGATTCTGCTGCTGATGAGTGCGTGGGTGTCTCTCTTTCTGGATTCAGTGGGGAGCCACTTGAAGATCTTTTTGAGCAGGCGTAGCGTGTGGAGGCAGGATGATGAGACGGCGTTGATATGGCAGTTCATGGTGAGCGAAGAGTCCAGGATGATGCCTAGGTTTCGTGCGTGGTCTGTGGGTGGGGGTACAAGTGCTGCGGGCCACCAGGAGTGGCCTGCAGCACTCAATATAGTGATCAATTTTATGAGACTGTGCTGATTTCGAGCCCTTATCTTTTCCCATCATGGATGTTAGTTTGTAGTATTAGTGATGGGGAGCACTGCTAGCCACTCCCAGAAAGGCCTCCAAACCTTCACACCCAGAGAGCCCCACCCGCAGCCCCCTGGTCAGTCAAGCACTCACCATAGTCCCCACCAAGAGACAATTTCGTTTTATTTACTATAACGGCGCTGCACCAGAGACCTCTGCAGCAAATGTTGACGCCCGGCCAGGCAGCAGCACACATCAGGGAGACCCCCAAGGACAGTCAAGGCCCCAGGCATTGCAGTTAACAGCAGTCTCAGCAATCTAACTTCCAGCCAGGGCCCACCTCACCACATGGGAATAGTCTATAGTATCCGCCTCCTGCTGCATCCAACGCCAGCCGTGTTGGGAGTACCGGCAGCCCACTCCCTCCACCGCCCAAGGGCCACAGGGCGAAGAAACAGCCACCAAGGGGGCAACGGGAGCCGAGGTCACGTGGGCCCTTTTTTTTTCTCATGGGTCACGGTCTGCCCCCCAGCTCCACTTCTCACCTCCTACAGCCAGGCCAGGGTCCGGGTGTAAAAATCGATCCACCCTGGAGCATTGCATGATCAAGGGGCCACTGCATGCGCCCTCCGGTATGTGTGTCTCCAGCTCCAGCAGGCCAAAACACCGCAGCAACGTCCCTCGTTCAGCCCGGAGCGGGCGTGTACCCTTTGCTTCCAGCCGCAGCGCCACTGCCCCCTCACATGAATCGACAGCAGGCCGCCCTTGTCGTTAGACCACTATCTGCCCCGGGGCCTCGCCCCCCCTCCCCTCCCATTTCCTGCAGCGTATTCTTCGGCAGGGGCGGCCTCACTTTGTGGATGTCTCAGACATGACAGGTGCCTTCTTTGGCTCAGTGAGTCGATCGCCCCCAGGGCCCGCTCCGATGACGCTCACCTCACCGCCGCATGGTTCTCCACGAGGGCCGAGACACCCTCTCCGAGGTGGATCAAGCATCCCACAGTCAGGCTGGTGCTCTGGATGTCACCGTTGGGTGTGTGTCCGTACCGCCTCTACCAGTCCCGAAGCCCAGCCTAGCCATGCTCACCGCCTCACTTCAGGCCATAATGTCGGCTGTCCGCTCACTCCTGCTGCACGCCCCCCGGTGACAGCCCAGAGCCTGAACCCCAGCCGAGATTGTTGTGGGGTCAAGCACAGCCATGCAGTAAACCGCCGTAGTTGGGCAGGAGTACAGGATGATGGAGGATTATTATTTCCAGTGGGGGCGCTAGTGAAGGGCACGTCTATTCGGCCATCTTGCCAGGCCACACCCCCTTGTTGTTAATATTCTTGTAAAAAATATTGATTTAGAAAATATTGTATGTAATATCGTTTGTAAGTGTTATTTAGTATGCAGTTTATTATACTGTCCTTTATTCTATATGCTTAATACATTTTTTTATTTGTGTTTTTAGTAAGATCATTTATTATGAAATTATTGAAATTTTTATTTTTAATGGTATGAATGTTCATAAATAATGGTTTTATAATTATTTTTAGTTGTGGGATATTGGGTTTTTAGGGAATAAGGGTGGGGAGCGCTTTAAAAAGTGTATATTTTCCAGTAAATTTCATGTTAATTATTTTGATATGTAAATTCATATTTTAACTTTTTTTTTTTTTAAACCCTTTATTTTTGCATTTTCATATTGCAACACAACATAAGCATGCTGGGAAATGTATTCAGAAGACGAAGTAACAGTGCATACACAACAAGACATGTATTTTTCAAGAATTCATGCCTGTTAGTTACCTAAACTCTATGCACATGGTGTTGGAGAACCTCATATTAGTGCCTGGAGTGCCATTGGCGGACCTTGCCTGTACAAGTATTGACAAAGGTGGAGGCCACAGTGAGGGCCTCGAGCTGGTGGTCATGGGCACTCATAATGTTGACCGTATCAGCTCACTTACATAGGGTGAGGTTCGGTGTCCCCTTTAGTCCTGGTACCCCTGATCTGAGTCCATATACGCAGTATTATATTCATTAAAAGAGTCCAACATCACACCCCAGGCCTCCAAATCCTCAGTGACTTTGTTGTCCATACAAGAGAGTTTCATATGGTTTTCCTCCGCAATACACCATTCCAATCCATCTTTTATCCATAAGACCTCACTTGGGACTCTTGTACCCATCCATCCTGTCGCTATGCTCCACTTTGCAAGGAGCAATTCCAAATTGAAGGAGTTTATATGAAATCCTTCGTCCCTTGGGCTGTTTGATCCCCCCAACAGACAGACACTAATTAATCAATCAATCAATAAGGGTTGGTAAAGCGCAGCTACACACCCGTGAAGGTTTGAAGGCGCTGGGGGAGGGGGCGGCTCTGTTGAGTGCAGGGGTCATCCGAAGGGCCAGGTCTTGAGGTCCTTTCTGAACTGGTGCAGTGTGGGGGCCTTCCGTAGGTGGAGGTCGTTCCAGGCCTTGGCTGCGAGGTAGGAGAAGGATTGTCCTCTCGTTCTGGCCTTGTAGATGCGTGGAACGGTGGCCAGAGAGAGGTCGGCTGATCGAAGGTGTCTTTGGGGTGTGTGGAAGGAGAGTCGATTGTTCAGGTATGTTTATCCGGTGTTGTGGAGGGCCTTGTATGCGTGGGTGAGGAATTTGAAGGTTGATCTTCTTTTGACTGGGAGCCAGTGGAGCTTGGGGAGGTGTTGGGTGATGTGGCTGCGGCGCGCGATGTCTAGGATCAGTCTGGCTGCGGCGTTCTGGACGGTCTGGAGTCTGTGAAGGAGTTTCTTGTTGATTCCGGAGTAGAGAGCATTGCCGTAATCCAGTTTGCTACTGATGAGAGTGTGCGTGACCGTTTTTCTGTATTCGGATGGGATCCATTTGAACGTCTTTCGAAGCATGTGGAGGGTGTTGAAGCAGGTCGATGATACAGCGTTGATCTGGCAGTTCATTGTGAGCGATGCGTCCAGTATGATTCCGAGGTTTCGTGCGTGGTCCGACGGGATGGGGGGATTTCTGAGGCCGGGGGGCCACCCGGAGTCATCCCATGCAGAGGGGGTGGAGCCAAGGATGAGGACTTCTGTTTTCTCGGAGTTGAGTTTCAGGCAACTGTTCTTCGTCCAGGTGGCGACGGCTTTCATCCCTTCTTGGAAGTTGTTTGGTGATGTTGGGTTCGTTGGTGAGGGAGAGGATAAGCTGGGTGTCGTCGGCGGTAGAGACTATGTTGAGCCTGTGGTTCCTGAAGATGGTTGCGAGGGGAGCCATGTAGATGTTGAAGAGGGTGGGGCTGAGGGAGGAGCCCTGGGGCACTCCACAGTAGGTCTCTCTCTGTTCCAAGAGGTAGGGCGGGAGTCTGACTTGCTGAGTTCTGCCGGTGAGGAATGAGCATATCCAGTCGAGGACCTTTCCGCGAATGCCGGTGTCGTGGAGTCTGGTGGCTAGGGTGCAGTGGGAAACGGTGTCGAATGCAGCCGAGAGGTCCAGGAGGGTGAGAGTTGCCATTTCGCTCTGTCGAGGAGGGAGCGGATGTCGTCGGTGACGGTGAGTAGGGCGGTCTCGGTGCTGTGGTTGCTGCGGAATCCGGATTGTGAGATGTCCAGGACGTTGTTGGCTTCGATGAAGTTTGTTAGTTGGGTGTTGATGACCTTTTCGATGACTTTGGCTGTGAAAAGAAGCAGGGAGATGGGCCTGAAGTTTTTTTAGGTCTGTCTGGTCTGCGTGGGTTTCTTCAGGAGGGGGGTGACTTCGGCGTGTTTCCAGGTCATCAGGGAAAGTGGCGGGTTTGAAGGAGCAGTTGTTCGTCTGACGTAGTTCAGGTGCAATGGCTGAGGCGGCTCTGTGGAAGATGTGGGGTGGGCAAGGGTCTGAGGGTGCTCCAGCGTGGATGCTCTTCATGGTCTTCAGGGTGTCTTCTGTCGTGAGAGGGGTCCATTTGAGGAGGGTCTGTCGGGTGGTATTGCTTGGAGGGAGAGCTGGGGCGGTGCGGAGGTCTTTGTTTGCGAAGTTGTCGTGGATCATCTTAATCTTAAGGTGAAAGAATGTGTTGAGTTTGTTGCAGAGGTCTTGTGAGGGTGGGACTTCTGTTGTTTCGCTGCCGAGTTTGGCTAATTCCTTGAACGCTCACAGTTCTTTGGAACTGTGAGCGTTGGAGAGGATTCTGTCTTGGAGGGATTTTTTCCTTATGGATTTGATGAGATTGTGGACACCAGGGGTCATAGGGACAACAATACCCACTGCCGCAGAGACATGGGGTACCACCACTTCCCAGAATCTATAGACCTCCACATAGTGCCAAGCAGGATGTAAAAACATGGCCCCCTCCTCTCCACAGTGTGCACAACAAGCCCTCTTATTAGTCTCTCGATGCAGGTGAGCCTGCCGATGTCATGTAGGTATGGTGTAAGTAGTTAAAATGGAGTGGTTTAAACGGATTATTGAAGGACACCTTTTGTTTTTTACCAGATTGCCCGAATGATTTCAATCTGAATCTTCCAGAGGCCCTCCTAAATCTGCCTCCCATGTGGCTCTCGCCTTATAGTGCCTATTCCTTCACTGTATTGTCCAATTTAGCAAATTGTAGGAATTGTCCCTGCCCCACTTTAAATGTATCTTGTGCCTCCTGGAATGTGATAAATGTTTCCCCCCGGGTATAGGTCTCCCGCCAAATGACAGCCACCCACTCTCCATCTATCTATCCATGGACATATCCCGGTCAATAGAGCAGGAGGGTTCTAAGTCCCATAAGGGTAACTCCCTGTCAAAGGGGGCCCTGCGTAGTACCTTTTTCACTGCTGTTTCCTATATACCCGCTGTGTGTTGAACTAAATAGGTACGGGTCCCCGGCCCGCCTCATTAAAAGGCGTGGCAACGTATCCCCCTCCGCCATTCCCCGGAGGAGCAGTTTCTTCCATTTGTCTCCGTCTGTGAGCCACTGAGCAGCGTGCTGGAGATGCACTGCATAGTAATACAGCCTGGTATAGCTAAGCCACCTTTTTCCATATCCCTTTTGAAGACTGAGAGCAACTCTACTGTGTTTCCCCGCCCATATTAATGAGATAAGGAGACTGTCCAGGGACCGAAAAAACAGAACTCCTGCAGAGGAAAAATGGCATTTTGTTCAAAATATAAGCATCGTGGAAGGAAGACCAACTTTGCCACTGCTGCCCTCCCCATGACCGGGGGGAGCGTATTCCAGAATTTAATCGATTTAATGAGTCCCCTAACCACACGGTCCGTCCCTGTCCTAGTAATCATAATGCCCAAATATTGGAATCCCTCTATTTACCATTGGATGCCACAATCTGGTAATTGGTCCTGCGGCAGTAGGGCTAGCTGGTCCAGGGGAAACAACAGTGTTTTTTAAAGATTTATTTGCGGGCCTAATACCAGTCCGAAATCTTCCAGAGACTGCATCAATACCTGTACTGCCTCAGCTGGAGATTGAACGTATTCCAATGCATCATTGGCATACAGAGAGACAATAGGAGTCATCTCGCCGACACGTATGCCCCACTCCTCCAGTTCCTGGCGGAGCAGGATGGCCATAGGCTCGAGGGCTATGGGAAATAAAAGTGGCGAGAGGGGGCATCCCTGTTGAGAGCACCGCTCAACCAACCACACCTCAGAGATCTATTCCCCACCTTAACACGGACCACAGGCTGAGTGTATAACAGTTGTATCCAGCCCTGCAAAACTGGACTAATGCCCACTCCCTGAAGCACTCTCATGAGATAGCTCCATCTTACAGTATCAAATGCCTTCTCAATATCCAATGAAACAAGGGCAAGGTCCTCGTCCGGCTTCATGGTCCCGTGTAACACATGGGTCAGATGCCGCAAGTCAACGGTCATACTGTGTGCAGGCATAAATCCGCACTGATACTCATAGACCAAAGTACGAAGGACCCCTTGCAATCATTTTGCCAACAACTTACAAAGAATCTTTACATCGTTGTTGATCATAGTGATGGACCTACAGGAGGAGGGGGTCATCGGGATCCCCGCCCGGTTTAAATATAAGGCTAAGAATTCCCTCCTGCATAGTCTGGGGCAAGGCAGTAAGGCTCCATGCTTCCGCAAAAACCTTCAGTTGTTCCCCGTATGCATCAGTGTATGCCTGATAAAATTCCGCTGGGAAGCCGTCACCCCCAGGGGCCTTAGATCTATTCAGATCCCGAAGCGCCGCTTTCAGTTCCTCGAGAGTAAGTTCCTCATCAAGGTCACAGGCATAGTCAGGTGCCACACATGGTAGCGAGACTCCCCGTAAAAACCTTTCCTCCGCCAGTATCTTACTGCGCTGCGTTAACACCAGACCCCCTGGGTCCCGAATCTGCAGGATAGGCGGAATCTCCTGTTTGTGTCAGTGTCAAGACCAACAGCTGCCCAGACGTATCCCCATCGTGTTGTAATCGTTGCCAGTATGAAGTAAAGGTATGTCTGTCGAGGGACATCCACAGCCCTTGCAGGTGCCGTTGGACCTGTAACACCTCCCCTCTAATGGCAGGAGAACTCGTTTCCTCTGCAAGTAGCAGCTTCAGCCGCCGCTCGTGACCGTCAATGTCTGCGATAAGCTGTCTTTTGACCCACAGGTCATTCCAATACATTGGCGCCGTAGGGCAGCCTTAAGGGCCTCCCACTCCGTGGCACGTGACCCAGTTACCGTCTAAATATGTCTGGCGTACCTATCGAAGCGTTTCTTTACAGGCTGCATCAATCAGTAGGGCATACACCAGTATGCGCACCCCCGTCCAAGCCTAGGAGAAGTGCAACCTGTGCATGATCAGACATGTAACTACCCAAGTATTCAACCCTCCGTAGTGCCCCAGGGTCTAGTCCTGTAACCAGGAGTCGATCCAGGCAGCTATATGTAGAATGTGTTAATGAATGGCAGGTATGTCCATGCGTCTGTGGATGCAGTGTGCGCCGACTATCAAGCAGTCCCAGGTTTGTCATGACCTGGGTCAAAATTTCAGTCATTCGAGGTTTGGAGCCCAGTCTAGGGGGATGGCGGTCCCAGTGTCCATCTGAGACACAGTTGAAGTCACCTGCCACACTATAGGGGCTCCTATGCTGTCTTCTAGCAACACCTGCAAAGTTACATCGAAATGACCATCATCCGCATTGGCCCATAGCAGTTCAAATGGTTATGTCTTTCCCATCAAGCAGGCCCTGCAATAGGACATAGTGTCCCTCTATATTCGCTTCACTATAACCATGATGGAACGGCACCCCCGGGGCCACCCAGATCGCCACTCCCTGGCATATGAGGAGTAGGTTGCAGAATACAATTGCCCTCGCCACTTCTTTGTCCACATTTGTCCCTCGGTATCTATAAGGCACGTTTCCTGCTAGCAGGCTATGTGGACCCCATGACACTTGAGATACGCGTGGACCCTATACCTCTTTGCGTAATCTCTTAGACCTCAGACATTGCAAGTAAAAATACGTACTTCCTCAGCCATGTCTGGTTACAACCTCTGCCCGCCCCTGAGCCCATTTCCATACTGGGGGTGTTCGTTCGGCCCCACAGTCTATGAAAGGAATCAAGCGTATTCGCACCTGTCCATCCACATGAACAAACCTCGTCCCCCCCCAACTGGAACAGGAACGAAAAAACAACATCTTACCCCCCCCACCGTGGACAAACAGCAAATTAACAAACAAACATATGTATATTGAAGCTGTGAGGACCCATAGCCTAACCCCTCCCTCCCCAACTTTCGCCTACCACAAATGTGGAGAGGGCTCCATACCACCACGCTTCATCATAAAAGACTGTACAGTGCCTCTAACACCCCTCGCCAAACGCATCACTGAACAACTTTAAACATACTGATTCCTCTCTGTTGGAGTCTGGCTTAGTATATGGTGCACACTTATTTAAGTGATGCACCTTGCACTGATCCAGACAACCCTTATGGTGATTTCAGTGGTCTTGTCTTCGATAACTTTTGAAAGCTCTCAAAGTGGTAGCTGTGAAGAGCAGCCTTCAGGCTTATCTTGAAGAAGTGTAAAGCAGCTTGTTTTACCAACATTAATCTGTAGTGTGGGCCAGATGAAAAGAAACCACACAGTGTTTATAAAAAATAGGTCTTATTTATTACACACACTATCACTAACACATTGGTATATCTCCTACCTGGAGATATCAACACAGTACACAAGAATATTTAGAAAGCAATCAGGTAAGTAGCACAAAATACAGTGGTCTCCAGGAGGAGACCAAACCATATACTAATAAAGTGGAATGCGAACTGCAAAGGAGAACGGGACTTGGACCAGAAGACCCAGATGAGCCGGGGACACAAGGAACCACCCAGGGTAAGTACCCAGGAACCACACGGAGGCTGTGTGCGGAGTGGAAACACAACCGCCTGCCCAATGGAAGTCAATGGAGAAGTTGTGGTCGCAGTTTTAAAAAAGAAAGACCCTTCCCCGAGGACCCTGAAGAAACCCTTTGGAAGACAGAAGGTTGGAGAGCCACCCCACCCGTGGATGCCCCAGGTTACCTGCACCTGGGAAGCCGAGTGCATAGGGGTGAAGTGACTTCGGAACCTGCCGTAGACAGCAATGGGAGACTTCGAAGAGGATGCCTCTGGACAAGATTGGGAAGGAGTCCGGTGGATTCTGGAAATGAGGAACACCTGCAAGCAGAGGGGAGAGAGTCTATGCTACTCGGAGATGACCAGGAGGCACGGAAACTCCATACCCACTGATGTCGGGAGGTTCTGAACAGTTGACGATGACCTTGTCGCTGAAGCTGTGAGGACCAGGCAAAGCTGAGGAAAGCCAGGAGCCGTGCACGAGCTGTCCCACGTCGGTGACTAGGTGGTCGGTGTCCAGCAGGAGTACCAACAAGCCTTGATGGCCGCAACTGACGTGGAAAGCGAAGAAAGGCAAACATTGGGACCATCAATGTCAAAGGGACTCACCAACAACAGGAGAGTCAGAGCTGGCCCGAGCAAGCAGGGAAGCCCATTGTAGCAAGGGAAGACCCTCAAGAAGACCCACAGGCCGAAGGCACAGGAGTGGCAAGAGGACCTCGAGCAGCTCGCCAAATATGGGGTGCAGAGGATGCAGTGAGGACGCTGATCCCTGGAGGGAAGAGTGCTGTAGCTTCTTGTAGCCCGAAGATTTCTGGAGTGCAGAGGCACTAGCCTTGGCACCGGCAAGTTGACACGGTGCACAAGGGTTTGGTCCTAGCGGTTCAGACAAGGGATATTGGCCTTCAAAATTGCAGAGACGACAGGTCAGACATCGAGGGAGTTGCAGAACCGCCACCTGTGTTGCTGAGCCTCGGGAAGTCTGTAGGACAACATTAGCAGCAGATCGGTCAGCTTTGTTGCGGTGCTTGCAGATGCAGGGGAGTGACTCCTTCACTCCAAAGGAGATTTCTTCGGGTGTCCTTGATACCCACAAGTCTGTTGAAGAACCTGGATGAAGCACAGACACAGACGACGAAGAAGACTTGAAGAACAGCAAGACCAGGATCAGCAGGAGTTTTCCTTGGTGCAGTCTCAGTACCAGTCGAAGTCCAACAAAGTACAAGTGTCCAGACGAGTGAAAAGCGATGTTGTTTCAGGGTTGAGTCTTGTTCCACGACGAATCTGAGGACCCACCCACAGGGGAGCCCTTAAGTACCCTAAGGAAAGGGTCTTGGGGGTCCCTCCAAGAGGAGGGACAAGACAGAGGGGATGATACTCCCATTTCCTTTGTCCAGTTTCGCGCTGGAGCGGGAACTAGGGTTTCCTGAACTGCTTCAAACTGGAGTATTCAAGGAGTGCACTAAATGTGCCCTTCAAAGCAGTCTGGTGGCGCTGGCAAGCGCCCCGCCCCCCAGCCCAACACAGAGTCCTGTCTGGGAGGTGATCACACCTCCCTGTGACAGGAAACCTATTGTTCTACCTTCCCCTGCTCAAGCTTGGCTCAGCAGCAGGAGGGCAGAATCGTGTCTGTGGTCTGCAGCAGCACTAGCTTGCTTGCTGACCCTAAAAGTCTGTAACCGGGAGTAAAGGGGGGGTCCCTTAGGGAGCCCCCCAGTACATGGGATCATAATTTCAACACTGGAATCATTGCTGGGGTGTGTTTCCAACATGTTTGATTCCAAACATGAACGGGTTCGGTGCAGCCACTATATAGTTAGACTTTTCGTAATTACTGATGTCCACTATATGTCTAAAAATGGCTGACCGCTCTTACAAAGCCTGGAGAATCAACTCCGGGGTTTGTAGGGGTGTCCTGCTCATGCAGGGGCACCCTCACACTTATAACCAAGCACCCTGCTCTAAAGACTGAAGATCTTGCCATAGGGGTGACTTATAGGTTTAAAGTGCAGTGACCTCAGATATAAGGAAACTTATATCTGTCATGAGAGGCGCAAACACCAACTCACACAGGCTGCAATGGCAGGCCTGTAGTCACAGTTTAAGTGGACTCCCATTGGAGGCACAATAAATGCAGTAGCCCATGGGAGACCCCTGGTATACCTATGCCCTGGGTACCATAGAACCATATACCAGGGACTTATAACCAGTAGTCAATTGTGGAGGTACAAAAGTACTTACCATGTCAAACTGCAGAGAAAGCACAGTTTCTGGGGTCCTGATTAGCAGGATCTCAGCAGACTAGGTCAAAAACACACTGGCACCAAGCAAGTAGTGGGGGTAACCATGAAAGCAGATCCTACTTTCCTACACTCTCCATCACCTGGATCCACTCTCCCCCGCAATAGAAGATGGTGGTTAGTACAGATCATCGTGCACGTATACGTTGAACATCAGTGCGTGCAAGACCCCCCCCCCCCCCAGATCCGGTAGCCGGATCTTCTGGTCTTATCTCCACTGAGTTGGTCAGTGCATCATTCCCCAATCCACTTGGATCCCCTGGGGAGGCTCTAGCCATGGTGCCTTCTTCGTGTACCATACCACAATGCATCCAGTGTCATGGACCTCCGGGGTCCGCGAGCCATCATTAGTGGTTAGTCTCCCGGATCTCCAGTTGGGACTACGCGCCCCTCTTCCTGTGTGTGTACTCAACTTCCAGGAGCCCCTCTGTTCTCATGGGATCTTGTCCCACATCTCCAACCATTGCCACACGTCCTCTGGAGAGTCAAAGAAATGGGACTTACCCTCAGACACCACTGGAGGTTGGCTGGGAATTCGAACATATTTCGGAGCCCCATAGAACGCAAATTGCTCTTGGCTTCCAGACGGCTTTTTCGATTTGTTTGCACCTTATGAGTGTAGTCAGGGTATACTGATATTTTATGATTCTCAAATCCGGAGTTGTCAGTCTCTCGAGCCGCACGTAACACACAGTCCGTGTCTCTATAATTAAGAATACAAGCGATGATGGCTCTTGAAGGTGCTCCTGGTCGAGGGGGGCCACCAGTGCACACTGGGCTCGCTCAAAAACAAAGAATGGTGACACTCCCAGCGGCCTCAGGGTCTCACGGATCCATCGTTCCACAAATGCCTTTGTCTCTGTCCCCTCTACCCACTCCGGAAACCCTACCCAGGTGCAAGTTGTTACGGCAGGATCTCCCCTCTGCATCCTCTGCCCTGGTCGCCAGCGTCGTAGTTTTAGAGGTGATGGTGGCTAGTTGTTGTTTAAGCACCGCAACCTCCGATTGCACTCCAGAATGGACCCCTCTGCTACTTGGATTTTGTCTGACACCTTCCGTAGATCAGTACGGAGGAGGTTTACCTCTAGGGCCACCGTCTCAATCTTGCCCTCCAGTGCCAGCGGGGACCCTGGATGGCCACCAGGAGCTCCGCTCTCGAGTGCTCCTCCGCTTATGAGTCCAACTGCAGATCTGCACAAGCTTCCCCCTGACGTGTCAGGCGCTGAGTGGAGGCCACCGGCATGCTGTACTGCTCCATCGTGTTCCCCTGCGCGGCCCCTGCCTGTTTATTCCTGCCCATGTGTCACCAATTCGTCACTGTGTTAGTAGTTGTCGCCAGACCCAGCTTCAACACCAGTATTGTAGGTCTTACATCTTCACCAGGGCTTCGCACCTCAGGCCTTTCAAATGTAGTCAGTATCTCAGTACCATTGACCACCACACTGGGGCCGGGGGGGACCCCACTCGCAATCTGAGGAGCCAGACAAGAGCAGTGTTACCCACACAACACCATCAAGTGACCTTTACTCACCGGGTGTATCAAAGTGGGAGGTCCAAGCTCACCTGGCCACCGCACCAGAGGAGAACAGCATCTAACCAGGCTGCTGCTGACAGTGTGCCCTCTCGCACCTTAGCAAGACTGTTTCTTTACCAGGAGTCAGCTCTGCGCTAACCCCACCAAGGAAGCAGGCCCTACACTGCTATTTTTGCCTCCGGGGGCAGCTTAATCCCGCCAGGGCTCCATGCCCCTCCAGCTATGGGGCCCCCCCTTTCCAGCATCAGTCAGAGGGCCCCACAAGAGACAATATCGCCTTGCTAAAAATCAAATCAGTCTGCTGTGTGTGTGGTCCGTGGTGCATGGCTTCCCAGTAGTCACTCAAAGCCCTGTTGCAAGCCTAGCAAGCAGGGGGCAGCGCGACGTGTTGAGATCGCAGCGCAGCTAGGCGTTACGAAAATCCACAGCCCTCGGAGCCTGAAGGTGGGCGGCTAAAGGGAGGCCAGCAATGTGTCCCCACAGTGCTTAACTCCTCAACGCCACTCCGGCCCAGGGGAGCTTTCAGGCCCTGGTCCCCAGCGTCCGTCAATCACCAACCAGCAGGCCCCTCTTGACCCTCCGAGGCTCGCGGGTCTGGCGTTCACTGCCCTCCACGCCGCATGGCCCATGTCGGGGAGAATCCTTGTCTCCAGGGTGGCACCAGCAACCCAGAATCGGCCCTCTGCGGCAGGGCGTGAGCCAGAGGCAGTCCTGCAAACGGCAGCTTAGGGAGGGCACCAAACATGAAGGATGTTACAAGATTTCAGCGGGGCAGCCACCGAGCCATTAAGGAACGCATCCTGTCGGCCATATTGCGTGGCCACGCCCCCATATCTTAACATTTTTTATTTATTTTGTAACTAATGGTTCGAGACATGTGTGCTGTAGATACACATGCTTTGCATACTCCTGCCATCTAGTGTTGGGTCCGGATGTTTGCAAGTTGTTTTTGTCTTCGAAGAAGTCTTTCCAGACATGAGGTACGGTGACTCCTCCTTTCGGTGATAGTGCGCATGGGCATCGACTCCATTGTTAGATTGTTTTTTTCTGCCATTGCGTTCGGACATGTATTGCTGTGCTCCGGTTCGGAATCGTTTCTCGGGTTCCCCTCAGTGCGCAATCCACACTACCCTTGACGGTATTGTTTTGAACGTGTTTCCCACTTCCTCGCGTTTCGATTCGGTCAACGAAATCTCTATTTCCAAAGGGAAAAATTTTGTGGGTGGCCTTCGTGCCTAACCGCGTCAGTCCGGCTCTTCGCCGATGGACCGGACTCCATTTAAATTCTGCCCTCGGTGCCACGCCAAATACCCGCGTACCGACTTGCACCAGGTGTGTAACTTGTGCTTGTTTCCAGAGCACACAGAACAAGACTGCGACGCGTGCAATTCTTTCCGATCCAAGAAAACTCTCCGTGATCGTCTGGCTCGATGTCGGGAGATGCAGCGCCAGCATATCGACGACACACCGGATATCTTCGGTGAAGACTCCGAGCAAGATGACCCCCAGCCCACAGCGGCCGAGGAAGAACAGGCCTTCGAAGTGTCGGACTCCGATTCAGAGTTGGAGATAGACCTCGACGTCGACGATGTGCCGCAGGGACAGGGTGACGTGAGTACAGAAGACCCCTTGCCCCGTCCACCCATCCCTCACAAATCTAAGGCTTCGGCACCACCTCTGCCTTCTGACCAAGGTCGGCACCGAGACGATGCTTCTGACGCTCCGCCTCACTGCTCAGCACCAAAACATACTGTCCAGCCTCCAGGCTCGGGGCAGAGTCCGCCCAAAGCCACTTCGAAACCAAAATCTTCTGGTTCCAAGCACAAAGTCGTTTCGGAGCCAAAACCTTCGGTACCGAAAAGCAGCAAACAACCTTCAGAGCCGAAATCGTCAGCGCAGAAAGGTCACTCCATCTCGGCTCCGAAACCTTCGGTACCGAAAACCAAAGAGGTCCCTTCAACACCTTCGGTCCAAACCGGATCCCAAGCAAAAGAAACTCTATATTAATCCTGACACAGGACATATTCACACCAAGACACCATCCAAGCACAAGCTTCCTGATGATGATAGTCATTTTAAAATCTCTTTGAAAAGGAAAAATGTTGGTACTAGTCATTTTCATCGAATACCATCACCTCCTCCTCCTCCCCAACTTTACAACCTCTACATATTGCACCTCATCACTCTGAATTATCTCACCATGGCGGAGACGATACTGATGAGGGATCCATGGACGGATTATACAATTGACCCTCCAATGGATAACGATCCTGACCTTTACCCTGCCAAGCCATCTCCATCTGATGACAAATTTTCTTATCAAGAACTCAATGCCAGGGCTGCAAAATACCATGGGGTGGAGCTCCACAAAGAATCCTTAGAGGAGGACTTTCTATTTGAAACCTTAGGATCCATTCACAGGTCGAGCCACACATTCCCTATGCTCAAAGGTATGATGAGGCATGCAGACGAGATTTTTAAAGACCCTGTATGTGCATGAGTCCTCACTCCTAGAGTCGACAAGAAATATAAACCTTCCCCAACAGATCCCGTGTTTATTAAAGGCCAGTTACCACTTGATTCTTTAGTAGTATCTAATGCTCGTAAGCAAGCTAATTCTCAAACTTCGGGGGATGCTCCGCCGCCAGATAAAGAGTCAAAACTCATCGATGCTTCTGGCAAATGTATAGCTACACAAGCGGCCAATCACTGGCGTATTGCCAACACGCAGGGCCTTCTAGCCAGATACGATAGGGTGCACTGGGATGAAATGGAGCAATTACTACAATATCTCCCAGAAGAGCATAAAGCCAAAGCTCAAGATTTAGTTAAAGAAGGGAAATTAATTTCCAACTCTTCTATAAGGTGCGCTCTAGATGCTGCTGACACCGTAGCTAGCGAGGTAAATACTAGCGTTTTACTCAGGAGGCATGCCTGGTTACAGATTTCCGGGTTTAAACCTGAAGTCCAGCAATTCATTCTAAATACACCTTTTAATAAACAACATCTTTTTGGCCCTGAAGTTGATCAAGCGCTAGAAAAAATGAAAAGGGACACTGAAGTTGCCAAGTCTATGGGAGCACTTCAGTCTCCTTCAAACGGAGGTTACTTTCGGTGCTCCTTTTACCGGGGTGGGGGGTCCAAGTCAACAACCTCAGATCAAAACACTTCCTCCTACAAGGGTAACAACCAATCCTCTTCTCCAAGAGGATTTTTCAGAGGAGGTTATAGGGGAAACAGCGCCAAGGGTAGGGGTAAAAACACCACACCCCGTAACTCCCCTTCCCCTAATAAACAGTGACTTCCCCACGCTTCCCTCCCATTATTCCACACCTATCGGAGGAAGACTTCAATGCTTTCTCCCCATTTGGGAATCTATAACAACAGACAAATGGGTGCTTGGAATTATCCAACATGGTTATTGCCTGGAGCTTACCACCAATCCTCCAAATATTCCACCTCGTTTTCACAAGTTGTCACCAGACCATCTGCTATTGCTCGAAGAAGAGGTGCAATCTCTCTTACTGAAAGCAGCTATAGAACCAGTTCCACTTCAGTACCAAGGGTCTATTCTCTCTACTTTCTGATCCCCAAAAATGACAGCTCACTAAGACCTATTCTAGATCTCAGGGAGTTGAACCGATACATACTGTCAGAGCACTTTCACATGGTGACCCTTCAACAAGTACTTCCTCTTTTACAGCAAGGCGATTTTATGTCTACTCTAGACTTAAAAGACGCATATTTTCACATTCCAATTCATCCAGCTCATCGCAAATACCTCAGATTTGTGATAGCAATACCTATCACCATGCAGTTAAACTCCTAAGTGCAGTGGCAGTGGCGGCTGCTTTCGGGAAGCAGCAGTGGGGCGGGGGGGGTTAAAAGACCAAAATTAATCACTTACCTGCCATCCGGCCGCTGCCTCTCCTCCGTCCTCTTCCTGGCTTCTGTGCGACCAGGAAGCACCCAGGCTCCCTTAAGCCAATCACAAAGCTGCAATACAGCGTTGTGATTGGTCTGAGTGCCGTGGTTCGGCACTCAGACAGGGAATGTGAGCCTGGGCATGTTCTCCACCCAGGCTGTAATGCAGCCTCGGTGGAGAACATGCAAAGTGCACATGAATGTTTGACCAACCCAAGACGGCCGGCCAAACATTCATGCTCACTTAGAGTGCCACCACTCCTCTCCCCTGCGCTGCCCAGCCCTGTCCCACTGTCTCTGCACGAAAAAAAAAATGATAATAACCAACCTCGCGTTATCATTTTCTTTTTTACAGTGCTGAAAGGCAGTGGGGCGACGCTCCACCGCCTTAGCGGAGGAGCCACCCCTGTGTAGTGGACGACCATCTGTGCGATACATGTGTCAAAGGATCTCCCTCACATGCCCGTAAACATGTCAGGGCTCTGCTGTTCCTCCAGGTTGCCACAACAATCTAACTCATCTGCTGTATGCTGACATTGTTTTCCTCGTCTCCCCGTTTGTGTCTCCTTCCCTCCCCCTCCTCCTCCCTCTGTGATTCTTTGATTCAAACTGATGTAACTATGTAACCCGTAACTCGCTGATTCAACTGATGTAGATAACAAAACTGTTTGTACCTACCACGGAGCCTGTGCAACCTTGGCCGATGCCCGGTGGAGCTGTCCTATGCAGCTATAGAGGAGTCTGGCCCCTTGGCCGTCACCTACCCAGCTGGTCATCTGACATTGTTTTTCCTTGTCTCCCCGTTTGTGTCTCTTTCCCTCCCCCTTCGATGGAACTATGACGACGCCCCCTGGGCGGATACCAAAACTGTTTTTACCTACCGCGGAGCCCGAGCAACCTTGGCCGATGCCCGGTGGAGCTGTCCTATACAGCTATAGAGGAGTCTGGCCCCTTGGCCGTCACCTACCCAGCCGGTCATCTGACATTGTTTTCCTCGTCTCCCCGTTTGTGTCTCCTCCCCTCCCCCTCCCTCTGTGATTCTTTGATTCAAACTGATGTAACTATGTAACCTGTAACTCGCTGATTCAACTGATATAACTATGTATCCTGTAACTCGCTGATCCTCATGTAAAGCGCTCTAATACCTCCGGGTCTAGCCAGCGCTATATAAAACTTTGCAAAAAAAAAAAAAAAATGAACTGAAAACAACAAAGAGTATGAATCACCACATACATTCTTCTCATGACTCATAGATACAATTTACCATATATACTGGAACTAACATACATACCACAAAACAAGGCGTCTATTTCTATCGCCAGGAATAAAGGATATATATTCTCCTAGATACTTGGTTGAAATACAAACTCAGTCTTGAGATCAATTTAAAGTGGTAACAGTTATCGCACAATAAGAAACGATGTGGTCAGAGCTTGAGCAGATGCTGAGTGACACCTTTTAAATCCAATCGTTTTTTGATCCACAAGGTATTCTTAATGGCAGAGCAAACCTCAGTAAATGAAACGAAATTGTCTTGCACATGCTCCCCAAGAACACCAAGTAATCATCACTTTGGAGCAGGAGAGTCTTGCAAACATTTCAATAGAATTCGACACATGCAATGCATTGAGTTTCCGAGCCCAAATGTTGGCAGGCTCATAGCTGCCAAGGTTTCAGATTGCTTATTTGTGACATTTCCATAATTTCAGTGTAATTATGAGTGACATTCAATGACTATGAGTGACACTTTCTCGAGCTCAAAATCTCCCCAAATTTAACATACATTTTTGCAACAGTGTACAACTTTTCTTCTTTTTGCTATTTTGCTCACACCTAGTTCCAAGGTCCAGACTAGATGCATCCTGTGGGTACTGGTATTAAGGCTACCTCCTTGGCATGGTTCCAATGCCTGCTACGGATGCTGCTAGTGGTCACGCTCATGTTGCTTGTGAGATGCTAGATTAGGGTTATTTATACAAAAAGCTTATTGACAAGCAGTCATTAATCCTAAGACCACAAAAGAGGCCACGTCCACTGCCAATAAGCTGCTGCTGAGGGGAAATTAAACTGCTGAAGGTCCCAGGCATGTCAGAAGAAATATGAGGCATTTCGCTTGAGCGCTGCTGCAAGTCCGAGCAGATGAGAGGGGAGTCAGAGCGGCAAAGCTCGTTCATTTCATGTCACTGTAAAGGCCACATGGTCTTTCTGACCCCAGCAGAGGGTCTGTGAGGTCCCAAGGAGACCCCTTACCAAGCTGATGTATCTGGAGCTATAATATTAGAGGAGAACTTCCCTAGCTCGTTCAGAGTGACCGTGCATGATAATGTACAGTTCACGTGCGTTTGTATTGCTATGACACACATGTAAGTGGGAACCACTCTGGAATGTTCATAACAGGGACAGAAGTAAGGGAGAGGTAGGGACCATCCAGCAAATAACTATTCAGCGGAGGACAGAGTACCCTGGAGCTCGCATTACTGTTGAGCACTTAAGGCTGACTCATGAAAACAGGCATAAGAACGACTCTCTTAAGTTACACCACGTCTCTTCTTAAGTTACGACTGTTGGGGTATTCACTAACATTCCCTTTCCAAACACGTGCAACATAGGACTGCCTTAAGAGAAAATTCTACATATAAGGAATGTACTACAGAAAAGGCGCCTATGACTGTTTTCGTAGCACTACATTTGCTTATTTTGTAGAAATGTATGAAATATGCCTGTTTAAGATTAAGAATGTCCACATTTTTAAACGAAGTGTAGAAATGCTATCTTCTCTCACTTGAAAAAAATATTTTCTCCAGCGTGCCCTTCTTGCCCCTGTGAGAACTGGGGTGATGGTTACTCCTTCCACAGTTTTCGCACCAGCTGCATGTGGACCTTCAAGCTGTAACTTAGTCCTGAGTGGATGTATATCACACTTGTATGCGATTTCTCAAACACAGTCTTACTGAGCCAAACGTAAGTTACTCCTGTTTACAGGTGTAAATCAATCCAGTGTCAGAACATTTTCTTTGTAAATCAGGATCTGTATACTCTGGCGATCCGGTTTCTGCATGGTCAGTGAGTGAAGGCTCTTGCAAACATCACCGGGTCAGGCCTTCCTTCCATACTTCCTCAGGAGGTAGAATTGAGGCTCACAGACAATATAGATGTGTGGTATGAAGTAGCAGATAAAAGAGAAGGTATTATTTCAGCGACTCCAGCGTCAAACTCCAATCGCCTTTATTGTTAGTCTGTAAACGGAATGGCCTATTTCTTGGCAACTGACAGTCACCTGAGAGGAACTAACATCGGGAGACGTGCAGCTGCATGATCATGCGTTGCCATTAGCATGTGTGCTATATTAATATACAGGCTGGTACTTACTTAGGCCGCGGATGAGAGTTCGGAGGACGGTGGCACTCAGTGTGCAAGGCTGGCTCAGGCAGCGAGCCACCGTGGGCCGTGGCAATTCGAGTTTGCCGCCCTGGCCCGCATCCAGTGATAGTCGTCCGTCCAGGCTGTCCGGGGAGAGTCCCAAGCAGGGCCGTCTAGTGACAGAGTGTCCTGGCTGCCGCTGACTCCTCTCCGTCCTCCTTCAGCTGCGACAATAATTTAATTCGGCGGGGGGTAATTAACAGCCTTGATTGAAATGCAGAGCTGCCCGCAAACCAGTAGCTGCAAGCCACCTTCTTCCACAACAAACTAAACCCCCACTCCAGCAGCAGGATGTGACGTCCCCCGCGGCCCCGGCATGTAGCACACAACCTGACTGGGCCTAGATGACATCAGGCGCCGCGCCGCGGGGAATAACCAGAATGATACAAATGTTGCACTAAGGTGCGAGTGTGGGCCTGCCAGCAGCCTTAGCCCAAACCTGGAGCAGCACTCGCACGCTACGGGTTGCGTGCTGCCAGCTGCATACTTACCAGTTAGGCAGCACTTCAGTGAGTGTCACAGCTGAAAGTCAGACACTACGCATATGCGTGATAATGCATTTCAGTGCGGTAATGCGGAGTACCACACTGAAATGCATTAGTCTAACGCCCGATGCGTGGTACTTGGCAGGACTGCAGGCTTTAAATGAAGACAAAACAAAAATTATACGGTCATCTGAGCGCTGACCTGAAACAACTAGTTGTGAGTTTCATGTGCTGAGAAAACATTCCGCCCCCGTGAAAACAAGCCCTTCGTCCGACGGGCATCAGCGATATGCTAAGTAAAACTTAAACACAGCTCGGGTTTTCTGTAGGACATAGAAACAAGCATTGCCATAGCCAATAGGTCTCGCCTTTGGGACCTTATAAGTATTTAATTATGCAGCACAATTTCCTTGGTGCAACATCAACTGTTGCATGGCTAAACACTTATAATGTCCCAAAGGCGAGACCTATTGGCTATGCCAATGCTTGTTTTTTCTGTCTGTAAGTGCTCTGCGTGCACAGAAAACAGCAGTAACTTCACATGCAAAACTGCAAATCCTCATTCACAAAGTCTGAATATGAAAATTTCTGTGCGTAGACACCACTGGACACAGTAACTACAATTTTACCTCATTACTCATGACTCATGATTCCGCTTTTGTTCAACAACTTCCACCACTGGCTGCATCGTAAATTTCGGGTCTTTCAGAATGAGAGTAATAAGTAATAGGACCTTCAGCCTGCTGCTATTTTTTTAAGACAACAGCTCAAAGCATGCTGGGACTTTTCACGTTTATTTTCAAAGTTTGAGTCTAAAAGTCTCGGTATGCGTAATGCTGTTACCTAAAAAAACACCTAGATTGTTTAAAAGTCACCTTCAGGGCTCGAGATAATCCACCAAATCTTTCGAAATGTATTGGAAAAGTTGTGGAAATGTCAGATATCTGCTGCAAAAAAAGTGAAGTGATCGTGGGAAACCGAATAAATCGATTAAATCGGAGGACGCTAAAGAGAGAAAATATATCACTGTTTAAAAAATAAAGAAAACAAATAACCAACGTACATCAAACGATGCCCACTGTATTTATTTTCAGCATTCCTGAAATCTCGCTAATTGAAAACTATAATATATCTCTTCCTAACCTCCCACCTAGCCTATCTCTCTGCTTCCTGAGGTCCCAGGTTCGGTTCCCCTGGCATAAATCTTTCTTCATGCTTCTGTGCTATGATGCCATTCTTTTCCCATAGACGCTTACGTAACTTCCGGCTGACCAGGTGTCTTGTGTGCCATCACAAGATAGTTCTGACTTTTTATGCAACAGCACATTGTATTCTGGAACTTGTAGTCTGTAGTTGTAGAATAGCAAATCACAGATTGCAAATTGACTAAGAAGCCACAGTATTGTCTAAAGCTGTCACACGTGCCATGGGGCCTCTTGACACCTGGGCACTTAAATCCACTGTGCCTGGTTGTGCCCTGAGAATGAAGCTGCACCCGGTGACTTGGGCTGGCGGCTTCCCTGAAAAGAGTCAGGCTGGACTTCTGAGATAAGTAGGCCACTTGGGTGGCAGTAGATGAAATGACTAACTAAAGCCCTCAATATGAATGGTCTTTTTATTCTCATGGGGCCAGTAACTGGAATCACTGGGGCCGGTGATGTGAGTTATTAGCCCATTAGAATTATGAGATCTGCCGATCTGGTGTCTTCCAGCTAGAAATGCAGGATTTTCACTATGAAACTCTCAAACTGCAGATTCCAATATATGTAAAGTGAGCATTGTGTCTGCCCCTTCCCGCCATTGGCTGATTCTGACCCGCATCTATCATCCAGTTTGGAAAGACACTTTGACAATCACATCACGGCTTAGCCCAAGGAGTATTGCTGTCTCACCTCATATATCCTGCCTTCAAGGAGTGCTCCCAGAGCAATGCATGGTTTTCAGTACACGACTGGGACTATATGGTAATGCAGACACCGCATTGGAAAGGAGGCTTCCGCCGAAATACACTACACAACAGGACTGTACTTTTAAATATGCACAGAGAGTCAGCATTGAACAAGCATAGCGAAAGCCAACATGTTTTGCTTCATTCTGCAACAAAGGCATTCACGTTTGTTCATGGCCATGTTTTACACAGACCTAGTCAGTTTGCCAGTGCTTGTTGATGCTTCAGCACATACGCTGCTTGCCTGGAAATTCAGGCAGGGTTAATAAAAAACAAACACGTTGAACGTCATAACACAATTGCAATAAATCAGAAACGCGTGGACAAGTTCCAGATTGTGAAAAATCTGTAAGTAATTTCCGAAATATGATAAGTGTCTGGAAAATGAAGGGATTGTTTTCCACAGAAAAGTGCGCTCTTCATATTTAGACACCTCTTGTCACTCCTGGCATGCTCTTCTTGACAGGTAGGCCACTGGGGTGAACACTGTGGAGAACTTCAGCATTCCCTCCTCCGGCTATGCCGCTTAACTGCTAGAGCGTGCTACTTTGAAGCTGGGGAGCCAGGTTCGAGTCTGGCGAGAGGCTCAAACATCCCGCGATTCTGGGCAAATCACTTAATCTCCCCCTGCCTAAAAAAAGAATTAAAAAAAAGAATGTGTCAGTCTGTAAGGCAACCGGTGCTCATGTAAAAACGCTCTGATATCGTCGGGTTCGCGTTATATAAAACTGCAAAAAACAAGCATTTCAAACCAGTTCATGGATGCTCCTGGAAATTCCACGAGGAACCTGTGATTGAATACACAGGGATTTAAGCCTGTCGCCTCCCATGTAGACCAGTGGAGGCAAATGTAAACAAGCGCGGCCACGCTAATTAGAAACAGATGGCCCCTGCGCGCGCTGCTCGCTACCGCAAGGTGGATGCCAGCACAAGCACGAGTGCTTGAAAAGAGCTGACCGATTTCTAAAGGTCACTCCTAGAGCATCGCTGTGCGCTGCCTAGGCGAGACCTAAAAACGTATAGGCGGCATCCAATGACTGATGCTTCCCTACCTGGGAATCGTTGTCTTTGGTATTCCAGCAATAAAGGAAAGCACCCCGCTATGCCACTACCAGGGGCGTTGACAATGAACGAAGCGGGAATGATTCTCCACTGCAATTCCAACAAGAAGCACCTCCGACCGCAAACCATCCGCCTCCAATCACCAGAACAGGAACGTTAATTATGCAGGCCAACCGACGCACAGGAGCCCTTCTTATCCTCAGCCCCGTCCATTAGCTGCAGGTCATTGAGACGTGGGGGACGTGGGATGTGTAATTCTGAAGGCCTTACAATGAAAGAAACGAAATACATGTAAAGCATATCTATCTGTCTATCTCTCGGGATTCTGAAGGCGCCCTGGATGCTATTTCCTGACAGTGTGCTGCAGCTTCACCCTACCATTTACTGAAACAAACGCTGGACTTTCGTGGGAACATCTCTTCAGCAGAGACTGGTCTCTTGAATGCATTTTGTGACTTGGAATCTTTTGTGTCGCACGATTTTTTTATAACTTGTGCGCGGTGAGAAATAAAAGTATGAGCGCCTACATATGCGCTCAAGCCCGTAGCTAGAACTATTTGTTTTGTGGGGCATGGCTCCCAGTAATGACATGAACGGAATGGCATTGGCTGTGTGCATAGGGTAGTGAAATTATAGTACCAGAATAACATGGCCTATATATAATGTGTTCAACAAATATTGTCCTAAATGTTGTTTACGAAAATATTGCACCATTAGAGTTAATAATATGAAACAAAAGTTGCTACTTTAATAGAGCCTATATGGTGTGCATGGAGCATTGTGAACTGTTACAGATAATCAATATGTGATCACGGATACACCTTACCCCTTATCCTAAAGTTGTTAGTTCAACAGACATGAATGCAGAGTATTTTCAATTAGAGCATATCATAGATGCAAAAGTTAAAAAAAATAGTTGCTTTCAAACGTGGTATAATGTCAATTGGACCTATGTGTGAATGCATTTCATAACTATGATTGGTCACTTGTAGATTTTATTTAAAGTAGAAGAACCAATAACGTGGTTTATTATCAGTTCCATATGGCTAATGGAGGTCCCACTGTGCTATGAGCTGATATAGCCACACTGTGATATATGCTAAGAAATAGAAACATGTAATGTAACTTGAATATCATTGCTCTCCGTCATGCCTTTCATTTAGCCATGATTTTAATTCCAAATCTATGAAATGAAAGCTGTGTTCTGTTTTTGAAAGCTACATTAATTGAAATTCACTACACTCCTCGAACACCTTGAAATTGATTTAGGAGTTCAAATTCACTTTTGCTAAGCAAAAAGGTATGAATATGCACCTGTAAATTGATTTAATCTCCTCCCATATGTGTTGAGCAGGCATTCCAGGGCAACAATACCCTGGAAAGTTTTAGTACACCCACAAATATTTCTGCAACACATTCCCAACCTCCTGTAATCCTGTAAAGTATTGAACCTGTTCTTGTGTGTCATTTATTAAAAACAATGAAGTAACTTAATTGTAGTTCTGCATATGTATGATCATACCGGGGAGGCCAAGGGTGAAATGGAACAGTGTAGTACCGGCTCATCTTCCTGAAAAAAGTGAAACCATCCCTACAGAAATCTGACATCAATTCTTCAGAATTGGTTCTCTTAAACCTGAATGAAAGTTAAGCTCTGCACAGAGACCTCCCCCAGTTCATAGGGGCATGTCTGAAAGGACCCTGATTAAATTTATACACACCACTCCTACAAACTTCACTAGTTTCCCTTTCAGGCCTGCCTAATTTTTCAAAGACTTCGCCTATCCGGGTACAAGTATATGAAACACAAGTGCCAGAGCTACCAGCACTATCTGTGCTTAGACACTATAAGAGCTATCTTGAATTACATCTCCCATAATGCAGTTGGGAGGACCAGGAAATGCCTGATAGCCATCCATCATCCTCAAAACACAGTGCATCATCTACAAGTCCACTAGAAACAAAACCCGTAGTGTATCTAGCAGATAATATAGACATGTTAAGGGACAATGTCACCCCCAAGAGCAAAGAAATTTGCAAACTTAAAATAAAGAAAAAGAGACCAGCAAAGACCAGAAGACAAACATTCTCAATTTAGAACAGCTCACCCATTATCAATTAACTGCTGACATTTCTCCTGCAATTCAGGAAGGGACTGAAGACACAGCTATTCTCATAACTTCCATTACGTACCCTACTCACTCTTAGTTACCCACCTTCTCTCTGCCTTACTGTAAATCTTTTCAGGAATGTACCATAGCCCTCCTTTTCGGTGCTCTGTTACTTCCCAGCTGTTTGCACTATTTGAACACCCTCACATAAACACAGGTAAAACAGAATTAGTTTTCTGAAACACTAGTGGTGTAACTATTTGCAAGCAAGGCAAAGAAGGATTAACTGTGTTATTAAGAAGCCATGGCTTTATTCTGCTGCGAAGCAAGGCTGAGAGACTCCTGTCGTATCTTGGTACAAGGACTCAATTTTCTTTTAATTAGATCTTCCCCTATAGCAGTAATTGCTGCTGGTCATAAACAAAGCTTTTCTGTACTCAACAACGAAGTTTCACAGAGTGTGAACGCACAGGTAAATGTACACATATTATTTTGACAGGAGCCAGTCTTGAGAACCAGCCCTCACAGCCTTTCAGATGGAACGAGAAGGCAGACAGTGCACAACATGGCAAAAGTATCTGCATACAAACGAGAATGATAGCTTGCACACCTTCTTATACTCGTGACTGTTCTGGCTGCTCGTAGCAATATTGCGGCGTGCTGACTGATTACGTGCTCTGTCCCAAATAGCACGCAAGCATAATTCACTGTATATATGGCACGTCCTCACGTGCCAATCAGACGCACAGCCTTGTAGCAAAGTCTTTGTTTTAAGAATAAAGCCATGTTCATCCAGTAATCTGAATTTAATCCATATCTTTATTTATATTTTCAGCTTCATCCATATTTTATCCAATCACTTAAAATGCAGCGTTATTCCACATTTTTTCAAATGCCAGTGGCATGCCCATCCAGGCCTTATCAGTGGCACATAGGGATTAAGAATTCATCGTGGAGGGCCTCACCCAAGGCATTTCGGGCTCTTACAGCCCTTTGTCGGGGGTCACTAAAATAAAAGGAATCAAACATTTTACTCAGTTACCATAAAACTGGACTCATCAAAATAACATTAAAAAAACGTACTATCCGATAAATCACTGTGTTTTAACCAAACTAATTCTGACATAAATTAATTCTCATATTCCCCCACCCATTACATAAACTATCATACACAAAATAAGATTAATTAAAATTAAAATCAATGTGTGTTTACTTAACCCTAACCCCGTAACCAACAACATAAACCCTGTAAAGCTGTACCTTTCAAGCCGTGACCGGCAACATATTCACCTCCTCCACGCACCCTGTAACAACCCATAATTAAACATGCTGTAGTTCTGTCATTTACTTGTCAAACACAAAGGTGAGCGGGTCATGCTCCCAACCTTTAAATCCAACAAATTGTTCCCCGTTGTGGGGGCCTCCAACCCTGCAGGGCGGCTTCAGCTTGTTGGATTTAAAGGTTGGGAGCATGACCCGCTCACCTTTGTGTTAGAAAAGTAAAGGATTTCCTGGAATTGTGCGCACAGAGGTGAGAAGGGGATTGAAGAGGTTTCCTCTTCTCAGCAATTTCTGATCCCTTTCATTTGCATTAGAAATGACAGAACTACAGCATGTTTAATTATGGGTGAAATTCAATATGATCACAAAGTGATTTATAGCTGAATGAACTACACATGATTACACTATGGGAACTACAGTGCACCTAACAATTTAATTTGTTGTCTGGAATAATAGAACGCTATGCAGTCGTAATTAAAGGACACTCCAGACGTGAATAATACTTTTAAAGTGTATTCTGGGAATGAAAGGCTAATTCTATGCCGGAGAGTCACGTGGGACCTGGCCTCATAAGCAACTGATTTTTATTAACTGAGAAATTCACTCACCTGTGATCAAGGCTTGCAGAAAGCTGAAACGCATCAGGGAGCATATGATGCTGTAATTCTTTCTCTGAAATAAAACGTTGGCAGTACCAGGAATTGGACTTCTGCAATTCTTTGTGGATTTTTATGAGGGGATTCTCCGCCCCCACTCAAGCTGAAACCGCCCTGCAGGGTTGGAGGCCCCCACAACGGAGAACAATTTGTTGTATATATATATATATATATATATATCACAGAATTGAAGGCAGATCAACTTAGATGCTTTAAATATTTATTGTTGTTGCTGAGTCGCCGTAACGCATTTTATCCGCGGCCTTGATCACACTAACTCGGCGTTGCCATTGATGGAGGATTTAAACAATACGGTAAGCACAAACAAACAAAATACTAATTTCTCTCGTAGGGGATTTCCATGTATAGTCATAAGCGTTGAATAGTCCCGCCGATCTGCGGGGACCCCGGAGCACTTTATCCAATATAACTTCTTAAGTGCTGGAGTTCGCCTTTCTTCGGGAAGGCCTTGAAAAGTCACTTAAGAAAGTCATAATGCAGCCTAAGGACCAGGCTACAATGGCCAGAATTCTTCGTCTTGGAGACTAAAAAGAAATATGCGCCTAGTACATGAAAAAATTCTTTGTAAGGGCACAGAAAAAGAACCTTCACAAATCTTTTTCCTATGAGAAAAAACAGATGAAGAAGTGCAGGGCAATGTAGCCCATAGGCTGTCATAAGTGAAGAAAAAAGAGACTGTACCTTTAAGAGCAGGAGACTTCCAATATCCCATCATGCTAAGCCAGAGGCAGTTAACTCAGTTCTTTTTTCTGGCTGTTCGAATCCTGCCAATGCTGTCAAAGTGTCCTAAGGTGGTAAATTTTCAAACAGTGCTTTTAAACCTACTGACAGGACCCTTGGAGCATTGAGCTCGACTTTTTAGTTTTTTTTTCCAATATAGAACGTCAAAGTTCAGTGTCTTTTGCTTCACTCGATGTCTTTTATCTTTCTCTGTTGAGTGAAGTGCTTTCCTGACAGGAATGAGCATTTTTTCCTATTTAAAATGCCATCTCTTTTCGACAAATGTCCTCGCTGTGGCAGAAAAAAGGCCAAAATAGACCCCCACGAGGTCTGTGTTATTTCTCTACCATCTTCTCACCTTCCTGTGAAATCTGTAAGACCTTCTCCAGACGAACCCTGCGTGACAGGGAGAAGATTCGCTTGCAGGGAAGGGAAGAAAGAAGAAAACAGCTGGAATCCAGTGGGACCTCTGAGCGAGGGGGTGGTAACTCTTCCATAAGAGCTCTACCCTCAACCTCCAGTTGAGGTCTGAGAGGCATTTTTCTGGCAGGAAACACTATCGGTCCCAGTTGACTTCAAGGCGATCGACGTCGAGAGGAGGTACGGCGCCGACATGCTCGCTGTCATTGACTGGCTCTACGCTGTACAAAAATCGAGAACTCCTTCACACCGACAGCCTACGTCAAGACTTGCGTCGACGTCGAGGGATTCCGACTCGCCGTCACGAGAGGTAGGCAGTTCACGTCAAGAGCCAAACGAAGGCGAGAGTGGTCGATTTCGAGAAGCCGGTCGACATCGAGTAACCTACGTCAACAGGGGTCGACGTCGAGAAGTATATCGTCATCGAAGACCAGACGACGGAGGTCGACGTCGAGAAGATCATCGACGTCTAGGAGACAGTGAAAACCCTCCAAAAGAAGGAGAATCTTTTCCTCATCTGAGTCTCATTCCAGATCTCCATCTCTGGTAGAGGTTCCTTCTTCTCCCATTCGCTATCTCCTCCACCGGACTCACCGGCTCCAACAGTGCCCCTACCTCCAGCGCCACCAGCTCTGCCTCCACCGCTGACACTTCCAATACTACCGCCTCCAGCTCTACCGGCACCTGTCCTTCCATCTCATGTGGTCCCTCAGGTTCCTATCACACCGGTGCCTAGGATATCACACTCAAGGACACGCCATTGCTCTCGCCATGGACATTCACGTTCCTCTACATCACGCCACTCACGGTCGCAACGCCGATCTCATCAGAGGTCACGATCACGTTCTCAATGCCATTGCCATGGGGATACATCCTCTTCTACAAGGGGATACTCTCCTACCTTGTCAGACTCACCTCAACCTCGGTCCTCACCAGTTGAAGATATCAACACCTTTTAAGAGGTCCTGATTCGAGGCGCATCTAAATTGAATATACCTATGGCGGTCCCCACTCCATCGACTTATGTGATCTTTGAAACTCTTCACCAACGCACTGCCTCAAGACCTTTTCTTCCACTAGTGCTGGGTCTTTTTGACCCAGCCATGGAATTGTACCTCACTCCAGCTGCGGCAAAATCATCACCATCTAGGCTCCAGAAGAAATATCGACCACCGGAACAAGAACCGCTGTTTTTACGTGCCGACCCTCCACCTGACTCAGTGGTGATATTAGCTGCACGAAAATCCCAAGCTACATCACCATCTGCTACTTCTCCTCCTGATCAGGAGAGCAAAAAGTTGGACTAGTCGGGACACAAAGTTTGCAACACGGCGGCTACATCCATGAAAGCAGCCAGCGCCACAGCCCTCGTACACAGGTGCGACCGTGCCTTGTGGGATTCTATTCTCCACTTCGCGGATCACCTCCCAAAAGAACACCGGGAGGATTTTCTGGAAATCGTCCAGGAGGGAGCTATGGTCTCCAACCAGGTCATTAGTGTGGCAGCGGATTCATCGTTTTTAGCCGCCCACAGCTACTGTCACAGGGTCTCCTTACGTCGACATGCATGGCTTCGATTGACATCTCTGAAGCCGGACGCCCAGCTATGTCTCCAGAATTCGCCTTTTTCGGGCTCCACTCGCTTCGGCTCACATGCCGAAGATGAAATGGCGAGAATTAAGTCAGAAATGGATACTTTAAAGTGGTGGGATTAAAGAAATCTAAAGAATAGCGACGTTCATTCCGCCCCTACCACCGTCGTTTCCCTTCACAGAGGGTTCAAACCCCTCAATCGCAGTCCGGCAGGTCACAACACTGTCAACGGCCCAACGCAAGCAACAAAGGGGATGGACCTCTCAACAATCTATAACCAGGGAGGCCGACAACCAGCGGCATCAAAACCCTGAATCCTTTCTTCCCCCTCTTCCGTTATCCACTCCGGTAGGGGGAAGTATTGCAAATTACCTGGCAGAGTGGCAACGCATAACAACAGACGCCTGGGTCTTGAATATTGTCAAACATGGCTATCGTCTCAGATTCACTGCTCACCACCATCCATTTCACTGAGGTCGTCCTCGTCTCGCCTCAATCTTTTACAGGAGGAAGTCAACACTCTATGCCACAAGAAAGCGGTGGAATCAGTCCCTCAAAACCAACGAGGTCACGGTATTTACTCCAGATACTTCCTCATGCCAAAGAAGGACAGACAAGAGTTCAGACCTTTTCTCGACCTCCGAATCGCAAACAAGTGGATCCGAAAGCAAAAATTCAGGATGCTGGCTTTACATCAAATATACCTTCAACTTCAACAAGGAGACTGGCTGTGTTCAATAGATCTACACTACGCTGTCAGAGTCCGGACCCCGAAAACCCCGATTGGACCTTACCTTATGTAGCCGCCCCTCTCTCTTCTTCACAGCCACCGGACTCAGACTTCTCCCTGGGTGAACAAGGGCATCCCGCTATTCCGCATGGCTGGCCCTTTAAGACCGACGAGGCGGACGATCCCTGTCCCGCCCTCTGGGGGTGGAGCCGACGAGCGTCATCGCCGGATAAAGAATCGCCAACCAATGCCACGGGGCTCGACGACCGGAAGGAGGAAGAGAGCGTCCGGAAAGAACCTGGAAGCCTGGAGCAGTCGAGAGAACTGGGACCGCCAGAGCCCACCTTCACCTTAGCTACCGACGGAGAGAAGCCAGGAGGCCAACGTTCCCTCGAATTGCCCTGCCACGCTCCAGGAGGAACGTGGCTGGAACAGATGCGTCAGCGCTTACGGGGAGCAGGGAAAAGGGTGGATTTAGTGTCCCCGGGAGGATCTGGGCTACCGGCCGGAAAGCCTCCATAGCGGGTAACCATCTCTGTCCCACGTGTCCCTGCGCTGCTCTGGTGACGGATACCTTCCCCCATACCATATGATCCTAGGACCGGGTGACAATCCCTCACACTCCCTTCCCCTTCCACCCTCACAGACCTGAGCACTAATTAGTGCTGTCTTGTTTTTTTTTGTTTCTTTTCTTTCTGGCTCCATCTGACCCCGGCGTGAGTGAAAACGCTGAGCGACGCCAAGGTGGAGAAGCGTATCCCCTGCAGACGACGTCGGAGACAGTGTTAATTCCCCTCGGTGAACTGTGTGAACTGAATAAAAACCCTTGCAACGCTAAAACGTGTGTCGCGCTTTTCCTGCCCGTTTGACAAGTGGTGGAGAATGCGGGAAGCGTGACTTCCATTGACTGGTATAATGGAAAACTTGATCCAACACGTAGTGGAGGGACAGAAAAAGTTGTAATGGGCGGTGGCGTGCCAACTGACCTCTGCGCAGGCCGACCGGGACGCGTTCAGAGATCTCATGAAGGCCCAAATGGACACTCTCCTGAAGGTCGTGGAGGAACCCGCCCCGTCCGCTACCGGTCACAGGTTGACCCGGGGTACTACCGCCACCCCTACAGTCTCCTTACAGAAATATACCGCAGGAGAACACCCGATGCCTTCCTCCTGAACTTTGAAAGGGCGGCCAGAGCCTCCGGCTGGCCCATTGGAAAGTGGCCCTTTTTTCTGCCCCCCTTCTGACAGGCAAGGCTCAGGCGGCGTATCAAGTCGCGAACGCCGGCGGGGTGACCCCCTATAAGGAGGTAAAGGCCATAATCTTGGATCACCTGGGCATGGATTCGGAGGCTTACAGGCTCTGATTCCGAAAGGAGAAGGGGACACCTGGAGATACTCCCAAAACCCTCTACTACAAGTTGGAACTCGCCGCCGAGAAGTGGCTGAAGCCGAATGATCGCTCCAAAGAGGAGATCATGAGTTCCATCGTATTGGAACAGTTTTTGGATGCCTTACCCTATGCTACTCAGCGGTGGCTAAGACAGCACGCTAACCTAACCGCTGAGCAAGCCGCGGATATGGCGACCTCTTTTTCCCGTGCCCAACCCAGAATGTCCCCTTGGGAACCGGAGAACCATTGAAGACTGCACCCACTCCCAGGAAGGCGCTTAGGCCCATCAAAGAGCCTGAAAGGGTTCGCATGCCCCGCTCCGACGTCCCCGTGAGCAGAGGGCCCCAATGCTTCGACTGTGGCGAGTGGGGCCACATCGCCCGAGCCTGTCCGCGCAAGAAAACAGAAGAACCAATGGACATAAGTGACCTCCCTAGAGATCTCATGTACATAGAAGAGGTGGGGGCCTGCTTTTATGTAAGTTTGCTGGTAAACAGCTCTTCCGTAAATGCCCTTCTGGACTCCGGCTGTCGGCAGTCTGTGATACGGAGTTCGTTAGTTAACCCCAACCAATTGATCCCTGGAAGACAGGTCCTCATCCGTTGTGTGCACGGAGACGTTCGCTCCTATCCCACGGCTCGGGTTCCCCTCAAAAGCCCAGAGGGAACCCTCTCTATGGTAACAGTGGGGGTATTAGAAACCCTACCAGAGGAAGCGATTCTGGGCACAGATAACCCTTTCTGTCTTTGTTTTTGCACAAAGTAAGGGAGAAGAAAGCAGGTTCGCCCCGGGAAAACATCTCGAGGGCCTTACTAACCCAAGAACCCTGGTTGACGGACAAGGACTTCCGCTGGGCCCAACATAATGACACCACTCTCACACATGCTTGGCAGGAAGCCCGAAAGCTACGGGGCCCTGCGGTCCTTTCCTACCCCTATTTTCAAACTTCCAACAATCTTTTATATAGGGTGGCGGGCCAGGAGAAAAACCCCAGTTGTTGGTACCCCGGGAGTTTCGCGAACAGATAATGTTTTTCGCCCATTCTCATCTGCTGGCTGGTCACTCAGGGGCAGAAAAAACCACTCAGAGTCTGTTACGTTTCTTTTATTGGCCGGGTATATACGCCCAAATTAACAGGTACTGTAGGGAGTGTCCGGTTTGCCAGCGAAAAAACCCCTATCACCCTCCTCCAGTACCCCTGCAACCACTACCTATAGTAGGGAAGCCGTTTGAAAGGGTTGGTATGGATATCATTGGGCCTTTGCCTCGCTCTACACAAGGATTCCAGTATGTTCTAGTCCTGGTGGACTACTGTACCAGATTCCCCGAGGCTTTTCCTCTCAGATCCCCTACCACGTCCAATATTGCTGATAAGCTGCTGGAGTATTTCTCCCGGGTTGGCTTTCCTTTTCAAATTTTGACCGACCAAGGCACTCCCTTTGTCTTACGACTTATGTCGCAGGTTTGTAGGTTGCTAGACGGGAGACATATAAAGACGTCCGTCTATCACCCACAAACCGACGGCCTAGTGGAGAGATACAATGGAACCCTGAAGTTGACCCTGAAATAGATGTTGACCGGTGAGGGTAAGAACTGGGATAGTCTACTTCCCCTCGCCCTCTTCGTCATTCGAGGACAGGTACAGAGCAGTCTCGACTGTTCCTCCTTCGAACTGCTCTATGGTCGCCAACCCAGAACCCTGTTAGAAATGACAAGAGAAGCCTGGGAGAAAGACAACAACGATATCCGTGAGCTACTCGAATACACCCAACATCTACGGACCAGGATAGGGAAACTAAGAGACCTAGCCCATGCCAACCTGGAGAGAAAACAAATACTTCAAAAACAAATCTATGATAAAGGGAAGAAATGGAGGACCTTAAAGGTGAACGATTGGGCCCTTGTTCTCCTGCCTTCCTCTTTGTCTAAAATTAAGAACGAATGGAAGGGCCCCTTTAGAATCGTGGGAACAGTTGGTAAAACCACCTATAGAGTCCAGATAGGTCCTAACAAGTGTCAGACCTACCACATTAACATATTGAAGAAATGGATAGGACCCCCACTAGTGAATAACCAGCTAGCGCTGTCACCCAAGACCAATCCTTGCACTCTCGAGCAGTTAGTGGTTAATGAGTCCCTAACCAACAACGCGAACTGCTGGATGTGCTAGAGGGATATAGCCCCCTGTTCTCTGATCTGCCGGGAAGAACCCCGTTAGTGGAACACTGCATAGAGACCGAGGCAGGGAAAGTGGTGAAACAAAGGCCATACAGGATACCAGCCTCCCGACGGGAAGCAGTCTCCGAAGAGATCAACAAAATGCTTCAGATGGGGGTAATCAGACCCTCTCATAGTGAGTGGACCTCTCCCATTGTTTTGGTCCCAAAACCGGATGGCACTATCAGGTTCTGTATAGACCTCCGCCAAGTAAATACCATCTCCAAATTGGATGCCTATCCCCTGCCTCGGGTAGACGAACTGACAGAGAAACTGGGAGACGCACGCTTTATTACTAGGTTAAATCTCACGAAAGAATACTGGCAGGTGCCACTGCGTAAGGCTGACCAAGAAAAGACCGCGTTTTCCACCCCTGACGGTCTTTACGAGTTTACAGTACTCCCTTTCGGTCTGCACGGGGCCCCCGCAACTTTTCAGAGGTTGATGAACAAGGTCTTGCAACCCCACCATGCCTTTTCCTCTGCGTATCTCGATGACATCGTCATATATAATTCCACCTGGGAAGAACATCTAGGGCACTGTCACCAGATATTGCAGGAACTACAGAAGGCGGGATTGCACATCAACGTGAAGAAATCCCGCGTAGGGTTCCAGAAAGTGAAGTATTTACGTTATCTTCTTGGGAATGGGTGCATTGAACCCCAAGAAGAGAAAATAAAGGCGATTACCAAAACCACCATACCAACAACAAAGAAAGAGATTAGGGCCTTCCTAGGTCTCCTTGGTTATTATCGCCGATTCATTCCCCAATACTCAGACATAGCAGCTCCCCTTACCAACCTGTTACAAAAAGGCACCCCTAAGAATGCTCTGCTGAACCCCTCCGCGTCTGTCAGGGTAGCCTTTCACAGATTGAAGAAGGCAATCACCAGTCATCCTGTTTTAGTCTCACCTGATCATTCCCGCCCCTTCATTCTCCAGACAGATGCCTCGGATATGGGTATTGGAGCCGTCCTTTCCCAGATCATTGAAGACGGGACGGAAAGACCTATCTTGTTCGTCAGTCGGAAGCTCTTTCCCCGGGAGTGTCACTATCCTGTTATCAAGAAGGAATGTCTGGCTATCAAATGGGCCATAGAGAAGCTCAGGTATTATTTAGAAGGAAAGCATTTCATCCTGTATACCGACCATGCACCATTGGTCTGGATGAGCAGGAACAAGGGGAACAACCCTAGGGTGATGCGGTGGTTCCTATCCTTACAACCCTATGCCTTTGAGATCCGACATCGGAAGGGGTCTCTTAACTTCAACGCCGACTTCCTGTCCCGAATCCCATTCATCCCCGACCTGGAAGACTCTAGGGGGGGGGTGTCAGAGTCCGGACCCCGAAATCCCCGATTGGACCTTACCTTATGTAGCCGCCCTTCTCTCTTCTTCACAGCCACCGGACTCCGACTTCTCCCTGGGTGAACAAGGGCATCCCGCTATTCCGCATGGCTGGCCCTTTAAGACCGACGAGGCGGACGATCCCTGTCCTGCCCTCTGGGGGTGGAGTCGACGAGCGTCATCGCCGGATAAAGAATCACCAACCAATGCCACGGGGGTCGACGACCGGAAGGAGGAAGAGAGCGTCCGGAAAGAACCTGGAAGCCGGGAGCAGTCGAGAGAACTGGGACCGCCAGAGCCCACCTTAGCCACCGACGGAGAGAAGCCAGGAGGCCAACGTTCCCTCGAATCGCCCTGCCACGCTCCAGGAGGAACGTGGCTGGAACAGGTGCGTCAGCGCTTACGGGGAGCAGGGAAAAGGGTGGATTTAGTGTCCCCGGGAGGATCTGGGCTGCCGGCCGGAAAGCCTCCATAGCGGGTAATGATCTCTGTCCCGTGTGTCCCTGCGCTGCTCTGGTGACAGATACCTTCCCCCACACCATATGATCCTAGGACCGGGTGACAATCCCTCACACGCGCTTCACCCCTCACAGAACTGAGCACTAATTAGTGCTGCCTTGTTTTTTTTTTTGTTTCTTTCCTTTCTGGCTCCATCCGACCCCGGCGTGAGTGAAAACGCTGAGCGACGCCAAGGTGGAGAAGCGTATCCCCTGCAGACGACGTCGGAGACAGTGTTAATTCCCCTCGGTGAACTGTGTGAACTGAATAAAAACCCTTGCAACGCTAAAACGTGTGTTGCGCTTTTCCTGCCCGTTTGACATACGCATATTTTCATATTCCTATCATAAAGTTTAATTGAAAATTCCTCAGATTTGTCGTGGGGCAGAACCACTACCATTACACAGTTCTACCATTCGGCCTCAAGTCAGCTCCCAGGACTTTTTCCAAATGCATGGAGGTGGTGGCAGCGCAACTATGGAAACACAGAATCTTTGTCTATCCTTATCTGGACGACTGGCTGATCAAGGCCTCCCCCTTCGCAGAAGCCCAAGAACATTTCCAATGGACTTGCGATCTGCTTCATCGCTTGGGTCTTCACATCAATGTTCAAAAGTCCACGTCAACACTAGTCCAGATATTGCATTACTTAGGAGCTACCATTGACACTTTACAAGAAAAGGTGTTTCCTTCGGAGGAACACCGGTTATCCATCCTACAGAAATGCCTCAACCTCCAGCGGATGGCCCGTCCATCAGTCCGCATAGTCTCCTTGCTCCTCAGCTCGATGGCCTCCTGCATATTTCTGACTCCCAATGCTCGCCTCCACATGCGCCTCCTCCAGGAGTGCTTGGAGGACCAGTGGAACCAGTTCTCAGGGAACTGGGAAGACAAGATCATCCTATCCACTCATGCTTTGAGCTCACTCCAATGGTGGTGTTCCCTGAAAAATCTCCTGAGGGGAATGTCTTTTCACCAGCAGGAACCAACACAGACCATTGTGACGGATGCCTCTCTGCTGGGGTGGGGAGCCCACATGAATCACCTGCAGATACAAGGATTATAGTCCTTGAGGGAACAGACATACCATATCAACCTTCTGGAACTCCGTGCAGTTCACCTGGCACTCAAGGCTTTTCATACTTCGTTCACGACCAACCCCCTGATTGTTCAGATGGACAATACAACTACCATATAGTACCTGAACAACCAGGGGGGAACACGGTCCAGAGCCCTGTCACAAGAAGCTCAATCGATCTGGCACTGGCTCTTCGCCAGGAACTTGAGGCTGATAGCTGCCCACCTGCCAGGTGTGCAGAACATCCAGGCAGACGCGCTCAGCAGAGTTGTAGACGAAAACCACGAGTGGGTGCTGAACGAAGAGTTCGTACAAGATATCTTCAGCTTGTGGGGCACTCCCTCTACAGACCTTTTTGCCACAACGAAAAACAAAAAATGCTGCGACTTTGCTGCCAGATTTTACCATCCAGGTCACTAGGGAATGCCCTATGGATCGACTGGTCCAACAAATTTCTTTACGCCGTTCCTCCAATTCCGCTGATAGCAGCAGTCCTGCACAAACTGTCAACCACAACAGCCAAGATGATCCTCATCGCCCCAGAATGGCCAAGACAACTGTGGTTCCCGGACCTCCTTTGCCGGTCTATCCATCCACATCTCAGGCTGTCATGCAGGCCGGACCTTCTTACGAAGTTCAGAGGGCAACTACTACACCCCAACCTCTCCTCCTTGAGTTTGGCAGCATGGCTCTTGAGATAGTACAGTATGGTCATCTAAACCTACCTCAGGATTGTCTGGACATTCTAAAAGAAGCAAAGTGACCATCTACACTATCTGCTTATGCCTTTAAATGGAGAAGATTTAGCATTTGGTGCTCCTCCAGGCAGATCAATCTCAGCTCTTGCCAGGAGGAAGTCATTCTATCGTATTTATTACACCTTGCCAAATTTGGCCTACAATACTCTTCACTCAGAGTCCAACTGTCTGCACTCACGGCATACAGGAAAAGTCCTCCACAAGTCTCATTCTTTAGGATTCCAGTTATTAAAAATTTCCTAGAGGGGTTGAAGAAAGTTTTTCCTCCCATTAGACATCCCTCTCCTCCATGGGAGTTGAATGTAGTGCTATCTTGCCTCATGCTTCCACCTTTTGAACCTATTCACAAGTGCCTACCTAAAGTGGTCTCAGATTTCCATGTAAATCAGACAAATGCTTTACCCATGTTCTTTCAGAATCCTTCTTCTCCAGCGGAGAGAGTCCCCCACTCGCTGGATGTAAAGAGGGGGTTAAAATTCTACTTGGACAAGACCAAGCCCATTCGCAAATCGCAACAGCTATTTATCAATTATGGCCCAGTTTGCACAGGTTTAGCTACCTCCAAACAGTCAGTCTCCAGGTGGATCGTCTCTTGCATCGTCTGCTGTTATCAGCAAGCTAATAAATCTCTTACTGGTAAGCCCAAAGCTCACTCTACTAGAGGCAAGGCAGCTACTACAGCCTTGATGAGAAATATTCCCTTGGCGGATATTTGTAAGGCAGCTACTTGGAGATCAGTCCACACATTCACTAGACACTACTGCCTGGACACAGATGCTAGAGCAGATGCTCAAGTAGGACAGGCATCTCTCAGAAATCTTTGCCTAGCGGTGTCCATACCTTTTGGTTTCTGTCGACTCCACCCTTCATGGGGGATGAGCTTGCTATTCTATTCAACTCTTATGACTATACATGGAAATCCCCTACGAGAGAAGGTATAGTTTCTTACCTGTAATTCCAGTTCTCTCGTAGGGGTATTTCCATGATAGTCATAAGCAACCCTCCCTCCTGCCCGGTGGAGTATACAACCAGTTTCATGCTCCGCTATTAATCAGCTAGTACAGACTTCAAAAAGAACTGAGGTAACTGATTCAGGCTGAGCATGATGGGATATTGGAGGTGTCTCTGCTCTTAAAGGCACTGTCTCTTTTTTTTCCACTTATAATGACAGCCTATGGCCTACATTGCCCTGCACTTCGGCATCTCTGTTTTCTCTCATAGGAAAAAGGTTTGTGAAGATTCTTTTTCTGTGACCTTACAAATATTTTTTTCATGTACTAGGCGCATATTTCTTTTCAGTCTCCAAGATGAAGAATTCTGGCCATTGTAGCTTGGTCCTTAGGCTGCATGACTTTAACTGACTTTTCAAGGCCTTCCTGAAGAAAGGCAAACTCCAGCACTTAAGAAGTTATATTGGATAAAGGGCTCCGGGGTCCCCGCAGATGGGCGGGACTATTCAACGCTTATGTCTATCGTGGAAATACCCCTACGAGAGAACTGGAGTTACAGGTAAGACACTATACCTTCTTTCTTGAATTCCAATATAAGCAACTATAATTTGAAAATCAAACTTATTCCACTTTTAATTAGAAACATATTATTACAATTACATTCAAACCATTTTCTTTTCATACTTTGACTCTACCAGTGGAAACTTGTATCGGAAAACATTTTTTTATCACCATCCATTTGTATAATGGAACCTCTGAATGTGCTTTACCTTAAAACATTCCATGCAATGCAGATAAAGATGCAATAGTAATAAATCTATATTACGATCCCAACTTAATCATTTTGCTCACAGTAGTATCTGGGCTTATTTATTCTGTTAGGATGGTAATACTTATATTGGAGCTTGGCCAAAGGCAACAGCCGTCTTAGGCAAACTTGAACACATATCACAGATCCCCCCCCTATAGAAAATTATATAAATCTTCTTCGATGTTCAACCCATTTGGGGATTTAGAATCAAGGTTTAAAATGTACATGCTTTCTAGTTTCCTTAGAGCTTTCACCCTAGTGCCCCCTCTGATGCTGTATGGTACTGTATATCACATAGTATGACATCTGAGTAACATCTCTTTGGTGGATTTCGGCACAGTGCCTGGCCACTGGGTAGGTTAGATCCTTGTTTTTTATGGCACGCATGTGTTGTAGTATGCATTTATAAACTTGCAACACTGTGCTGCTTATGTATCTTAAATTGCAGCTACATGTTAATACATATACAACAAACTCACTTTTGCAATTGAAATTGCCTTTGATGGAGATAGGTACATGAGAAAAGGGAGAAAGATATTCCTTAGTGTTAATGCCTATTGTGCAGGCTCTACATCAAGGACACTTATGGAAACCATTGATTCCAGTAAGCCAAATAGCTTATCTTCTTATTTCTGGACTAGATCTAGCCAGACTGTCCCTCATAGAGCTGACTCTTCGATAGGTTATTTGAGACTCAGTCGGATCCGTAGTACCTATGATAGAATCTGAGCGAATTATATTCCAATTCTTCTTGACTGCCTTTGCTAGTTGTTTATTTTGGTTGCTGAATGCAGTTATTAACCTTACTGTGCCGTCTGTGTCAGGTTTTTTGCATTCGCCAAATAAAATGCATTCCTAGATACATGACTGTGCAGTAGTGATCATTTGCGTGCTGTATCCTCTTTCTGTAAACCTATGCATCATGTCCTTCTGACTGCACACGATGTGTTCGGGTAGACTGCAGTTTCTTTTGGCGCGCATTAATTTGCCGTAGGGGATACTAACTATCAAATGTCTAGGATGAAAGCTAGGCGCATGTACGAGTGAGTTACCGGCTGTGCTTTTACTATGGAGTTTGGTTTCTAATTTGCCATCTGAGACAAATACCTCCAGGTCTAGGAAATGTATTTTACTTTTACTGGTTTCTCCAGTGTAGTGAAGGTTAAGATTGTTGACATTAATGTGCGTTATGAAATCCTGTCACTTTGTTTTGACCCTCTCCAAATAATGAAGAGGTTGTCAATCTAGCGTAGCCAGACTACCACATTTTCATCCCATTCTCTGGAGTAATCCACTCTGAGCACCTGCTCCTCCCACCAGCCCATGTGTAAACACGCGTAGCTGGGGGGAGAAGCAGGCGCCCATCATGGTTCCCCGTATTTGGTGATACATACAGTTATCAAATAGGAAAAGGTTATTACATAAGCATTCCTGAATCATCATAATCAACATTTGGGTGTGTTGGTGTAATGCCAGTGGTCTGTTACTCAGATAGTGTTCAACCGCTCTTACACCATCACTGTGACAAATACTGGTGTATAGTGATGAAACGTCAAGAAACATCAAGGTGAAATCATCCTCCTGTGGCATGTTATAAATTAATTTGAGGAAATCGCCAGTGTCCTTGATAAAGGAAGGTAAATTCTGGACATAGGGTTGCAAAAAATAATCAATATATTTTGATATGTTTTCATGTAATCCACCTACAGCTGAAATCGGTCGTCCCGGTGGTTTGATGGGGTCCTTATGGAGTTTTGGAATGATATACATAACACGCATCTTGGGATGATCATTGCGTAGAAAACTATATTCCTCTTGGGTAAGGAGTCCATTGTTCTGCCACTCCAATAGTTCTTTTATTTGAATTTTCACTTGGGCCCATTGTTCTTTTGTAGTCCTGGTATAACAGGTGTTATCCTGTAACTGGCGTTGTACTTCTTCCTTATAAGCCGTTACTGTTCAAAGAACGATGTTGCCTCCTTTGTCCGAATTAGAAATAACAATATCATGTTGTGGGGCCAAGCAACATGGCCGACAGGACATGAGCCTTCTGAGCTCCCAGTCCGTTAGCCCGTGAATCCTGCCATTATCCTGTCAGTAAAAGGCAGCAGCCGACTAAAACTGCAGGCATCGATTAATGTTGGCCCCCTGACCTTGCAGAGCTGATCGAGGTGGCTTGGCGGTGGCGGTAAAGGGCGAGCGCCGATACTGCGCAGTGACTGGATTGTGGGCCTTAGGAGGAGGACGGCAGCGGAGTTGGCCAGATGGCCTTCGCACGGCGGATGAGCTGGGCCGGGCAGGCGACCGAGAGGTGAATGGCATTGGTCGCGCTGCCATTGGTCCCTGGATTGTCTGTCCTGTGAAGCCCCTTGCAGAGTGAGGAGAAGCAGCCCTGACGGGCGCGCGCGCCGCGACTTGCCTGGCAGACAGCGGGGGCGGAGTGAGTGCAAGCGGTGGAGCTGGAGCGGACCGGGCCCAGCTGGTGATCTGTTATCCCCGACGGGAATTGCTGCAGCTCCAAGTGGTCCTGCGTGCGGCCCGGTCGGCGCCTGCAGTGTGTTGTCCTGCAGCGGCTCGACGGGAACGGAGTTGTTGCATCAGTGGAGCCGGAAAGGAACCAAGGATCGGCGCTGGTGGCGGGCGCGGCCTGCTGCAAGGTATTTGCCTGGGTCCCATACGAGTGCAGCCACAGAGCCTGCTTCAGTGAGGGAGGAACGGGCATGAGGACAAGGAGCGATGTGCTCCGATAACATTTGCCCCCCCCCCCCGTAGTGAGCTGAGAGAAGAGACAGAGAGCAGCCGAGGGGCAAGCTCATTTATTTGCCTGTAACTGAGGGCAGTGGCTGAGGTACCAGGCCTGGGTGGGTCCCCGCCCAGCCCTGCTGCATCTATAGTACCCATGCTGGAGGGAGATCAGGTCTATCTGCAGAAAATTTGACATGCGGCAGTGAGGGGCGTAAGAGCAGGGCAAGACACTTAATGTTGCTATAATAATACTGGGCCTGGAGGAGAGTCCTCACCGAGCACAGGACTGTGCGGAAGGGTTCGCTGGCCGTATGTCAGGTGAGCGCCTCTCTGGGAGCTAGGGGCTGGTTGTGACCAGTGGCACTGGCCGAGCGAGGCCCCGGGTCGTCTTTGGAGAAGGGCAAAGACAGGACTCGCAACCATTGACTATCACTAAGAGCTGGGTGGACTGCGGTTACGGAAGCGAAATGGGAAAGGATAAGGCTCAGAAGGCGGTAGGGTTCAATACTATCACACAGTACACTACCCCTAGGCACCAACCCCAGCGGTTGACACGACAGGCCGGGGGGGTAGAACAGGAGCTGGAGGAAGAGAGCCAGGAACCCACCAGAGCAGAATTAATGGCAGCTATCCAGGGCTCCAGAAAAGCATTGGAGGATCGTATAGATACCGTCTCCATAGATGTCAACCTCCTCCGAGCGGACTTACAGAAAGTAGCTGAAAAAGTCACAACTGCTGAAGGAGACATAGTGGAGTTGAGAGGGGATGTGGCAACGCTCAAACAGGTGGCACAGATGACCATGGCCACAAAAGCGCTCGAGCACCGTGCGGAGGAAGCGGAAGTGAGAGCACGGCGCAGTAACATACGTGTGGTGGGTATCCCCGAGAAAGCGGAATAGGGAGCGGCGGAGCAATTCCTGGAAAACTGGATTCGAACCCAAGTGTGGCCTGTTGGCCTGTTGGCCTGTCGGATATGTTTGCAATAGAAAGAGCACATAGGGTCCTGGTCCCGCCCCCGCTGCCGGGGGCGCAGTCCTGCGCAATGTTAACAAAAATTCTTAATTACCGCGACAGAGACTGCATATTGCGAGCAGCTCGAGAACAACAGGATCTCCAGTATGAAAACAACAAGATTGCTGTGTACCCTGACTATACGAAGCAAGTACAAGAATTACTTCCTAGGGGTAAAACGCAAACTACGTGAATTAATTCTCCAATATATGCTACTGTACCCTGCTAAGCTAAAGGTAATTTGGGAGGGCAGAGCGCAGTTTTTTGATACTCCTGAGGACGTTTGGGAATGGCTAGTAATTTGAGGGGAAGGGCGCCCACCTGGTGAGCAGAGGGGACAGAACGACGTTTGTGAACGCAACCTGACAAGGGCTCTGGGCAACTGAAAGGACGCGCAGAAATAAAAAAAATTGCCTGATCCAGCACAGCAACGGATCACATTGAGTAAGGATGGATCACTGCAGCTGGATGCGCTGGAGGATGGAAGCGAGATGGCGCAGCCCCAAGGTGCGGCAAATGCAGGATCGGATGAGGAATCGCAGAGCCTGGGGCCCACAATAGACATTGTGCCTGAAACGCTGCTGGAGGAGCCTCCTGAGAGGGAGGAAGACTAAGAGGCGACTGGCTGACCGGCCCATCTGGAGCATGAACTAACGCTGCCAGAGATGTATCGTAATATTACATGTTGTAGTTGCTGCTGTACGGAGAATGTAGTAGTCTGCCAGCTTGGCGGAACTAACCTGCCTATAACGCCATTTAATTAAGTGTGCGAGTGTGGCGTGCAGGGTATTGGACATACGGCAGGGGTCCTAAGACTGTTTTGGTTAAGAATCTTCCGCATAATTAAAGGGGTACGGGCTGGGGACTGGAGTTTAAAATTTGTTGCCCCAGTTGGGCTGTTGGGGATGCTGGCACGAGCAGAGGGTGGGAGGTTCGACTGTGATGATTGCCGAATATTGTCTGCAGGCGGGGGGTGGGGTTGGTTTGATTTAAGTTTTGGGATGGGCATAAGTTGTGTTACGCTAAGAGGTCGGTTGGAACACTGGGGTGATAGATGCAGCGATAGTCATTCAGAAAATGCAAGTAAAAAATTATGGTAAGAGCAGTAAAGTTCCTTATTTGGAATGTTTGCGGGTTGGGTACCTGTACTAAGAGACATAGAGTACTTTTGTTTTTAAAGCGGCATACTGTAAAGATTGCATGCCTGCAGGAAACACATTTGGATGATGTGCGTGCCGCGAGTTTGGCTAAGAAATGGTGGGGTCAAGTGTTTTATTCTTCATACTCCACCTATGCTAGGGGAACGCTGATCTGGGTGGCCCGGGGTACACCTTTTAAACTCCAGTATATGGAAGCAGATGTTGAGGGTCGGTATGTGTTGTTACGGGGGAAACTTGACGGAAAAGATATAACCATACTGGACACCTATGCCCCGAATATCGATGATCCTTCCTTTTTCTTAACGATACATGACTTGATTACTGAGGACCTGGAAGCCCCACTTATTTGGCTGGGAGATTTTAATTGTGTGCTTGATCCTGACTTGGATAGGCATCCCCCTAGAGGGGGCACCAAGCCGCGTATGACTAAGCAATTGCGAAAAGTGATGCATGAGCTGGGTCTGAGGGATATCTAGAGGATACAGCACCCGACAAAGAAGGTATACACGTGTTATACACCGACACAGAACACATACAGTAGACTGGACAGGGTCTTGGTAACAGAAGCACCTGCATTAATAGCAGCAGACATAACCCACCTTGCGCAATTTTTATCGGATCATGCGCCGGTGTGCTATGTGGTGCAATGGAATACCAGGTAACAAGGCCCGCGAGGCTGGAGACTCCCAAGGGATCTCCTGGACGATCAGGTAGGCAGGGAGGTGCTATCAGAGGCACTAACGAACTAAATATCTCTTAATTGGAATACTACTAATAACAGGGCCACTGAGTGGGATGCCTTGAAGGTGGTGGTTCGAGGTGAAGGAATGGGATTAACATTTCAGGTGAGGAGGCAATTGACCCCTGCCCCCACCACATCTTCAACAGAGCCGCCGACACCATCGCACCCATGCTCCGCCACACCATCAACCGCTCCCTGGCGACCGCCTCGTTCCCCGACGACTGGAAACACGCCGAGGTTAACCCCCTCCTAAAGAAACCCTCAGCGGACCCCACCGACCTCAAAAACTACAGACCCATCTCCCTGCTCCCGTTCCCAGCGAAAGTCATCGAGAAAGCCATGAACAGCCAACTCGCCACATTCATTGAAGAACACAACATCCTCGACTCCTCCCAATCCGGCTTCAGAAAAAACCACAGTACGGAAACCGCCCTCCTCGCCGCAACTGACGACATCCGCACCCTACTGGACAAAGGAGAAACAGTAGCCCTCATCCTCCTCGACCTATCCAACGAGCCCAACACCGCCAGACGCTCGACCTATCAGCGGCGTTCAACACAGTCTCCCACCGCACCCTAATACGCAGACTCTATGACGCAGGAATCCAGGACAAGGCCCTCGACTGGATCCGCTCCTTCCTCTCCGGCAGGACGCAGCGGGTCAGACTCCCCCCTTTCCTCTCGGACCCCACACCTACACCTACCACCTGCGGAGTCCCCCAGGGCTCCTCCCTCAGCCCGACGCTTTTCAACGTCTACATGGCTCCACTCGCCCCCATCGTCAGAACCTACGGACTCAACATCGTGTCATACGCAGACGACACCCAGCTCATCCTCTCCCTATCCAACGAGCCCAACACCGCCAGACGCAACTTTCGAGAAGGCATGGAAGCCGTTGCCAAATGGATGAAAAACAGCTGCCTACAACTAAACACCAACAAAACAGAAGTACTCATCATGGGCCCAAACCCCAATGCCTGGAGCGACACCTGGTGGCCCCCCGCCCTCGGAAACCCGCCAACCCCCACGCAACCTGGGAATCATCCTGGACTCCGAGCTCAAAATGGACCGCCAGATCAACTCTGTCTCGTCTTCCTGCTTCCACACCCTCCGCCTCCTTCGTAAGACCTTCAAATGGATCCCCCTCGAACACCGAAAGACCGTCACTCACGCCCTGGTCACCAGCAGACTCGACTACGGCAACGCACTCTACGCCGGAATAAACAAAAACCTCACCCGCAAGTTACAGAACATCCAGAACGCCGCCGCAAGACTGGTCCTCAACCTGCCAAAACACTGCCACATCTCCCAGCACCTGCGCACACTCCACTGGCTCCCTGTCGAGGCGAGAATCACCTTTAAGATGCTCACCCACGCACACAAGGCCCTCCACGGCACCGGAACAGCATACCTGAACAGCCGATTCAAATTCCACGTACCCCAAAGGACCCTACGATCAGCCCAGCTCTCCTACGCCGTGGTCCCCTGCACCAGAAAGACCAGATCGGGAGGCCGCTCCTTCTCCTTCCTCGCGGCCAAAGCATGGAACGCCCTTCCGCTCCACCTCAGACAGACAACATCGCTCCCCATCTTCGCAAGAAACCTCAAAACCTGGCTTTTCGACAGACCCCCTCCTTGATGGATGGAACCTGCACCCCCCCCAGCGCCTTGAGACCCTTACGGGTGAGTAGTCGCGCTTTAACAAACCCATGATTGATTGATTGGTGAGCTACGCGATAAGGAAGATTCATTGGTGGAAGTACAGATGGGTGTGCAGGGGCAGGAGGATGCCCGAGAGCGGGAGCGTACGCTGCATGAACAAATCACAGATGTATGGGATAGGCTGGACAAATATACACTTACTAAATATAGGCAGTTGCTGCACGCACACGAAGATAAGTCTAGTCGGCTGGTAGCATGGATACTGCGTAGGGAGCAGGCGCCCCCTTTGATCACCTGTATAAGCACACAATCGGGTGAACTGGTATATTCTAGACTAGATATTCTGGAACAATTTCAACAGCATATGCATAAGGTATATACGACTGACCCACTGGTCAAACCTGAACGCTATGCCCTGTTTCTGGAGGGCCTCCAACTGACGAAGCTCATGGCAGAGGACCGTCAGGAACTGGAAGCGCAATTGACAACTGATGAAATAGCGGAGGCTATCGTGGACATGCCCATGGCTAAGGCTCCGGGAGGAGATGGATTCCCGAATGAATTCTATCAGGCGTACTCGGCTAAATTGGTGCAACCCTTACTACAAACATTTTAATGAGGCCTTTGAAAAGGGGGTATTACCGACAACAATGCGAGAGGGAGAAATATGTATGTTCCCCAAGCCGGGTGGAAATAGTCAGGACCCCGCGGTATACAGACAGCTAACAATGATCAATACTGATGCGAAAATATTGTGTAAAGTGTTGGCTAAGAGGTTGGGACCGCACATGGCCCACTTGGTCTATGAAGACCAGTGAGGCTTTATTCCGGGTCGGAACACGGGCATGAACATTCGGCGCTTGCTCCACATAATCCATGAGACAAGTATAAGCGCTGAGGAAATGGCACTAATATCAATTGATCTTGAAAAAGCTTTTGATACGGTGGATTGGGGTACCTACAAGAGGTATTGAGAGTGGCAGGATTCGGGCCCTGTTTCCGTAAGTGGGTTCAGATATTGTACACTAAGCCAAGTGTCAGGATTCTGCTGGGTCAGAATAGATCCACATAATGGTGCTTAGAACGAGGTACGCGGCAGGGATGCCCCCTGTCGCCGTTACTCTTTGCATTGGCCATAGAGCCTATGGCGGTGTGGGCCAGGCGGTATCTGGCTGGATGGGGAATCTGACTGGGGAGTGTCCTTCATCTGGTATCGCTATATGCTGATGATGCATTGTTCTATGTAAAATCCCCTCAGACAGCGATTCCAGAGCTATTGCAGTTGTTGGACCAATTTGCAGAATATTCAGGCTTGCGCCTTAACAGGGCTAAGTCCTTGGTGTTCCCGATGGCTGGACTGAAGGGATATGGAGTTGAGTAGCTGTCAACCGTAGAGCTGCGGTGGGAAATAGGTCACTTCCGTTACCTGGGAATACAAGTCACGCATGAAGATGCGCAGATCCTTCGCTTGAACATATATAAGGTATTGGATTCTCTGAAGGGCTCGGTAGCATTCTGGAATACACTACCGCTGTCCTTGATGGGCAGAATCGCGGTGGCAAAGATGGTGCTTTTGTCCCGATGCCTTTATGCATTACAGAACTCTATGTGTAATATTCCCATGTTGATATTTCAGCAATTGAGGTCGTTGTTGGTGTCCTTGTATTGGGCGGGAAAACGTAGCAGGGTGGCATTGTAGGTCCTTTTCAGACGTTATGAGGAAGGGGGATTAGAGGCGCCCAGATTAGATTTATATTATTATGCAGCGCACCTTCAGCACGCGGCACGGTGGATGGACGAGGGAGACAACTGGGAGAAGCGTTTGCTGGATGGACTGATCCAACCGGAGAGTCTTCCTGTCACGTTGATAGAGGGGGCAGGTGTGGGCGTGGATCGCTTATGTCGTTAAGCAAACTGCATTTTTATGGCAAAAGTTTGTGGAGCGCGTGCTACGGCACGCACCATTTCATCGGGAGTTAAGCATTTGGCACCTGGCCCCTGTACGTCGAATGGTTGAAGTATGTCCTTCAGGGCGTGGAGGGAGGGCGGATGTCAGGTACTCGCGAATCTATATATAAATGATACCTTCCTTACGTTTGAGCAGACGGGTGAGAGTTTTGAATTAGGACGTGGCCAGTACTTGCAGTACGCAGGGCTGATGGAGCTAGTCAAGGTCACATGGCCCACCCACCCGAACATGCCCCCAACAACCGAGACATTGGATGTGCTGCTTACTTGTGGTAGTGGACGTGGATTGGTCTCACTGTTATATGGGGCTATGAGGACGGATTCGGTGTCCCAGGTTCACAGGGCAAGGGAAGCATGGAATGGGGACCTGCAGGTCCCGTTGACAGAAAAGAATTGGGAGAACGCATGTGCATTGACACGTAAAGTATCCTGTAATGCGCGGTTAAAATTGATACATTATAATTTCCTGCAAAGAGTGTATATGACCCGAAGAGGCTTCACCGCATAGATTCAATCCGACCACATGAATGTCCTAGATATCACGGGGGCGAGCGGGGTTCTTGCATTTGTCGTGGGAATGCCCATAGGTGTTACAATTTAGGCATGGTGGCAAGGGTGTTGGGGGGGAGGGGTATCCGAGTGGAGGCTAGCCCTGCGCAGTCTCTTTTGGGACAGATACCAAAGCGTAGGAAAAGTAAGATGGCCTATAAACTGCTGCAATTGGTATTGGTGCTTGCCAGACGGCGGGTAGCGACATACTGGATGAGCCCACGAGTACTGACACTGGAAGGGTGGATGAGAGATGTGGGTGAGTGGTCACTTGCTGAAGAGCTGCATATGAAGACTTGTAGAAAGGATGATAAATTGGAGGAGGACCTTGAACAGTGGAGAGAATTATGCTGGACATTGCTCCATATAACGGGACATGGAAGTGAGCAGGCAGACACGTCAGAAAATGATGGTGCAGAGTAATGTAATAATCTTATTATTGTGTCGACACGTGACATGCTGGTGGAGGTGTCCGCCCTCATTAACATGATTTGCATATCATCTATTTCCTCTCGCTATGTTTAACCCCTTCGCTGCTAGGCTTTTTCCTCCCCTGTGCTAAGCCTTTTTTGGCTATTTGGGGTAGTTTGTGCTTAGGCCCCTGTAACTTTTTGACCACATAAGGGATCCTCTCCAAATTTGCGTCCTTTTCTTCCAACATCATGGGGATTTTAAAGGTACCCAGGGTTTGTGCATTCCCCTGGAGGGGACCCAGAAATAAGCCAAAATACTGCTACATTTTGGTTTTTTGGGGGAAAAATGGGAAAAAAGGGCTACAGATGAAAGCGTCTGGTTTTTTTTCCCTGCAAATGGTATCAACAAAGGGTTTGTGGTGCTGAAATCACCATCTTCCCAGCTTTCAGGGACAAGAAGACTTTTGTCAGGAAACAAAAATTTTTTACACAGTTTACGCATTTTACTGGGACATAGCCTATTTTTGCTATTTTTTGTGCTTTCAACCTCCTTCCAGTAAATGGTAAAAATGGGTATGAAAGCAATGATGGATCCTGAAAAGCTGTACATTTCTGAAAAGTAGACAAAATTCTGGATTCAGCAAGGGGTCATTTGTGTAGATCCCTCAAGGTTTTACTATAGAAACTAACAGTTGAGAATAGGAAAAATTGAAAATGAGTTAAAAAAAACACCCATTTGTGCCAACGTTTTCACCAGTAACTTCTTCTAAGTATGACAGATTTTTGAAAGCAATATACCGTTACATCCGCGGGACCCTTCTGGTTGTGGGGATATATACGACTTGAAGGTACACCAAGAACTCGAGGAACCCAGAGCCAATAACTGAGCAGCGTCTTGCAATGGTTTTTTATTGTGTACCGGGTATATAGCAATTCATTTGGGAAAATATTAATAAAATCGGTATGAAAGACACCTATGTATTTATGAAATGGGAACAAAATATAGAGTTTAGAAACAGTAGCTATTTGCACATCTCCGAAATTGTGGGTACCCATACCAGCATGTGAATTATAGGACATTTTTCAAAGTGACTTCTTTTTTACACATTGTCTTACATTTGGAAGGCAGAAATGCATTGAAAGTCAATAGGTAATAACAGTTGCTCTACAATTCTGGTTCCCCTAAGTCTCCCGATAAAAATGGTACCTCACTTGTGTGGGTAGGTGTAGTGCCCGCGACAGGAAACGGCCCAAAACGCAACGTGGACTCACCACATTTTCACAGTGAAAACTGACCCTTTTTTTGCAAAATGCCTAGCTGTAGATTTTGAACCCTAGCTCTGCCGGCACCTAGGGAAACCTAGCAAACCTATACATTTTTGAAAACTAGACACGCAGGGGAATCCAGGATGGGGTGACTTGTCTGGGTCTCACCAGGTTCTGTTACCCAGAATCCCTTGCAAACCTCAAACTTTGTAAAAAAAAACAACAACACATTTTCCTCACATTTCTGTGGTGGAAAGTTCTGGAATCTGCGTGGATCCACAAAATTCCACCCACTCCGCATTCCCCAAAGTCTTCCAAGAAAAATGGTACCTCACTTGTGTGGGGAAACGGCTCAAAACGCACGTGGACACACCACATTTCACAGTGAAAACTGACCCTTTTTTTGCAAAGTGCCTAGCTGTAGATTTTGAACACTAGCTCTGCCGGCACCTAGGAAAATGTCCTATCCCATAGCGTTCCCCTCAGTCTCCTGAGTAAAATGATACTTCACTTGTGTGGGTGGGGAGAGCCAAAAACATAGGGATTAAGGGTATAGCACTGAGAATTCTAAGCGCTAAATTTATTTTAAAATAAATTTTTAGCCAATTCTGCATTGGACACCCACACAAGTGAGGTATCATTTTACTCGGGAGACTGAGGGGAACGCTGTGGGGTAGGACATTTGTGCCGGCACGGTGATTCCACGCACAAATATGTGGAAAATGTATTTTTTTCAGCTAAATTTGAGGTTTGCAGGGGATTCTGGGTAGGAAAACGTTGGGGGACCCACGCAAGCCATACCTCGCTGGATTCCCCCGGGTGTCTAGTTTTCAGAAATGTGTGGGTTTGGTAGGTTTCCTGTTAGAACTGGGGGTCTCTATTTGGCAATGGTATACACCTTTGACCAAATAGGGACCCTTGCTTCTAGTCAGGGTAAGGGGGATACACTACTAAAATAACCCCTGCTCACCCCCTTGGTAGCTTGGCACGAGCAGACAGGCTTATCTCAGAGGCAGTGTGTTAAGCATTTGTGAACACATACAGTAATACAGTGAAAACACTACAGATGGACACCACACAGGTTTTATAAAAATAAGTATACTTTATATAGATTTATCACAAGACCACAAACGACAAAAATCCACAATACTGTAATCAATAATACTTCAGGATGGTAGAAATTGTTTAAAAATAGGTTCTTCACTTAAAAGCATTCTTTAGCAACAAATAACCCCAACAGGAGTTATCACGACGTCGAGGTCAAAGAAATCCCAAAGTACGGCGCCGACCGCGAGGTGCGCGGCGTCGGGCCCGGAGTCAAAACAGACCCACAAAGAACAGTACCTTGGAAAAGCGAAAACAAAGATAGCTCACGGCGTCGGGGAGGTGCGCCGTCGTTGGCGCGTTGCGGCGTCGGTTCCTTGCTTCGGAGGAGATGATGCGTCGGGACCTGGATGCTTGCGCAGGCAGGGGAGGCGTCGGTTCCGGACTGGAGAGGAGGTGACGTCACGAGGGCGCCGAAGCCACGGTTCCGTACGATGTCAATGGATTCTTGACCACCCACGTCGACGATCGGCTCCGCGATGATGTCGGCCTCGGAGTCGATGTGGCACAGCAGCAGGCGTCGGGCCGGCGTCGTAAGTCGGAGCTGCGCTCACGGCTATGGCAGGCTTACGATGTCGCTCGCTGGCGTCGATGTGGCACGGCGGTCGGCGTTGGGTCTTCATTGCAAGTCGGAGCAGCGCTTACGACTTTGATGCAGGAGCCGGCGTTGCTCGCCGAGGTCGGTGTTGCAAATTCCTTCTGTAGCACCAGAACAGCAAGTTCCAGATGCAGGCAAACAGAAGGGGGTGAAGTCTGGTATCCCTGAGACTTCGGTCAGGAGGCAAGCTCAAATCAAGCCCTTGGAGTAATATTCTGCAAGATGATGAAAGTACACACACAGTTCCTTTCTCCTCTCCTTGGCACTGAAGACACCACTGTAGGCCAACCCAGCAACACAGCACACTGGCAGGGGGGCAGTCCAACTCCTACAGCTTCCTTTGGTTCTTCTCCTTGGCAGAGGTTCGTCTTGTTGTTCCAGAAGTGATCTCAAGTTCTGGGGTCAGGGCCCCAATATTTATACCCCTAAATCCTTTGTCCTCTGAAGGTAGAGGGGCCTGTACCCAGTACAAACCAGTTCTTGTCGGTCCTGGAGCACTTTGTTGACAAGACTCCTTCTTTCCTTTTACAGGGTAGGCCAGGGACATCAGACACACCAGAGGAGGTGGAGCCAGCATTTTAGAGGGAAGGCACAGCCCTATTCAGGTCCCAGGTGCAACTCCTCCCACCCATCTACATGCAGATCTCTCTATTCAGCCCTGTGCTGACTCACCCTGTCTCCTGGAATCCCCCAGCCCCTGTCACTCACAAAGCCAGACACACAATACACAACCTAGAAGAGGCAGGCTTGGACAGTTAGGAAGGAAAATACCTACTTTCTAAAAGTGGTATTTTCAAACACAGAATGTTAAAACCAACTTTACTCAAAGATGTATTTTATCATTCTGAGTTCAGGCATACTAAACTCGAATTTCTACTATGTTCCCTGGGTCAGTTAGGATTATAAGGTGTAATAATCAAACTTCCCATTCTGGCCTATGGGGAAAAGGTAGCCTTGCAATAGTGAAAAACGAAAATGGCTGTAATTCACTATTAGGACATGCCACACACACCAGGTCATGTCCTACCTTATACTTACAATGCACCCTGCCCTTGGGCCTACCTAAGGGGTGTCTGATATGAAGATAAGGGAAGGTTTAGGGACTGGCAAGTGGGTGCACTTGCCAAGTCGACATGGCAGTCACAGACTGCACACAGGCTCTGCAATGGCAGGCCTGAGACACACTTTACAAGCTGCTTCTGTGGGTGGCACAACCAGTGCTGCAAGCCCACCAGCAGCATTTGATATACAGGCCCTGGGCACACCTGGTGCACTATACTAGGGTCTGACAAGTAAATCAAATGATCCAATCATGGAGTCACTAATCAATACATCAATTTACAATAGGGAGAGCATATGCACTTTAGCACTGATCAGCAGTGGTAAAGTGCCCAGAGTCATAAAACCAACAAAAACAGGTCAGAGAAAATACAGGAGGAAGGCAAAAAGTTCAGGGATGACCCTGCAAAAAGGGCCAAGTCCAACATTTCCCAAGATGGCCGCCGAGCCCGGGGCCAAAAACCGTGGTGACCACCCCCCTTGCAAAACCAGGTTGTTTTGTGATGGGTAGTTTTGATGTCTCCTCAATAAGTTTTGGGCCCTTGCCTGTCGCTGGTTCTTGACCCACCCACGCGAGTGAGGTACCATTTTTCTATTGGGAGACCTGGGGGAACGCTGGGTGGTAGGAAATTTGTGGATCCACGCAGGTTCCAGAATTTTCTCACACAAATATGGGAAAAAAGTGATTTTTTTTTCAGCTAAATTTGAGGTTTGCGGGTGATTCTGGGTAGGAAAATGTTGGGGGACCCACGCAAGTCATACTTCTCTGGACTCCCCCGGGTGTCTAGGTTTCAGAAATGTGTGGGTTTGGTAGTTTCCCAAGATGGCTGCCGAGCCCGGGGCCAAAAACCCAGGTGACCCTCTTGCAAAACCAGGTTGTTTTGTGATAGCTAATTTTGATGTCTCCTCAATACGTTTTGGGCCCTTGCCTATCGCGGGTACTTGGGCCACCCACATGAGTGAGGTACCATTTTTATCAGGAGACCTGGGGGGAATGCTGGATGGTAGGAAAATTTTGTTTTTTCTGAAACCAGAATATTATGACACAGTAATGCAAGAAAAATGCATGACTACAGTCACATTTTGAGGTTTGCATGGCATTGTGAGTAAAAAACTTGTTGGGATCCATGAGAGGCGCACCACCCAGCACTTCCCATTTTTTTTGCTTTACAGAAATATCTAAAGTTGATACATTTTTCCTAGAGACAGACTACACCTTAGCACAGAAAGACAGATGAGACAAATATGACTGCCTATCAATCTGTTCCTCAAGTACACACACATACTGGTTGGATTTGGCACGAGAGTGAGTGAAAGGTTCAAAATGTATATTTTATTAACAAGAGATTTCATAAAAAGGAAATGCACTGTTAATAATATAAAGGTTAAAAACCTGAACAAATGACCACGACAAGGCACCAACCTCTTTACAGGCCATTCACACACCTTTCATACTTGACACACACTTTCACACCACCAGCTGCGGCCCCAGCACATTACAACACTCACATCCACAGACAATTTGGAGACAATGTACACCCTGGCAGAGAGGGACAGAAAAGACAAATATTACTTCAAAATGAACAATTCCCTAAGTACTCACACATACTGGTTGGATTTGGCACGAGGGTGAGTGAAGGTTCAGAACGTAAAATTCTATTAACAAGAGATTTAAAAAAAAAAAAGGAAATGCACTGTTAATATTCAAAAGCTTAAAAACCTGAACCAATGACTCACAGCTCGTGTGCTGTAAAGCCACGGCAAGGCACCAACCTCTTTACAGGCCATTCACACACCTTTCATATGTGACACACAAGACCATTCACACTGCCAGCCGCGGGCCCAGCACATTACAACATTCACATCAACAGACAGCGCCATTCAAGGGCCCATCACTTTCATACGCCCACATGACTGACACAGCAATCACACCGGCTGGTGGTTGACATAGTGTGTGCAGTAGCGTTTGACTAGCAGAGTGTGTAATGACCAGCAGCAAGTCACTACTCACACACTGCCAGCCAAATGCCAGCCCACACACACCGCCAGCCAAGCACTAGCCTACCCACACCGCCAGCCCACGCATACTACCAGCCAAGTGCCAGCCCACACACACTGCCAGCCAAGCGCCAGCCCACGCACACTGCCAGCCAAGCGCCCACGCACACCAACAGCCAAGCCCCAGCCCATGCACACCGCCAGCCCACGCACACCGCCAGCCAAGCGCCAGTCCACGCACACCGTCATCAATTTTTTTTTAACAAGAAAGAAAACACAAACCAATTGGAACAAGATGCAAAACTATAACTACAAAAACAACAGCTGTAACTAAAGACATCATTCTAATGCCAACCTTGAAACTGAACAACAACTATATAAAACCATACAGACCAGGCAGTACACTATTAGACTCACGGTTGCTCCTAAAAACTCTTGAGTGTGATACAATCTGAAACATGTGGGCCCACACAGCCCAGGATTAAAAGGACAATCAGCACAGTGCATACGACTCTCTTTCCGCATACCTCTTCGCAAATAGACTCTACATCTCTTACAGGGATTGTTTTTTTGCAGCGTGAATCTTTTCTGGATTCACATGCTGTGCATTATTCCGCCATCTAGTGGTTGGTTGGGTCCGGAATTGCTGTATTTGTCCCCTTTTTTTTTTTTTGTGGTTCGTGGGCGTCGACATACCACCATTTGGTGTCCTTCTGTGATGTCGACGGGCTTCCTCCGGAATCTCCCACCTTTGGTCGCCATCTTCAGATTATTTTTTTCCGCCGTTGGGTCTGGATTGTTATGGAAGGAGCTCCTAAGATTTGGAGAGAAGAATCCAGGAAAGTTGAAGGAACTAGTTCTACAGGTCAATGATACCAATATTCGACGTTCCGGTCGTCGATTCAAGCAGTCGGAGTACGCCGAGAGGGAAAAAACACCAAAACTTCGACGAACAACCGGAGAATGTGCATGCAGGGGGCTCCCTGCGCAAGGTAATGGACAAGACACCGTTCAAGTTCTGCAAAAATTGTCACCACAGATACGCGCAGAAAGATCAGCATCCAGTTTGCAACCTTTGCCTGCCTCTGGATCATCAAAGTCAAGACTGCAACGCGTGCTCGGCCTTCACCCCACAGACATTAAGAGTGAGAGAAAGGCAGAGAAGGGCCAACTACAACATGCAGGGCCAGGGCCCTACACCAACACTCCGAGACCTGGGCCTCTCCAGCGAAGAAGAGGACAACGTCGCCGAAGGGCCTGAAGTCAATGAGGACACAGAAGTCTGGGTCGTAGTTGTCGAGAAAAAGACTTCTAAGGAGGTAAGAGATATGTCGAACTCGAAAAAAGTAGACGAGTCACGAAAAACGGACTCTAGAGCCTCGAAGGGAGCCTCGACGTCGAAGCACTCCATGACCGCAGAAACATCCAGATATATGCACTCCGTCGGACCCTTGGACAAGGACTCCAGAATGGCAAAGACCCTCGAAAAATCAAAAAACATCGAAAGACGGACACGATAAGGAGGCTTCGACGTCGACAAAGGAGAGGTCGAAACAGGCTTCGACGACCGCATCGTGAAGCGTGAAAAGAAAGGCCGAAACTCTCGGCGTTAACGCATGTAGCCGCGGTAGAGAAAAAAAGGAAGCGCCTCAAAGCCGAAATGGCGAGCATACTACAGCGCAAGAAAGAATTCGACAAAAGCTTGAAGCAATTCAAGATACTGCCGAAAACTTCTACAGAAGTAGAGAAAGTCGTTGAGGAGTTGCAGCCCCCAACGACACCCGAACCGCTCGAAGAAGAGGAAGAAGAATTCTTCTTCGAGGAAGAGAGGGACGTAGATGAACACACATATATGGAGTCGGCGAACTCGGAGACTCAAGACCTCCAATGGCAAGATCTGGACGCCGAATCACCAGAAGAGGCGATTGATACATATCCCTCGAGGCCCTCACCACCAGATTACATTGGGATGTACAATCAGGTGATTAAAAATGCAGCTGAAACTTATGGAGTGCATTTGGAAGAAGAGAAACCACAATCATGTTTTCTGTTGGAAACTTTAATGCCAACACAGTCAAGAAATCAATTCCTTCCATTGCTGCCAAGTGTATTGGATCAAGGAAAGGAAGCATTTAAGGAGCCTGCAACATGCAGAGCAGTCACACCAAGAGCGGAGAAGAAATACAAACATTCTTCTAAAGATCCAATTTACATCAAAGGGTCAGTAACAGCGGACTCTATTATCTCATCCACTGCTAGGAAAAGAGTAAATGTGCCAACCACTGTTGGACCACCACCAGACAAGGAGAGTAAGAGGATAGACCTAATGGGAATAAAGGTCGAGAGAAGTGCGGCAAGCCAGTGGCGCATAGCCAACTCTAATGCATTGCTAAACCGGCATGCATATCAGCATTGGGAAGAAGTAGGGGAACTACTGAAACACCTACCGGAACAATTCCAAAAGAGAGCTACCCACTTAGTGGAAGGGGGTAAAAACATTGTGAATACATGCTTAAAGTCAGCTCTTGATGCAGCAGAAACATCGAGCAGACAAATGATGATTGTCTCTTTTGCTAATAGCTTTTTGGGAAGACCAGTAACCAAGAATACCATCGCAAGATGGATTGCACAAGCCATTCAGCTATGTCACAAACAAGCAGGTCAAACATTACAAGGAGCACCATGGGCTCACTCAACAAGAAAGAAGGCAGCTACAGTCGCATTTCTGGCAAATACTCCAATTCAAGACATTTGCATGGCAGCAACTTGGTCTTCAGTACACACATTTACAAAGCATTACTGTGTGGACATCCAAATGAATAAGGAAGCACAAGTGGGACAAAAGGTCTTAAATCATCTATTCACAAACCAACACCCAGCTACCACGACTAACAAACTGCTACAAAGTCTATGCACAGCATGTGAATTCAGAAAAGATTCACGCTGCAAAACGAATAGTTTCTTACCTGTCGGTGTAGTTTTGCAGCTTGAAGAATTTTCTGGATTCACTAGCTAACCCACCCTCCTCCGCCAGGAAGAACGAGAAAGTAAAACAAAAAAAAGAATCCGAAGATGGCGATCAAAGGTGGGAGCTTCCAGAGGAAGCCCGTCGACGTCACAGAAGGACACCAAATGGTGGTATGTCGACGCCCACCAACCACATAAAAAATAAAATAAAAAAAGTGACAAATACAGCAATTCCGGACCCAACCACTAGATGGCGGAATAATGCACAGCATGTGAATCCAGAAAATTCTTCAAGCTGCAAAACTACACCGACAAGTAAGAAACTATTCGTTTTTGGGCGTGGGAGGAATTAAATCAGGAAAGTGGCGATCTTTCAATCTAGCCACATCCTCCACCACTCCAACTCTAGAAACACTTGCCTGTTCCACTACAACAAGGCTGCCTATCACGGACTCCTGAAACTGAACAAAAGTCATCTTTGACGCAGGAGAACACTCCTTGAACACAACAAAAGCATTAAAAGTTGCTAAATTGAAGAGATGGATGGCCAACTTCTTATACCAAATGTAAGCCTTACGAACAGCAGTGTAAGGTTCCAACCTCTGATCTACTCTATCGACACCACCTATGTGCTTATTGTAGTCTACAATGCACACAGGTTTGCACACTTCAGCAACCTGACCACTAACAGTCACAGGTGAAGTGTTGTCCTCATGGATGTTAGTCAGCATGTACACATCACTCCTGTCCACAAATTTCACAGCTAGCAGTTCCTCACTACGCAAGGCACTGCCCTGTCTCCTCTGAAGCTTTTTGCAAACAAGCTCTTTTGGGTAACCTTTACGGTTAGAGCGGATTGTGCCACAAGCAAAAGTGTCCACTTTCAACAATTCCTTAAACAATTGCAAAGCAGTGTAGAAGTTATCAAGGTACAAATGGTGACCTCTGTTAAACAGTCCTCTAGCAAGTTCCCACACAGTTTTCTCTGAAAACTCCAAAAGTGGACGGACAACCAGGGGGGTCAATAGTGGAATCCCTACCAGTGTACACCCGGAAATTATAGACATATCCTGTCCTACTCTCAGATAACATATACATCTTAATTCCATAACGTGCCCTCTTGCTAGGAATGTACTTCCTAAAAACCAAACGGCCCTTGAACAGGACCAAAGACTCATCAACAGCTATTGCTTTTCCTGGAGTATAGATCTCTGAAAATTGATCTACAAAGTGATCAAGAACAGGTCGAATCTTAAAAAGACGCTCACAGTCAGGGTGATCTCGTGGCAACGCCAAAGCATTATCAACAAAATGCAGCATCTGAAGCAAAAGTAAATACTGATCACGACTCATAATTGCAGGAAATATGGCCGTTGCCATCAAGGGACTGGTAGACCAATATGAAGCCAGGGAAGGCTTCCTTATCAAGACCATCAAAAAAGTCAAACCCAAAAACTTCTTCATCTCATCCAGATTTGTGGGAGTCCACCGGGTATCTCTAGAGCGGGGCCTAAGTCTGGCATTGTTTTCCCTCAAAAACTGTTCATCATACAAATTAGTCTGCTCAACAATCTCAGCCAAAAATACATCATCCATAAACAACTGAATAAACTGTATAGGCAAAAAAAGTCGCAATACACTCTACACCCTGCATCACCACTAAAGGCAGGCAACACCGGCTGCACCATGTTTGGATCAACCCAGAATCCAGCACTTCCAGTAGGAAGCCTTGCAGCCTCAGGCTGCAATCCCGATGTCTCTTGCTGCACCATCGACACATCAGTGTCCTCCTCTAAAACAGGCACTTCATCCGCACTGAGAGTAGCTTCAACATCAGATGATTCCTCGTGGACAGAAAACTCACTGCCAGAATCTGCCACTCCCTCCTCTCCCTCAGACGCACTGTCAGTCTCATAATCCTGCTCAGAGGAAGATTCAAAAAGCATACCAGCCACCTGCTGAGCAGTAATTCTACGGCTAGCCATAATCCTTACTAATAAAGGTAACTTGTCAAACAAGTCAACAACAACAAACAATTTGTAAAATAAGTAATAAACAAAATGTGGCTTTATCACAAAGACCTATATACTCCAAAACTATACCACTCACTTGCCAGAAGCAGCTAGACTCACCACCACCTACTCTGCACAGACACAGTAAGGATCAACAATATCCCACTAAAAAAGAAAAAAGAAAATAAAATTACACATAAGACAATGCAAAACACATCGCAAAGAATTTCATGCTCAAAACACTAATAAAATATGCTGCCATTATGACACCACTTACAAAAAATTCATTCATGCATGACAATGATATTCATTTGGAGTAAACACAAAAAAATGTTTTGATTACCAAATAAATGCAACTACGCAAAATTGCAGAACAACCACTGCCGAAACAGCAAACAAGAATCAAAAGCTTTGCATTAGAATAAAAAGGAGAAATAAAACATTACAATCACATATGCAAATAATGCACCAGTCCACACACAATCCACCAGCCAAGCTAAGGGGTAGGTGGGCCTAAGAATATAAGGCTGATCTGCCCCCAAGAGGGGCAGAAACAGCCAAAATATTCACCCCCTAAAAGGGGTGCAACCCTTGCCGAAGAGGCCACTCCCCAACACCAACAATTGAAAAAACCTGGTGTCTAGTGGCTTCTGCCCCCCTTGGGGACAGATTGGCCTAAAATCATATGGCTGATCTTCCCCCAAAGAGGGCAGAAATGGCCACAATCATCCCCCCATAAAGAGGAGCGACCCTTGCCCAAGGGGCCGCTCCCCAACAACATTTAAAAATAACCCTGGTGTCTAGTGGCTTCTGCCCCCCTTGGGGACAGATGGGCCTGAAAACATATGGCCGGTCTGCCCCTAAAGGGGGCAGAAACGGCCACAAGAATCACCCCATAAAGGGGAGCGACCATTGTCCAAGGGGCCGCTCCCCAACATCAAAAACAAAAAACAAAAATCCTTGTTGGCCTAGGGGCCATACAAAAATCAAATCAGGTGATCTGCCGCTCAGGGGGGCAAAAACTGCCAAAATAATGCTCCCCAAAGGCAAGCAACCCTTGCCCTAGGGGCCACTCCCCACAAATAAATCCCTGGTGGTCTAGTGGGCCCCAAAAAAAAAAAATGGCGAGATCTGCCCCCCTGGGGGGTAGACACAGCCAAAAACATTGCCCCCAAAGGGGAGTGACCCTTGCCCAAGGGGCCACTCCCCACAAATAAATCCCTGGTGGTCTAGTGGGCCCGAGTTTAAAAATAAATGGCGCGATCTGCCCCCCTGGGGGGCAGACACAGCCACAAACATTGCCCCCAAAGGGGAGCGATCCTTTCCCAAGGGGCCACTCCCCACAAATAAATCCCTGGTGGTCTAGTGGGCCCGTTTTGTTTTTAAAATGGCGTAATCTGCCCCCCAGGGGGGCAGACACAGCCAAAAACATTGCCCCCAAAGGGGAGCGACCCTTGCCCAAGGGGCCACTCCCCACAAATAAATCCCTGGTGGTCTAGTGGGCCCGACGTTTTAAAAAAAATGGTGAGATCTGCCCCCCAGGGGGGCAGACACAGCCAAGAACATTGCCCCCAAAAGGGGAGCGACCCTTGCCTAAGGGGCCGCTCCCCGCAAACAGTTAATTACATGCACATGTTTTTTTTAAATTTTATTCCCTGGTGTCTAGTGGGCATTCCTGCTGCACGATCGCGCAATCGTGCAGCAGAAATGCTCAAAAGAGGCATCAGGGAAAGGAAAACCCTTTCCTTTTCCCCGATGCCTCTTTTGTTAAAATGCCCCCCTCCCCCAAGGAGAAACCTACCTCCTGTTTAAAGGAGCTTCCAGCGCGTCCAGTATCCTCTAGTGACATCAGTGCGCCTCGCGCGCTGAAGTCATTAGATGACATGGAGGGGGGGCGGGGGGGGGAAGGGCCAGCGCTTCCCCAGTGGGTGCTAGGATGGCCGGGAGCCGTCTGACGCACACGCCCACTGTGACGTCGGACGGCTCCCGGCCGTCCGACGCACGGAAAGGGTTAATGTACTTGAATGATGTATCGCTGGAGATCTGCATGTTTCAAGAAAAAGATTATGGATGATTGTATAGCAAACGGGTGTACAACTGACCAGTTGGAAAATAAAACCTAATAAATAAAGTTGTTAAAAATAAAACTATCATGTTGTTTTTTGAGTTGATTGATCAAAGCAAAATATCTCTGCTGTTGCCCATTGCGTTTTTTATGTTGTTTAACTTTCTTTTTGCCCATTTGTTTAATGTCCTTGATTAACAAATCACTAAGTACATTGATTCCATCATGTGAGGGTAATGGGTAGAAATGTTGATGTCGGTTTAAAGGGTGATTCTACTTCACCCCATATCTCAAGTTGTTTTTGAGCAGCCAGTTCTTGCTCAACAATTGGTGCATTTAGACCAAGATGTTCATTTTGTAAGGCTGATAGTTCCTTTATCAATATCCTGTCCAATACCTGTAGTCCTGTTTGGTTAGTAGGTATAGTCCCTGTTGGTCTTTGCGTGGTATGTTTCGGTTGTCTTGTGGCATGGAACTTCATTAATTTCAATTTCCTAATGAATTCGAATACGTCTATTCGTGTCTGTCCATAATGAAATGAACTTTCTGGGCAAAATGAAAGACCCAAGGCCGGAATTTGTTGTTCAGCTTTGTTCAATGTAAGTGGCGTGAGGTTTACTATAGTTGGTCCAGTATCTATTTCTGTTGTTTTCTCCACCAGTTCTGTTGTTTTAGATTCTTGTCTTGTGGCTCGTTGTCTCTGCTTGAGTCGCTGCCTTTTGCACCTCTGGCTTTGGATTTCGAGGGCGAAGGGTTTAGCAGCGATCCTGCCATAAAAAATACAATTCTTCTATTAAGGTAGCTCTATCACCTACTTTGCTTCTTGGACCTTCTTGTTAGTTGGACTTGTTGTCTGTGTCCAAGTCTGAACTGAGCTCAGTTTCGGTATCTGTGGTACCTCTTTCCTGTCTGCATCTATTGGTGTTGACCAATTGCTGTTGCTTTAAATTATCGAATCTCTGTGCGAAGGTAAAAATCTGGTCTTGTTCATAGTCAATCCTGTGCCGCATGAATTTCTGTGCCTTGCATACTTTTATACTTTCCTCATGTTTTTTAAGACGTTAAATAGCTTCTAATTTGAATTTTCCAATTATTTCCTGTTGGGGGTCTGTGCTAAAAAATGCTTCAAGCTCGTTGATTTGTTTTTTTAGTTCTATCCGATGAATATCTGCATATTTGATCAAGATACAAATTAATCTTGTTGAGGCTTCTAGATTACTTTCAGCCCATTCCCACAACATTTCTGGATTAGGGTTTTCAAAACTGGGAGCTAATAAAATTCTTAACCCACGAGGCACACGTCCAACTTCTAAATATTTAGTGAGCGACTTATGTTCCCACCATTTCATTTGCTCTGCTCTTTTGTTTTCCTCCCAAGCCCTCAATTTGCTTCTGATATCACCAGTCACTTGGCCTGGTTTGCTCCATCTGCCAATATGCCCACTGTGACTGGAGTTTGGTCAGAATGCTCCAAATGTAATTGCCTTTAGGCTAAACAGCCACACAGCTTATGTCACACATGACAATGAGTCACTTTGCAGCTATGAAGAGGGGATACAGAGTTTGTCCTCAGTGGTCTTTCAGACTGTGGCAACTATATCACTTTGGCATTCCACAAGCAACCTGTATACATCAAGGCGTGATGAGCAAAAGCCAGCAGTGATAGCTGTCCAGGAAGTACTGCCTCACCAACATCCCTCTTAAATGTGTGTTTAGAACACACTATTGCTTGGTGGCTCAAAATGTCTGTGTTTTTTGTACATCCTAGTTTTGAAATTAAAGCTTGCTTGTTGTTGTTGTCCTCTCAACGACTCCTGAGCTTTACTTTACATTCTGGTACTTGTAGTTTTGTTTTGCTCACTATAAATGCAAAAAGTACAAAAAAACAATCTAAGTACCAGGATTGCATGAACTATTCATGCCTGATATGGAGAAACCTGAGAGCTGCGTGACAGTCGGAAATCAATGATAAATAGATAAATAAATGTTACATTTATGGTCAGTCACATGGTTTCTAGTTTTACTGTGCCAAGATGCCACATTTAGAGAAAACACACACACCCCCCCGAATGGAATACAATGACTAATGGAATACACTGTATCACTTCACAAACAGCTGATTGCAAGTTACCATAGTAACAGTCAGTTCAGTTCAAAATCTTTATTCGGCTATTAAAAATAAAACGGCCACAAAAGTACATGCAATAAAATACATTTAAGAAATATAGCACATAGTTTACAATACCAGTTATTAGAGCGATTCATTTCTAGATTATAGCAAAATACTTTTCCTTGCATTAATCGATTTTAGGATGAACGGGGCGACATTATAACATGTTAACGGATCCTCTAATGATACCAAAAATTCCATAGCAGTTTTATGGGACCTAATATTGTGGACAACAAACAGAGGCTTAAGATAAAAACATCTAAAATGACGATAAAAAGTACAGAATAATAAAGACCCTTGACCTTGCCAGGTAGGTCGCTCCCCCACCACACAGCTCCGCCTGTGCTGTCCGCCCGCTGCTGCTGCTGGTAAGCTCGCCCCCCGCTTGTGGCCTCGGTGCCCGTGTTTTCTTCTGTTTTTCCCTCGCTGCCCCCACCCCCTTGTGTCCATTTTGCCTTCTGTGCCCTCGCTGCCCCACTGTACTGTGCCCGTGTTTTCTTCTGTTTTTCCCTCGCTGCCCCCACCCCCTTGTGTCCATTTTGCCTTCTGTGCCCTCGCTGCCCCACTGTACTGTGCCCGTGTTTTCTTCTGTTTTTCCCTCGCTGCCCCCACCTCCCTTGTGTCCGTTTTTGCCTTCTGTGCCCTCGCTGCCCCACTGTACTGTGCCCGTGTTTTCTTCTGTTTTTCCCTCGCTGCCCCCACCCCTTGTGTCCATTTTGCCTTCTGTGCCCTCGCTGCCCCACTGTACTGTGCCCGTGTTTTCTTCTGTTTTTCCTCGCTGCCCCCACCCCCTTGTGTCCATTTTGCCTTCTGTGCCCTCGCTGCCCCACTGTACTGTGCCCGTGTTTTCTTCTGTTTTTCCCTCGCTGCCCCCACCCCCCTTGTGTTCATTTTGCCTTCTGTGCCCTCGCTGCCCCACTGTACTGTGCCCGTGTTTTCTTCTGTTTTTCCCTCGCTGCCCCCACCCCCTTGTGTCCATTTTGCCTTCTGTGCCCTCGCTGCCCCACTGTACTGTGCCCGTGTTTTCTTCTGTTTTACCCTCGCTGCCCCCACCCCCTTGTGTCCATTTTGCCTTCTGTGCCCTCGCTGCCCCACTGTACTGTGCCCGTGTTTTCTTCTGTTTTTCCCTCGCTGCCCCCACCCCCTTGTGTCCATTTTGCCTTCTGTGCCCTCGCTGCCCCACTGTACTGTGCCCGTGTTTTTTTCTGTTTTTCCCTCGCTGCCCCCACCCCCATTGTGTCAATTTTGCCTTCTGTGCCCTCGCTGCCCCACTGTACTGTGCCCGTGTTTTCTTCTGTTTTTCCCTCGCTGCCCCCACCCCCCTTGTGTCCATTTTGCCTTCTGTGCCCCTCGCTGCCTCTCTCCATTCCCGCCGCTGCGTCCCCTGCGGCCCCGCCCCCCTGACTGCCCATTCGCTGCCCCTGCCTCCCAGCTGCTCCTCCCTCCCACCTCCCCATATATGGCGGCCGCGCCGACGGCGCGCCTAAGGCAAGCCCGTCTGCGCCCGTCCGCGACTGGACCGCGCCCGGCGCCAGAACCCCTGGGCCACGCGCCCCCCGCTCCAGCCTCGAGGACCGACGCCGATACGATGCCACCACACTCCACGCTCTCAACCCCGGACGGACACACAACTGCTTCAAGGCCGCCCCGAAACGCACCCATGGTCCCTTCACCTGCCGGAACTGCAGCTACACCAGCCTCAGAGCCACCGAGGCGCCCGCCAAGAAGGACCTCAACCACCTCCGGTGCATCCTACTGAACACCCGCTCCGCACGCAAACACGCCGTCGAGCTCTGGGACCTGCTCGACACATCATCACCAGACGTCGCCTTCCTGACTGAGACCTGGATGAACGACTCCTCCGCCCCCGACTTCGCCATAGCCATCCCAGACGGCTATAGGATCACCCGCAGAGACCGCATCAACGCAGTAGGAGGAGGAATCGCCATCGTCCACAAGAACACCATCAGGGTCTCGACCAGCACCGACGACACTCTCTGCACCGCCGAACACATGCACTTCCAGATCCACACGGACCCCAACACCACCCTTAGAGGCACCCTTGTCTACAGACCCCCTGGGCCCCGACCCCAGTTCAGCGACTCCATCGCCGACTTCATCAGCACGCACGCCCTGACCTCTACCGACTACATCCTCCTCGGAGACCTGAACTTTCACCTGGAGAACAACAACGACAGCAACTCCACCACCCTGATCGACAGCCTCGCCAACCTCGGTCTGAGCCAGCTCGTCACAACACCGACCCACTCCGCCGGCCACACGCTTGACCCCATCTTCTTCTCAAGCTCCCACGTCTCCTTCAGCCACACCACGGAACTCCTCTGGACCGACCACCGCTGCATCCATTTCACCTTCCAGAAACCCACCACACACCACCGCACCCAACAGATCCCACGCCGCTGCTGGAGCAAAGTCACCGAAGACCAACTTCGGGCAACCCTCGCTCTCAGCCCTCCCTCCGACCCATCCAACACCGACGCTGCCTGCAACCTCAGACGATGGATGGACGACTGTGCCAACACCCTCGCCCCGCTGAAAAAGCTCACCTACAGTGACACCACCAAAAGAGCCAGCTGGTTCACCTCGGAACTCCTAGCTTCCAAGTGTACCTGCCGGAAACTAGAGAAGAAATGGCACAGTGATAAGACACCGGACAGCCACACAGCCCACAAAGACGCCATCCGTAACCACCACCACCTCATCAGGTCCGCCAAGAGAATCTCCTTCAAAGACCGCCTCGACAACAACGCACACAACAGCAAGGAGCTTTTCAACATAATGAAGGAACTCTCCAATCCCAGCTCCAACACCAACGACATCCCGCCGTCGCAACCCCTGTGCGATTCCCTCGCCACCTTCTTTCACCGCAAGATCGCCGACACTCACCACAGCTTCAACACCCAGACAGCCCCAACTAAGATCGATGCACCAGACCCGCCACACACCATCGACCACGACCCCCTGCCAGCCTGGGCCAGCGTGAACATCGAGGACACCATCAAGACCATGAGCACAATACACTCCGGCTCCCCGTCAGACCCTTTCCCGCACCACATCTTCAACAAAGCCAGCAGCTCCATCGCACCCCACCTGTGCAACGTCATCAATCTCTCCTTCGAGACCGCGACCTTCCCAGAGAGCTGGAAACACGCAGAGATCAACGCCCTACTCAAAAAACCCAAGGCGGACCCGAGAGACCTCAAGAACTTCCGGCCCATCTCCCTGCTTCCGTTCCCAGCCAAGGTCATCGAGAAGATCGTCAACAAACAGCTAACCCGATACCTCGAAGAAAACAGCATCCTGGACCCATCCCAATCAGCGTTCCGCAGCAACCACAGCACTGAGACTGCCCTCATCGCCGCCACCGACGACATCAGGATCCTGCTGGACAATGGTGAGACCGCAGCCCTCATCCTGCTGGACCTCTCCGCCGCCTTCGACACTGTCTGCCACCGCACTCTACGCGCATGCCTCCACGACGCAGGGATCCGAGACAAGGCCCTGGAATGGACCACCTCCTTCCTCAACGGCAGAACCCAGAGAGTCTGCCTCCCACCTTTCCGATCCGAAGCCTCCGAGATCATCTGCGTCGTACCCCAGGGATCTTCCCTCAGCCCAACACTGTTCAACATCTACATGGCCCCGCTCGCACGCATCGCCAGACAGCACGACCTCAACATTATCTCCTACGCCGACGACACTCAACTGATCCTCTCCCTCACCAAGGACCCCCTCGCCGCCAAAGCCAATCTCCATGAAGGAATGAAGGCCGTCGCCGATTGGATGAAGATCAGCCGACTAAAGCTGAACACGGACAAGACGGAGGTCCTCATCCTCGGCTCCAACCCCTCAGCCTGGGACGACTCCTGGTGGCCAACGACGCTGGGAGCAGCCCCGACACCCACCAACCACGCACGCTACCTGGGAGCCATCCTCACTCAACGCTCTCCATGGCCAAGCAAGTCAACGCAGTCTCCTCCTCCTGCTTCAACACCCTCTGCATGCTTCGCAAGATCTACAGGTGGATCCCGACAGATACAAGAAGAACAGTCACCCAGGCCCTCGTCAGTAGCAGACTTGACTATGGGAACGCCCTCTACGCGGGAGCCCCGGCCAAGCTCATCAAGCGACTGCAACGCATACAAAACGCCTCCGCACGCCTGATCCTCGACGTACCACGCCACAGCCACATCACCCCCCACTTGAGGAACCTGCACTGGCTCCCCGTCGACAGGAGGATCACCTTCAAACTCCTCATCCACGCACACAAGGCACTCCACAAAACTGGCCCAGCCTACCTCAACAGACGACTCTTCTTCTACGTCCCCAACCGCCAGCTCCGCTCCGCCGACCTCTCCCTCGCCACCGTCCCTCGCATTCGAAGAACAACCACCGGCGGCAGATCCTTCTCACACCTCGCCGCCAAGACCTGGAACACCCTTCCACTAAGCCTACGACAGACCCAAGACCTGCTGACCTTCAGGAGGCTACTCAAGACCTGGCTGTTCGACCAGTAGCAGCACCCCCCCCCCCCCTTCCCTCTCCCCAGCGCCTTGAGACCCTCGCGGGTAAGTAGTGCGGTCTACAAATTCTGTGATTGATTGATTGAAAAAGTGCAATGTGCTTTGTTTACTCAATACCACATCTCAATCTCAGTAACACAAAACGGTGCTGTACATAGGTCACGTGTGACAGATAGCTGTTGGCTCCCTCCTTTAACATAAAGGATTTGTATAAGGCCACGGTCGGTTTATTTAGCTCCGATTTTGCTCTGAAATCCTGCCTTTGTAACAGGAAGGAGTCTTTGATCTCTTTCTTAGTGAGGAACAATATTTTTGTAGGGTCCGACCATACAGATGTATTGAACAAGTTCCCTAATGTGGCATTAATGTAGGATAACCACGGAATTTTTAGAACATCATCCAAATTTAAACAATCTAAGATAATTGACCTGGTAAAACCCGTCTCTTCCCGTTTCCAAATTGTTGCCCATAACAACAATGGCCCTGCCATCAGCGTATCCACTAAAAATTGGAGCCCCACCTCGTGATGTACAATGGTATTTGATACGGATGGTGGTAAAAACAGCAGACGTTTTAAAAAACAGTTTTCTTCTGTTTGCAGGGCCATACTATTGGTGTAACCCCAAAGGCCTGCCCCATAAAGGGCGGTGCTTACTCCTTTAGCTTTATAAATAGTTACCATCTCCTTGATTGGTCGGTTTCCTAGTTTAGCGGCAAATCTAAAAATCCCTTGGTTGGCCCTACTCATTTTTGCTCTCGTATTTACAATATGTTGGGTCCATGTACCATTTCCTGAAAATAAAATACCAAGGTAGCAAAAGGAGTTCACTGTATGAATTGGGGTAATGTCGATGAAAAAGGTTTTGCAAGATTTCTGTTTGGTCCCGCAAATCATGGTGAATGTTTTCGATTTGTTAATTACCATTCTTCTTTGTTTCATAAAATCTGCAAAACCATCCATCAATCTTTGGAGACCTAACGGGGTCCGTGCCAATAGTACTGCATCGTCCGCATATAACAATACGGGTATCGGACGACCGGCCACCCTCGGGGCATCAGCCTGTATTTGTTGCAAGTGGTTATCAACCTCGTTAATAGAAAGGGAGAATAGGATTAGTGCTAACACGCATCCTTGTCGTAACCCCCCCCCGGCTACTTTAAATTTAGATGAGCATTCGCCCTGGGGACCATAGCGTACTTGACTAGTTAAGTTCTCATATAGGCGGGAAAGGAAACCAACAATCGCCCTAGGGGCTCCCATGGAAGTCAGAGTTTGCCAGAGTAAATTATGGTCAACTAAATCAAATGCACTACTGAAATCGGCAAAGCATAAATACATGGTACCTGTCTTTGCCCTGGTATACTTGCCGATGAGTAGCTCCAGATTAATGCATTGTTCAATTGTCCCCAAACGTTTTCTAAACCCATACTGCACAGGGGTTAGGATAGAGTACTCTTGGGCCCATTCCTCCAGCCTCTTTAGTAGAACCCTACTCATAACTTTTAAAGCGGTATCTAAGAGTGAAATGGGGCGATAGTTTTTAGGATCAGTTTTGTCCCCTTTCTTATATATCGGGACAATGATGGATTCGCCCCATGTCTGTGGTGTCGGTTACAGCTAAGTTAAACACTCTAGTTAAAATAGGTCCCCATAATTTAGGTGCAGATTTAAAAACATCAACTGGGACACCGTCGGGGCCTGGTGCCCGTCCCCCAGCGCACTCCTGGATGGCCTGGAGAACTTCTTCGCAAGTAATGGTCAGGGCGTGGGGCCTCCCTCTATAAGGCTCAAAGTCAGGATCCCCCTGCGTCTCCCCATTATTACTAAAAATCCCAGTGAAATGTGTCACCCATTTATCTGCCGGAATAAAGGAGCAAAACTCTGGGATTTCATCATTCTTTAAGTATGGTGCATTTACTGTATCCCCGAAAAGTTTATTATTCCTAGTTTCTGCTGAAATAATCACGTTTTTCCATGCTTCTTCCTGTAATTTCTTTTTCCGGGCGGCTAAGGCTAATTTATACTCTTGTTGTAGGGATTTAATAGCCCGTATGTCTCGCGGTGTTTTAGACAGTGCATACTTTAACACCTGTAGTGCTTTAGTGCAAGTACCATCTAACCATCCCTTTTTATTATTGGCTGGTATACCAATCTGGCTGGTTAGAAGTGATTTAATAGACGTTGTAATACAGTGGAAGTTTATAATTACTGTATTTGGGGAGATCTCGTCCTGAAGACAGTAAGCTATTTCTCGCTGGTTGTACATTATTATTTGCTGCAATATCATGCATGGGTCGACACCTGTCCGCTTTATTCTAATACCATTTGTCCTATAAGGATTAATATGGTTAGCTAAATCATATACTTCACTCCTTGAGCCCCAAAAGAAAAAGGATAGGGTGAGTAAATTATGGTCACTGAATATGGAGGGAACAACGCTAAGGTTGCCACACCTGAATGTATCCGGGGCAGACACTAGTATATGGTCAATGATAGAATACATATTTCTCCCTGTAAAAGTTGGAAGTAGATCCCCTTTGAGTCCACAGCCCCCCCTAAGTAGATGGAAATCGTATTTTGATGTCATCCAGTTTAGGGCTTCTCCCTACTCATTATGGCGGAAATGATCATCTCCCTCACCATCTGCATAAGCGAGGCCGTATACCTGGTTATTGGGCATATCACATGCCTGTATATTAAAATCTCCTGCCCATAACAGAACATAGCCGATGCTAATTGGGGCTAAAAATATTTGAAGGGCACGGTCAAGGGCTGTAACCACGTTGGTACGTGTCGAATCAAAGACATTATTATAAAAATGTACTAGTATCAGGTCTTTCCCTCCCTTTTTACTTAGCCATAATATCTGTGCGTGGGGTCCCATTGATGTAGCCCTTTTGACTCTAATGGGGATTTTGTTGGAAATAAGTGTCTGTAAACCCCCTTTTGCTCGACCCGCTTGTGACCCGATGGCTGCTCAAAAATATGAGTAATATCCATCTATATGTACAGGGTTTATACACCAGGTTTCCTGTAGACGTATTATGTCATAACTAGATATAGTGTTAACCCAGTCGATATTCCCAGCCTTATTTATTAACCCATTCACATTCCAGGTTGCAAATTCAAACCCTTCCCTAGGGGGTTGTCCTACCGGCTCAGTATCTATTATACTTGTGGGTATAATATTGACTCTAAGAAGGTCTTTGTCGGGTACCTCACATGCCTCCACTACCTCGGTTACCAGAGCTTCAACTAACCCACCCATAAAGGGTGCCTCTCTTGTGAATGGGCAGTCCCTTGGGCATAGCTTACTTAGCTGACTAGCTGTATGAGACATTTTGGGGGGCCCTCTCTGACAACTCTTGAGATCCTCGTCATGAACTTGGTCAAAATTAAGTCAGTCATTATCGTTTAGTCTACTCAGAGTCTCATATCTATTGGGTACAGCAAAATCCCGAACATATTGTGGGAGTAAACTTGTGGTATCCCTCTGGGGGTTTGGTAAGCCCTTTTGACGTTGCTCCAGTCCCCTCAAATGACGGTAAAAGAATCCTAATGGGAGTATACCCATTGCCTGTCTATCTATAGTTGATGCACCTGTCATTTTATGGATACTACTAGCAGTTCTCTGGCTACTAAAGTTAATTATTATGCAATCACCAAACAAATCTTTTTCCAATGGTCCAATCCACCCCACTCTTCTTGTAAACAGAATTTCCTGCGCTCTACTTGGGGTGAATAAGTGTCTAGAGTTTAACCAATGGACCACCTTGTTTTTCAAACATTCCGTCGTTTCCATGACTCCTGGCTTTAATGGGGGGACATTAACTAATACTGGCACATATGGGCAGCTAGCAGGCGGCAAGTTAATGTGACTAGCTCTTGTACGGACACATTGGTATTGTGGGTTTCTTTATTTATAATTGTTTGGTTTTTGTGTGGGGCATAATTCCTGGTAGATTTACTTAAAGGCTCCTGTATATTCCTGTTCGTCAACCCCTCTTGTCTCGGGTGGTTTAGAGTTTCGACATGAGGAGATATATAGCCTGTGTTACTACTCATACCAGTGGTTGTTATTCTGGCCCCCTGGTCCAATTGCATTTGGCTCAGATCAACAACCCTTTTCAGACCCTCCTCCACCTTGGCCAGTCTTTATCTAAGTGGGCTTAATAAACTACTAATAATGGTTGTTCGTTTATCCCAAAAAGGGGCCCATATGTGATTCTCTATATTGTTCGAGCCAATTCCTTGTCCCCCCCCCCCCAAAGATCATTTCCTCTGGGTTTCTTGAGTCAGCAGTTATATCATCTTGTGTCTTCCTTTTACGTTTGGCTTCAGGCTTACTGGCTATGTTAGAAGTTTTTGCAGCTTGTAAAGTTAATGGTCCTGAGACATCGGGAGTCGGGCCCTGATCTGGTACAGTTAATGCCGGTATTTGGCCCAGAACTTCACTTGAGCATCCTGCGCTCTGAATATCATAGATGCTGCCTGTACTAGGTGTCCCCTCGGTGGATATTGCCAATTGGGCCTCTCCAGTTTGGCCTGTTTTGGTGAGGGACATACGCCGTTTTACCAAGTCAATTTCTTTGTTCAGGGCCCCAACGGGTCTATGGTAGTCCGTTTGGCAATTTGCTCAGTCAATGGCTTCGCACCCCCCGCCTTCCGTTTGCCCATATTGCTTATAAAACTGTTTTGGTTTTTGTAAAATATTCAGACACACAGAGGAAGAACTTACTCTTCTCTCTGCTCCCTTCGTAGTGCCTCTCGGTTGTTCTCAGATGGCAAATGCAGGTACTGTTGTTCTAATGACCGTTCCACCCCGCAAAATAAAACCAAGGGACTTGGCCCAGTCCAGCCTCATACGGGCGCAGGCGGACACACCCGCGCGCGTCCCGCGCTGCGGGGTCCCACGCTGCTTTTTAAAGCGCCTCCTGGCGCTGTTGTTTGGCGTGGGCGGCGGCAGGCCGCTAGGGACTGTGGGCCTCGAAGTCCTGGCCCCTGGCGATGTGGCAGGATAGTGCAGCAATGAAAACGGGCTTACATTCTGGTACTTGTAGTTTTGTTTTGCTCACTATAAATGCAGAAAGTACAAAAAAGCAATCTAAGTACCAGGATTGCATGAACTATTCATGCCTGATATGGAGAAACCTGAGAGCTGCGTGACAGTCGGAAATCAATGATAAATAGATAAATGTTACATTTATGGTCAGTCACATGGTTTCTAATTTTACTGTGCCAAGATGCCGCATTTAGAGAAAACACACACACACCCCGAATGGAATACAATGACTAATGGAATACACTGTATCACTTCACAAACAGCTGATTGCAAGTTACCATAGTAACAGTCATATGCCATCTTCAGCCAGCTCTGGTTTTATAAACAAGAACGCTTTGCTTTCCTGTATTTTGAGGTCATACTTTTAACTGTAAAAATAAACCTAGAAGTATCAGAACGAAACATTCTGTTGGCCAATATACCAGGACTGGCCGAAGTTGTCAGAAGTGACATGGGGCGATCTAGCAGTTTGAAAATGGTGTCAATGTTGATTTTATGTGTGGGTATGGTAAGCACAGCTGTTCTTTTCAGTTACCCAAAAAACACAATGTGGCCTTAACAGCACAGGTAGTAGCTGTTAAGGTGCTAGCAGAAAGTGCAATCCCTAGAATTATCCATGTGTCATAACTGCTAAGTAGCTTCATGTTAAGCGCAACATCTTCCGGCATTACCCCTGGCATTAGGCCAATTCTGTACGCCTGGATTTTCCAGTTGCTTCTTAGAATGTTAAAATTGAGACGACATAACTCATAATGCAATACTCTGCTGGTTATAAGAAAAAACAAGATTGGACAAAGGTGTCACATGACCTGGAGCCATTTGACAGCAATGAAAAGAGTGAAAACTTGCAGGGTTCCTCCTGCTATGCCTTCTACACTCCCACCAATTGGTGTCTCATGGCAGTAGTTTTTGATGAGATTATTGTGGCTAACACAGGGGCATTTTTCAAATTATCTAGGTATAATGCGCTGGAATGAGGTCTTGTAGTTAGTGCTACATTTTGGTAAGTAAAAAAAAAAAAGGTTATTTTTATTAACGGGCTGCCACTGCAAGGTTTTTGCCGGTGCTCTTTTGGTGCTGCCAGATCGGGATGAGGAGCCTTTCAGCAGAATCTCGGTGCACTCCGTTCCTGAATTAATGAAAAGGAAAAAAAGGACAGAGAAACAGATTCTAATGAAAGCAAACTTTCTAAGTTTACCAGGCCTAGGCGGAAGCCTAGAAGGGAACCACAGAACTGCACACAAATTTGTACTGAGCTCCCCGTGATGACGCACTAAACGTACAAGACAGTAAACTTAAAGGGGAAGTCATCACACTACTTGTTAGAAGGTCAGCCTATAGTTCCCTCAGACAGTGCAGATGGACCCCTCTGGCCTCTGAGCCACAGTGCTAGTTAACTGGCTGCACCATTTCTAGCTACGCCTACGCCCCTGGCACACAGCAGATTGAGATGGCTCTATAATTGTACAACACAAGACTGAACATTTTAGGAGGGCCATACAAAAACATAGGCTGGCCTGGCCCCTGTGGCCCCCCCGTGGCTACTGCCCTGTATGAGCGCACGTTACATGCAACTACGGTCATTACTGAGGTATGCCAATAGGCTTCGGAGGTGGTGAACTTGTCGAGCAGATAGGCGGGGGACGCCATTTGTGCTGCCTTTGTAGATTGGTAGATTGGTAGATATTTGTCTAAATAATCTCTCTAACACAGTGGGCAAGCTCATTTTGATAGGAGCTAAAAGTACTAATTGACTCCATAGAGTCTTTAACACTAACAAGGATGTGGGCGTGAGGAGATATGGCCATAGTGCAAACCTTTGACATGGCTATATAGAACTAGGTGAATGACTCAAGATGGTGAATTAAGGGGCTTTGTAGGGAGCTCAATATATTGTCTATCTTATGCCTGAACTAGACTTGACAGAAAATAAAATGATGCTGGTGACTTTCTTACTCAGGAGTGGTGATCCAGTGCGCGGCCAATGCCTAATCAGGGATCAATACTCAATAATATAGCAGAACAATGGCCCATACACACTCACCCAAATCCCTGATGCGCTGGGGTCAATTTGATAAAAAATGTATTCTCTTCCTTCTAAAATCCATGTATGGCATTTCCAAAATTCTTATTATATATATATCAACTTTTCCTCTACTTGGTTGACGAACCAATTAGTTGAATAGTTGATGGTAATGATACTCCCTATCTGATTAGACAATTGATCAACTAAATAAGACACAGACTCTCGTTGAAGTTAATAGATTTATCTCAAAATCATAGAATAAAATACTCAAATGCATACGTCACAAATGCAAACAATGAACTCACAAAGGGCGAGAAAAACATCAGCAATTCAAATAAAACAAACTCATCAATCAAATAATGACAATGTTGCATGAAGGAGTGGATAGATAAAGAGACAAATGTTTCAGAGACAAAAATACATTCGCAAGTAAATTATGCAAGAACGAGTTAGAATAATACAAACCCAACAAATTTGCAGAGGAAACCCCCCCCTCAGGCCTAAGTGGTGGTGGGGATCCCCTAAAATAGAGTCAGGGTACAAAGATTTCAGGGACAGGATCAGGACAGGACAGAAACAGCTAGGCCTCTCTGCAAAACCGACGAACTGCGACGCATCTCCCCTCTCTCAGCCTTTCCACCTACGACTCTAACCACACCCCTAAAGGCACCCCAGTTATACCCTAAAACCTACATGTCCGTCCCACATTAATTGAAACATTCAGCGTAACTAGACAGTTGATTGGTGGTCTTTGGGGGTGGAATGTCACACCATGGTGACTTCATTCACTTTTTGGGCTTATTCTTTGTTTTATGCCCGTTCCCACCACCTCATATATTGTACATTCACATGATCTGTTCCAGGTTACATTTGTATACAATTTCGAGCAATGTCTACAGGAAAAGTCCTTATATCCCACGAACTGTCACGTCGTTTGGCAGACGATCATCACATTGGCCTTCACCCTCTTTCATCTCCTCTGCTGTGCTCAGCGCTTCAGCGTGCCTTTGTCAGAACGGCATTTACTCTATTTTCCAACCCCGCCTTCATTTCAGTCAACTTAAGAAAACATGGAGGCTTATCCAGCTCACTATGGCAAATGGAAAATGAACATTCATTAATTATATGATAATGTAATTTTCACTGTTTACCACCCACCTTTGTACTATTCCTTGTTAATGTTTTTCCTAGCATAGCCTTATGCAAAACGATATTATTTATAAATTCAAAGCAAGCTGTAACATGCAAACTACGAAATGCACATGCGGCCTAGTCATGCATTATTTCTCGTTTCTTTCAAAGCATAATGTAAATACAGTTTTAGTTCTTTCATGCGTTATCTCACGTTAGTGCATGCATGCGCGAAGTAGTTTTCCCTCGTGTTCATGTAAGGTGCACGTTAATTTTCTATTACTACTTACTGTTAGTACGTATTATGGGGGTATTAATTCGAGCAGGTTTCTTTTCTCGAACCCCTGCTCCATCAATCCCCCCTTTGATGGCTTTCTGGAGCCATCATAAAATACCTACCATACCGAGTGCCATCTTTATTTTTATCTAAAACTCTGTAATCTTCTCTCTTTTTATGGCACTTTCATCTATATCTTTCATCATTTTACAGTATTATTCTAGCTCAATTTCCTCTCTTTTTCTCTTTCTCGCTCTTTGTTTACTCTCCGATTCTGTCATTTCCCTTTTCCCACTCTTACATTTACCAACATTTATATGTTATTATCACTAAGACTATTATGGCTACCAAAATAAGTGGCATTATTATTTTTTCTAATAAACTACTTCCAAAGGTAGAAAACCATTTACCTACAGAGGAGAAACTCTTACCAAATTTCTCCCAAACATCGTCAACCTCCAGTTGGGTCAAGTCTTCATGTAATTTCGTAATATTTCTTATATATCCCTCAATTCCTTTACTTTTGTCCGGGATATAAGTACAGCAGTGTTGTATTTTCAACATGCCACAGACTGAACCCTCTTTTGCCAATAAGATATCAAGGGCAAGTCGATTTTGCAAAACCATTGATCTGATTGCAACCATTTCTGTGTCAATCATTAAGAAACCACCAGCAGTGTCTGTTGATAAACGATCAACCACTGTGGATAACTTCCGAATCTTGTGCTAATTTAAAACGACTCCAACTGATGGTATCAGTGCTCCAAAAATATCACCTACTATTTCTGAGAAACTTGCTCTCTTGTTGCGTGTTAGTCCATGATTTATTTCTTTTAGTCTGTTGCTGTTGCCATCCATATGATATACTTTTGGAAAGACAATGGCAAAATAACAACTACCATACCAATGCGCAGGCAACCTATAATAGGCTTTCTTACCACACACATAATACATTCCCGGAAACACAGGATCAGTTCCTGCCTTCAATCCCCAACCTCCAGTAATTTCGAAAGTGTGCTCAGACTCACTAGTACCGATGGAATAATTGTTATAATTAGTCTTCATTCTAAGCAAACATATTTTTCCCTTCTGATGCCAGTCCAGAGACATTGCAGCGTAGGTTTCGCCTTTCTCATAATTTCCTTCCCTGAAAGCCCATGGTGGGACTTGTGACTTCTGTTCAACAGCTTTTCTCTGGAAACTTTCCCTTCTACTTTCTACTAATTCTATAAATACCTTTTCTTCAACCTGCAAACTACATGTTAAATTATTTTTGTAAGCATATTCTACATCTAAATCCTTAGTAATATGGAAGAACTCTCCCATATTGTGTGCATTTTTACTACTTAAAACCTTATTAAGTTCTTTAATAATAGGTATTTCTGAAAACACTAAATCTATATTAGAGTAGTGATATTCGAGCTTCCCCGTTACATAAAACAAACTGGTTAGGACACTACAAGACACACCATATGTTAAAGGAAGGTGATGGTACGTCACCTCCTCTGAGACAGAGGAAGGTAATTGCATGCACACATAACAATCACTCGCGTTCATTGTGTCAATATATTCGTATAGCAATTTAGTAAACACATTTAACGAGAAATCACTAATTGATTTATCATGATGGAAAATGCTTCCATCCATTTCTTCTATGTTAAAATTTGGTATTCTTTTGGTAACATCATTTACTTTTTCACTTGTCACATCATTAATATTATTTCCATTATTAGTTATCATTAGGATAGGTACAAGGACAGTTAGTAATACCCACATAAAAGTTAATAGCAAGACACTACATAAGCAAGCTTTAATACATCTACGTTTTAGACTAGATTTTGGATGTTTAGTCACCTTTTCTTTAGCCATTTTGTATTCTACTAAAAATATAAAATTCTAAATCTATAAACACTAAACTTTACTAAAAATTGTAAAAATTCTAGGAAAAGTATAGTGTAATCCTACACTTCAGACTTTCTTCTTTACCCCTTTCTTTTATTGTTTTTTTTTCTTTTTCTTTTCTTTAGGTCTTCAGAATCTTTACTTCTTTTTCCAACTGACAAATGCTGCACCTTAATTTTTGTCACAGTTCTTTTAAAGTGGTCTCAATTTGCTTTCATCCACATGTTCAGTGTCTGATTTGTCTCTTTCTTCACTCGGATCTGAACTTTCAATTTCTTCCAAGATCACGTAGGTCCATTCTGGTGCTGTATATTTTCTACTTGGAATTCTTGCTCTTCTTGTTTTTCGCACTAATTCTTCTCCTGGCTCTTCTTGGTCTGTCTGACTTGAGACCTCATTACTTTGCTCTGGTCTTTTCCTTGACTTTCTCCTCACAAGAGTGTATTTCAGTTTTTTCACTCCATCTGGCCAATTATCACCCTTTCTTGCTTTCTTAGGTTGAACTACTTTTTCACCATCTGTATCTGGTTCACTGGTTCTTTTATTTGGCCTTCCTTCTATCTGTCTTTCTTTCTGCTCTTCAGCAACTTCTGTTTCCTTTGTTTCAACAGTAACTTCACTGACTCCTTGCTCAACAGTGAACTCACTTTCTCCTGGTTCAACAGCAGTTTCACCTTGCTCTGGTTTTACAGCAGTCTCACGAGACCCAGTAACTGGTGCCCACTTTACTTGACTTGTGCTCGGCTGTTCATCATCAGTTTGTTCTTCAGAATCTGTTATTCTAGATTCTTCGGCTTCACACACTTCAACCTCTGGTCTTTGACTTTTGTTTGCCAGTTGCTGCTCTGGTCTTTCAAGTGGACTTGGGACTCGTCTGGTGTGGCTAGCGTGAATCCAATTTGGCAGACCACCACGCTTCACTGCTGTTGTCGTAACCAGAATGACTTGGTAAGGACCGCTCCACCTGGGTTCTAAACACGATTTCCTTGCGTGTTTCTTGATAAGAACCCATTCACCAGGACTCAGATCATGAGCTTGATTCGGCTGTGTTGCTGTGGCGTCTTCTCCAACCTGGCGAGACACAGAACGCACCAGATCAGCCAATCCTCTGCAATTATCAAGCACTAGATCATCAGATATATTCATGAGTTTGTTCGCTGGTATGTATGCTTGTCTCATTGCTCTTCCCATTAGGATCTCATGTGGACTCAACCCCGTCTTTTTGTCAGGAATGCTTCTAAGACTCATCAGTACAAGAGGTAAAGCGTCAGGCCATTTCAGTGTTGTGGATGCACACACCTTTCCTAGCCTAGATTTTATTGTGCCATTTAACTGCTCAACCACTCCAGATGCTTCAGGTCGATGGGCACAATGCAGCTTCTGTTCAATTTGCAATGCTGCACAAATCATCCAAATTATCTCATTATTAAAATGGGTTCCTCTATCTATCTCTAAGGTGACTGGAAATCCAAATCTTGGTATCAGTTCTCTCAGAAGTAGTTTGGCGACAGTTAAACTGTCATTCCTTCTTGTCGGATAGGCTTACACCCAACGAGAGAACAAACAGATAATAACTACAACATATTTCAGCCCATTACATGGGCGGAGCTCGATAAAATCAATTAGGAGATATGTAAATGGTCCCCCTGCTCTTCCAATACGTCCCCAACTAACAACTGTCTTTCTGCCTGGATTTTGCTTCTGACAAGTTATGCACCTCGGGCAAAGGCTCTCTGCAATGACCCTGAACCTCAGGTTATACCATGACTGCTTGAAGAGTCTGATCATTGCATCTCTTCCAACATGTGCAATTCTATGATATACCCTGGCCATATGGGAAAGTCTTTCATCAAAATAGACCCACACTTCATCTTCTGCTCGCTTTCTACAACCAGTATTTCTCCAAATTTCTTTTTCCTCATCACTTGCCTCTTCCTGCATCTGCCTCACTTCATCCCAAGTTTCAAATGGGTTAGTAAACATAAGATAGCATTCGGTATTTTCCCTTTCAATTGATCTGTTTAAAGCCATTAAATTTCGTGCACAGAAACGCGCAATTTGGTCTGCGTATCTGTTGCCCTTCGTCACATAATCATCTTCTGATTTATGTGCGGCACATTTGACCACTGCAATTCTTTTGGGCATTTGCAAAGCATCCAATAATTCTTTTACAGTTTTGCTGTTACAAATAGGAGAACCTGAAGAAGTCAGAAATCCCCTTTGCATCCATAGCTGTCCAAAATCATGGACAACCCCAAACCCATATTGGCTATCCGTGAATATGGTCACCCTCAGACTTTTGGCAATTTTGCAAGCTCTAATTAGAGCAATCAATTCAGCAATTTGAGCAGAATTTACCCCTTTTAGACAGGATGCTTCTAGAACTCCCGCTATGGTACAAACCGCATAGGCAGTACATAATTCTCCTTTCTTATTTCTTAAACATGACCCATCCACAAATATTTCACAGTCTGGTTCTTCTAGAGCAGAGGTCTTCAAACTTTTGTCGGCTGAGCCCCCCCATCTAAACCTTTTTACACGTCGAGCCCCCCACCACCACCACCTCACTAAAAAGTTCTGGAAGCTGGTACTCTGCATCATTTTTTTTTTTTTTTTTTTTTGTTTAAATCATTTTTATTAACTTTTGTTTTTTTTTTTTTGTTTGTTTTTGCACATTGGTCAATAAAACATACAGTCAGAATAATACTCATGCTACAGATGAGAAGAAAAAAAGGAGGGTGGTAGGGAGAAAATGGATTGCCAGCGGCTAGGTACACTTTGACTAATTACAACATGGCAATGAAAATTCAGGGCGCATTAATTACATCCAAGCTTACGGCCATGTCCCAGGAAAGGCGGAGTGATGTTCACAAGGTACGGCATTTGGTAATATGCGAAGAATACAAGTAGCAAGGCATACAGGTAGGGTATCACTCATGCAGCAGACGGAGAAAGGAGGGAAAGAGAATAGATTGCCATTAACAAGGGACAACCGGATCAATAACTACATGACGATGAAAAATTCAGTGCGCATTAATAACATCAAAGCTTATGGCAGTGTCCCAGTAAAGAGAGTGGTGTTAGCAAATCACAGCATCGAGTAATGTGCGAGTAATGCAGGAGCAGTGCAGTTCAAACGTAACCAGGGGCATAGGGCACAACAAAATGAGGGCAACAAAAGCGAACGAAGGATAGGATAGGGTTGCGCAAGACCTGCCGCCATAGCTAAATTCGCTGGAGGACCTCAAACACCCCTAAGATTCAGTGGCAGCGGGGTTCCGTGGCAGAGGGGTAACGGCAGTCTGGGTGTTGGTGTCAGTCTGGAGTCGCCGCAGCGGGGGGGGGACCCACCCTGATCGATAGCCCTCCGTGATGCAGGCAGGGGTCCCATGTCTGTGTCTGCCCCCAAGAGCTTGGAGACCATCGCATCCCACTGAGGCGCCAAGGGGAACATACGAATGCCAAGCAGATCCTCTCTGCGCAGCACCGCACCCTCCGCCCTCGCCCAATTGGAGAAGGATCGGTGCCAAGCAAGAGGGTGAGGTGACAGGGGGACTTCCAGCGCTTAGTGATCAGGCGCTTGGCTGTTATTAGGCCGAGGTCAAGAAACCGTGCAGCAGCTCTATGTTTCTTGTTCCTGCTAAAGAGGTGCAGTACATGTGCTTCCCATGTCGAGGGAATGGTGCGGGCCGCACAGTTTATGAGGGTGGTTGTCACGGTGCGCCAGTAGTCAGTCAGGACCGGGCATCCCCAAAGCATATGTATCAAGTCAGCATCCAATTGCCGGCAGCGGGGGCAAGCCGCATCTATGCGGAGGAAGTATCTATTTATTTGGGCTGGGGTAAGGTAGGCTTGGTGTAGTATGAAAAATTGTATCTGCCGGAACCGTTGGTTCCGTGGGATGCGGGTCGGACCGCTACGGGCAGCTAGCCATTCCCTATCGGTGAATGCTCTACCCAGGGCCCCCTCCCAGTGAAGCCGAAGGCGAGTGAGATCTGTTTCCGTGTGTTGTCGAAGTGAGGATGCGAACCAGCGCGTAAGGTGCCCCCTCCCCCATCACGTGAAGGTACTGCATAGTATGATGCATGGGTGGCTCCCGGATGAGCGCACCCCATTTGGACGCTAATGAGGCTATGAGTGCTCTGTGCAACAAGAACTGCCCAGGAGGTATATTTTCTCCTATTATGAGGTTCTGGAACGGAATAAGAGCGCCTTCTTGAAAGAGGTCTCCCACGTCCTGTATCCCCTCCGAGGTCCAGCGATGCAACTCTGCTGCCGACGTGTAGGTATCCCCCCGTGGAGTTCCCAAAAGAGGGATGGCAGGTGCGTACGGAATAGTGGCTCTAGTGAGGAAAAGGCACCTGCGAAAGCATTTGTGCGCTACAGTAAGGAGGAAATTATCCGGAGGCCTAAGTGTGGAGCAGGGGTGGAAAATCTGAAGCAGGGTTTTTAGTAGTAACGGGGGTCGCAGAGAAGCCGTGTCTGGCAGACAACGGGAGGACATCCACCTGGCGGCCCATTGCAGCTGGGATGCCAGGTAGTAATGCTCAAAATTGGGCACCGCAAGTCCGCCCAGCTCGGCAGGTAGATAAAGCTTTCCCATGGACACTCTATGGCGTGAAGTCCCCCATATGAAATCTCGTACTATTCTTTCCCATTGTTTAAAGAAGGTGGGGGAGATAATGAGGGGCAGTGTGGCAAAATAATAAAGGAGCCGGGGAAGGACCACCATTTTAACCAGCGCAACTCTACCAGAGATTGCCAACGGTAGATTCTTCCAGAAACTCATCTGAGACCGAATCGCCGTGGTAGCTCGGACGATATTTCCGTCAAAGAGGTCAGCTTTGGCGCGATAAACCTGAACACCTAAGTAACGAAAAGGGTCGGTGCACCAGGCCACCGCTGTCCCCCAAGTGTATAGCCTGGATCCGGTGTATCCCCAGGAACGGGGAGAGTATGGATTTTGTCGGGTTGACCCTCAGCCCGGAGGCTCGCGCAAAGTGATCAAGGGCCCGATCAAGGGAAGGGGGATTTCATGAAGATCCCTGGCATATATTAACAAGTCATCGGCGTAGAGCGAAATGGTGTGAATGCCATCGCCTAGTTCTATTCCCATATCAACATGCGCGCGGATATGAGCCGCCAGAGGCTCCACCGCTAACGCAAAGAGTAGCGGGGATAACGGGCACCCCTGCCGGGTCCCGCGCCGCACTTGAATCGGATCGGAAATATATGGGCCCGTCCGAACCCGAACCGACGGCTCACAATATAACAATTGGACTAAGCTGAGGAAGTAGGGGCCAACTCCAAAACGAACCAGGGCAGCAAATAGAAAGTTCCAGGCCAGCGAGTCGAAGGCCCTCTCGATATCTAATACCATACAACCGGATCGCGGCCAGGTGGTTGGAGCATACTCCGCCACTCGAAAGTAGCGGCGTAGGTTCAGGGCCGTGTTACGCTGTGGAACAAAGCCATTCTGGTCAGAGTGTACTAGATCGGGAACTAACGGAGCCAGTCGATTGGCGAGGACCTTTGCCAGGATCTTATAATCCGAGTTTAATATAGCAATCGGTCGGTAGGAACCAGGTGATGTGGGGTCCTTACCAGGTTTCAACAAAGACACTAAATTAGCGGTACGCATAGTGGGGGGCAAGGTCCCCTCCGAGATTGCCTCCAGAAGCATCGAGTGCAGCTGTGGTACCAGATGTTCCGCGTAGGCTTTGAAAAATTCCGTTGGAAGACCATCCGGTCCTGGAGTTTTACCCGAGGACAAGGCACGTAGTGCATCCCGCACTTCGTCCTCTACTATAGGGGAGTCCAGTTCCAGGGACTGATCCACCGTCAGAGCGGGTAACTCAACTGTATCCAGGAAGGATCCCACGTCGTGGGCGTTACCTGTCAGTCGAGCGCCATACAGACAAGTGTAGTGCTCAGTCATCAGTGCGTGTATGTCTCCCTGGGTGTTATGTTCCCGACCAAGGTCATCAAGTAAGAAATGTATGGGGCGCTGGGGGTGTTCCTGTCTAATCAAATGGGCCAGTAGTCTCCCGGCTTTGTCCGCGGTCGAGTGGGAGCGGATCGAGTGTGCTAAATAGTTATGGCAGCGCAGGCGGTCTAGAAGCACCGCGCGTTCGGCGTGAGCAGCATCAATATGTCGCTGTCTTGCCGGGTCGGTGACAATTTGTGATTCTAGTAGGAGTAACCGTCCCTCAATGTGGATCAATGAGGTGTCTAGCTGTCTGCGAATACTCCACGTCTGTCCCAGACAATGGCCCCTAACCACCACCTTAAAGGCCTCCCACTCAGTGAGGATCGAGTCTGCGGAGCCGGTGTTAACCGTAAAATAGTTAGCTATTGCTGCCTCCAGTGAGCTTCGGAAGAGGGGTCCTCCAGGGCTGTAGTCTGCAGACGCCAGGTCGGAACCGGCGGGGGCGGCGCCTCCCAGGCCAGACGCACCAGCAAGGGGTTATGATCGGAGTGTGTCCGACCAAGATAATCCGTCGCTTGTACCAAGGGGAGGAGGGCTGCGGATACAAGCATTCGGTCGAGACGTACGTGTAGCTTATGAACTGGAGAATAGAAGGAGTATACCCTGGAACGAGGGTGGCGTTCTCGCCAAACATCCGAAAGGGCCCAGTGTCTTAGCCATGTATTTAAAAGGTGAGCGTTGGAGGAAGCCGTAGTACTAATAAGGGGGGAAAGGAACGGTCGAGGGAAACATCAAGTACTGCATTAAAATCCCCACCCAGGAGCCACGGGATGCCCCTCCATCTAAGTAATATCTCTGAGAGATCACTCAAAAAGGTGCCTTGAGCAACGTTGGGGGCGTATAAAGAGCCCAGCAGAATCGGTTGACCGTTCAGCCTGCCTCTTATCAGGACGTACCGCCCCATTGGGTCTGTCAGAACTTCCATTTCTTCCCACGGGACCCCAGCCTTAACCCATATCATCACCCCTCTAGCCATGGACGAGTAATTGGTGCTGTATATCTGACCACGCCAGCGCCGGCGCAAGCGTGTGGCTTCAGTGGCTGTTAGGTGTGTTTCCTGTAAAAGTGCTACACTCGTCTTGTGACGCTGTAAATAGGCATAGATGGCGTAGCGCTTAGAAGGTGTCTGGATGCCCTTAACATTCCAAGTTAGGACGTTAAGGTCGGTCATCGGGGTTATCAAGGTCAATGCGATCAATCCGGGCGCTGTAGGGCTCTCCATGCGAAGGACTCCCTTGGACGGGGAGGACGGGAAGGCGGCAGGTCTGCAGGGGCTGCGACTCATACAGGGGAAGAAAAATAAGAAAGTGGGGTAATATGAAACTTTGCAACAAGGAAAGAGCGGAACCCCAACATGAGGAACTGCCCAAACTATCATTCCAAGACATGGCTACGGAACTATCGTCGTCGTATGACTGTGGGGGGAAGGTAGACCAGTGAGTAAGAGGAGACAACTTATAGACCTTCCCCTTCAATTATCGCCAATAAAACAGGAGGTAGGGCATCTCAAAAAAGGAGGGTGGTACCAGAAGAAGTATGTCCTGAGTTACCATGGCGTATTAGCATGCATAGAAGGCCCAAGGCAACTAACGTCGGGGTCTCGGTAGAAAAGATGACATGTAAGATGAAATAAACAATGTGAGGCCTGCCCCTGCCAAATGTCCCAGGGGGAAAAGCACCCCACCGCGTGGTCGTCAGAGTAACACAAACAAGCCCTGAAGTAGTGTAAAAGTCCAACATGAATGTAATGTTAACATCAGATAATGCCATCTGCGGTTTGTGGGGTGACGCCCTGGAGCGGGGGAAAATCCGCGTCCAAGGACCATTCCGGCGTGGTTTCAGGGGCTCCGGACCCAAGTGGAGAGGCAGCAGAGTCGGCCGGGGACGGAGATCTGGAGGACTGGAGGGCCGCCGTTGCTCGCAGGGCCCCCTGACGTTCCAATCGGATTTGGTCGGGACTGGGGATGGTCACTGCATGTCTCACACTCCTGGCCTTTCCCCCTCTGCGCCTACCTCCGCGGGGGCTCACGAGGCCGGGGCTCATCAGATGATTTAGGTGCCGTTGCCAACCCCTGCTCCTCGAGCCATTCCCATGCCTCAGCGGGGGAGTCAAAGTATTTCGTAGTGCCCTCTCTGATGACTCGCAGGCGGGCCGGGAAGAGCAAGGAATAGCGGAGGTCCAGGTCCCGGAGCTGGTGTTTTACTGCCATGAAAGTGGCTCGCCTCCTTTGCACCTGAGCTGTGTAATCAGGGAAGAGAGAAACGGATACGTTTTGCACCTTAGGGCCGGGATGCTTGCCCAGTTCCCGCAGAATAGCGTCTCTATCTCTGAAGTTCATGACTCTGAACAGGAAGGGGCGAGGGCGCGCCCCAGGAGGGGGCCTGCGGGCAGGTATTCGGTGGGCTCGCTCCACCACGAACTGCGGGGAGAGCGATCCGGAGGGCATGAGCTCCTTCATCCAGGCCTCTGTGTAGTTCTCCGGGTCCCGCCCCTCCGCTCCCTCAGGCAGATTGACCACGCGCACATTATTTCGGCGTGATCGACCCTCCGCGTCGTCCACCTTGTCCTCCAGGGTGCAAACCCGATCCAGCAGATCTTGAAGCGCGGAGGAGCAATTCTGGGATCTGGGTCGGAGGTCTGCCAGCGTGGCCTCCGCATCACGTACTCGGTCTGAGAGTTTGTGTTGGTCGGCCCGGAGTAGTGTGAAGTCTGAGGTAATAGTGTCCATGCGGCCCTCCAAGGATGCGCGGGTCAGGTCCAGGGCGCTGCCGATGCGTTCCACTGCCGCCAGTACAGAGTCTAGTTTGGTGGCAATGTCAGGTGGGTTCATCTCTGCTGTTGCCCCGGGGACCATGAGCGATGCCCCAGCCTGGCCCCCAGGAGGCGCATCGCGAGAGGGGTTGTTGCGCAAGCGGCCCATGACGATCTGCTGGGCGCTCTTCATAGGCAGCAAGACTGGGCTGGCAGTTTTTTCCGTGACTTCTCCAACTCAGAGGTCTCGTCCGCGACCAGGATCGGACCCTCCACAGCGCAGCTTCACCCTTGACAACAACGCTCGCCCTCGCGTGGCCAGCAGGCCCAGGCCCCCTCCAGACGACCCACCGCCCCTCAACCCACCTGTAGGCGTGCACCTCAGAGGTCAGATGCGGCGAGATGTATCCCCATCCCCGCTCCGGGTGCCTATGTCATAAAGAAGGACCCGAGTGCGGTCACTCAGTAGCAGCCTCGTGCAGGCGAGGGCCCCCTGGGCCCGACCGACCCCCGTGGACCCCCACCGCACGCGGGTGCCGCAACACCAGGAACCCTGTAGCGGCCGAAGCACAGGCCCAGGCAGTGAGACCTCTCCTCCGCAAATAACCTCCGCAGGAGACCTAGGCCCGGCCGGCCCCCGTGGCTCACCCCGGCTCGCAGGAGCAGCCGCGTTGCAATCAGGCAGGGGGCCCCCTAGGCCCGACCGACCCCCGTGGCCCCCCACCGCCTCCAGCAGGCACCCCAAGCGCTCTCCACAGGCCCACCTCAGCAGCGCAGGTCACACCCAGCAGCTCCGGCGCGATCCGCACCAACCGCCACGTCAGAAGGCCAGATCTCGGAGAGAGCCACCACCGGCACAGCAGTTAACGACCGCTGCAGCAGTAAGGGTGACACTGTGCGCCAATATAGTGGGATATAAGCGCCACCACCTCACCAGAGCCACAGTGAGCACAGCCACTCAGTCCCAGCCACGTGTGGATGAGGGCCCCTAGGCCCGACCGACCCCCGTGGACCCCCACCCCACACGGGCTCCGCAATGTAAAGGAACCTGCAGGGGCCGCAGCGCACGTCCAGGCAGTGGGGTCTCCCCCGCAAGGAACCTCCACAGGAGTCCTAGGCCCGGTTGACCCCCGTGACTCCCCCAGCCGTCCGGTCTGCAGGAGCAGTCGCGTCGTGATCAGGCAGGGGGCCCCCAGGCCCGACCGACCCCCGCGGCCCCCGCTGCAGTCAGAAGGCACCCCAAGCTCCCCCCGCAGTCCTACCTCAGTGGCGCAGGCCTCACTCCAGCGCCGCACCGGCAGCTCCCGCTGCCTCAGCCCGCCTCGCCGGATCCGGACCTCTCCTTCTCCAGCTACTGCCGCCGCCGGACCGCAGAGTGCACGCGGCGCCCCCAGCAGTTCGCAGCACCACCAGGACAGGGGTCAGCGGCGCCGGGCGGCGTCCGGATTACCGCGGCAACAGTCGTCTCACACTGGCAGCTGCGTGGCCACGCTGCCAGGCCCAGATTGCTCCAGTGCGGCAGGCCGCAATGACCAGGACCGCCGCAGTGTGGATCAGAGCCCGGGCAGTTCTTCTCCAACAGCACTGGGCTGGCCCGCCATGGCAGACTTGTACTGGGGTCAAGTAGAGCCCCGCAGAAGCAGGATGCCCAGGATAACTAGGGGATGAGGTACGGAGTGTTAGGAAAACACGTCCGCCATCTTCGGCGCCTGGCCACGCCCCCTGGTACTCTGCATCATTGATGGCCATTCTCTCCTGCAGAGCCCAGGTTGTATAGGGCAAATAATATTAAATAAAGTGAGACTGTTTAGTAAACTGAAGTTTTTGTAGTGCTTGTGCTTATTATAAAGTTCAAATGAAAAGTCTCCAAGAAACAATAAGCACAAAAAATTACATTGGGCTTTATTTTTCACATAAAACACAAAATCTAGGATAGATTAGTAAAAACAATCCCAAAACACCGGTGAGGGGTGTGCCTGTTTTTCTCCAGAGACAGTCAATGTGTGGATGGATTCTTGCTTCTGCCATCCTTGGGTTGTGCTCCACTTCCAGTCTTGAGCAGTACCTGGAAACGGGAGTGCTCACAACATTTTGTAATATATTTTTTGCAGTTTTATATAGCACGAACATGACCCAAAGTTATTGGAGCGCTTTACAGGAGCATCTTTAACATTACACAAGCACACATTCATTTTTTGTCAGCACAGGGAGATTAAGTGATTTGCCCAGAATCACAGGATGTTGAGCAGACACCAAGAATTTAACCTGGTTGCCCAGCTCCACAGTCATCAGCTCTGGCCGTTGCGCCACATTCTTGCCCCTAGACAAGATATCAGAAAAAGGGGTTAAAAAAAACATGCTTTCTGACACAATTGAAAAATCCGTGATTATGTGGAGTATGGCCAGGTGTTGCCATGCCAGTAGGAGGCCAGCCACAGTTTTCTAAGATTTCCTAGGTGACATTTACATCATACACATGTGATATAAGTGATTCAAGAGGATATATACATCTGTATTCTCTAGCAGAAAGAAGTGAGGACAGATGGTAGGCATACTTCACAATATTTGTTATATTAGGCTTGTGGACTCAGCTCTAGGGATTGGAACATGTTAAACAAGCACCAGCGACTTTAATCAAGGTCAAATTCATTTTTCGTAAGTCACTGGTAAATTAAGTGATTTTGCCCAGGATCACATGATGTTGAGCCGATGCCAGGGCTCGAACCCGGGTCCCCAGAACCAAAGTCAGCACCTATGGCATTAATGCCAAATCAGCTCCTCCTTGAAGTCTCCAACGTTCCCACTAGTAGTGGGACGAAGGGGAAAGGAGCGAGGCTTTAAAAAAATCAAACAAAAAGCTCTTCGCTCTTACCTGCCAGAGAATGGAATCTTCAGGAAGGATACAACCATTGCAAATTCCTTGCAGTGAAATGCAGTAGCTGTGAGGGTACAAACCAGGATAACCTTGAGGGGGAAGGGTTCAAGAGCGAGGCGAACGGCAGCAAACAGATGTTAAATTCAGCAACCACAAGGCAAAAGGCAACAGTGAAGAAGTGCTGTTTCATCAGCAAAGTTGAAGTATTTTGCAACTTTATGTATACAAAAATCGCGGCACTCCCTGGCATCTCTACTGCTGTCCCTTCCTTGGAGGAACGTCAGTGCTGATGTCAAAGCAGTGCTCTGCTGCAGGAATTACATGCTGATTGGCGGTTCTGAATAACTACTCCATTCAGAGAGCCCTAACTCGAGATGGGGGTATGAAAAACAGGCAGCAAACGTACTTCCGACGTGGGAAGCAACCAGGGGTGCAATTAGACCCGAACTTTGGGGGGGAAGGGGGAGTTTTGGTGGTGCTAAGACTCCCAGGCAGGGCTGGCCCTAACACTGGTCGCGCACGGTGCAACATTCTTTTTGTGCGCCCCGTCTCCCATTTCCTCCTTCTCCATGAATTCCCTCACTATCACTCGCTAACAATGCACCTCATCTCTCTATAGCCCCTTTCTGACCAACATTTCACTTTTTTATAGGGCTACCCGTAGTTTACTAACACTCATTTCTGTGATCTGCATGGTGCACGTTCTTTGTAGCAGGCACATTAGCCCTCTGCGCTGTGTGGGTGACAGGGGTGCCCATTTGAGTGCACGTGAGCGATGCGACCGTGTGAGAGTAGGGTGAGAGGAGTGACTGCAGGGTGAGTGAGGTGACCATATGAGTTTGGGTGTGGATGTAAGTGCAGAGTGGGGCGAATAAATGTATGGTTAGTGATGGGCTTGTTTGAGGTAGATTGCAGAGTGAGCAGTGAGGGGGACAGGTGAGTGAAGTGTCACATGAGCAGGGTGAGTAGTGTGCTCGTGTGACTGCAGGGTGAGGTACAGGGTGAACAGCGCAAGAGCATTGTGAGTGCAGAGCGATCACTGTGAGTGCAGAGTGAGCGGTATACTCATGTGACCGCAGGGTAAGTGGAGGGAGAACGGTTTGAGTTCATGGCAAGTGGCATAAGTGCACTGTGGTCACTCAGTGCAGGTTGAGCGGGTGGTGTGAGTGCATGGTGATCAGTGTGATACATTGTGATCCCTGTGAGTGCAGGGTGAGTGTGAAAGTGAAGGGCGAGAATGAGGAGTGAGTTGTCTGAATGCAGGGTGCATTCCCAGGCACAGTTGAAGTTACTCAGCATTTATTGATGGCGGCATAGGGTTTCAGATATAAGTTAAACTATTGCTTTTATGGCATTACTCAGGGTCCAGGGATCGAGGGTGGAGGAAATAAATATTGTGCTCATCCTGCAACAAACTTCCAGTCTTGTGATTAGGGTTGCCAGCTCATTATATTGATGTCCCAGACGGTACAAAAATAAGCAGTCCCCTAAAGCCTATTTTCAGCACTTATCTGTGCATACTTGGAACAGCAAAAATAAATGGAAAGCATTTTTAATTGTGTTCTAGGGATGCCTGAATGATCCATGACTGATAATTAAAGGGAACAAAGATTGAAAAGTCACATACCAAATGAATACATACTATTTTATTTATAACCATATTTAGTGACAAGACGAGGTCTTTGCAGGATCTTTAAACAACACATGGCTGGCATTTTTCTTCTGGTAACCCTACTTTATATTCCTTTTCATGAAATGCATTCTCACACTAAGGCAGTAAAATGTAAAATCCAAATGTAAGAAATTGGCAGAGTGGGGGCCCAGGGGGTACTGGAACCAGCAAAACAAACAGCCTCTGTAACCAGTTCACAAAGGTATGTAAATATGCAAATGGTCTTTAATGACCTGTGAAAAACACAGGGATGCCGGAGAGAAGACTCCAGACACTGCCCAGCCCCCAGCAGCTCGAGCTGCAGCAGCAGCCCGGGCTGAGACACACGACGGCGGGGGCTGAAGCCCTTTCAGCCTAATGGGCCTGGAAGCAACAATGGAAGGTGAAGTGGTGGGGTGGAGTGCGCGCCCCCCCCTGAGGGGATGCTGCGCCCCCCCCCAGGGGGGCGTGCCCCACAGTTTGAAGATCTATGTTCTAGAGGAACATCCTCTATATCAAACCTGGGTTTGGTGCACAGTTCTGTCACATCCAAACAATCATGATCTGCTTCCTCTCTCACTTCCTCACACAGAGAATTTGGCAATAGAGTTGCCGGGTTTACAGTTGTGCACATTACCACAATCACATTTTCAGCATCCAGAATCACTCTCTCATACTTAGTCAGCCGACTAGAGGTTAGGTATTGAGTCCGGGTTCGAGTTAAAAGGATCTCAACAGAATGTGGCACATACACTTTGACTGGATATCCCATCACAATTGCTTCGCTTTGTTCCAGACACACAAGTGGCGACTACTGCTTTTAAACAACCTTGCAACGCTGCAGCCACTGAATCCAGAGTAGCAGAAAAATATGCTACTGCACGTCGTGCCATTCCATGTTTCTGAGTTAGGACTGAAAGTGCACATCCATCTCTTTCGCAACAATACAATGCAAACTCCTTGGTATAATCTGGCATTCCCAATGCAGGTGCTCGACAAAGACTGTTTCTCAATTTCGTAAAGGCTTCCATACTTTCATCATCTAACACAATCAGATCTTTCACATCTTTTCGTGTCAACCTCTGTAGAGGTTTTGCAATCAATGAGAAACCACAGATCCACTGCCTACAATATCCAACCATTCCCAAAAACATTCGTACTTCTTTCTGAGTGGTAGGTGGGCTCATTTGTCTGATTACACTAATTCTTTCTGGTGTCACCTTTCTGACTCCTTTTTCGATTTTGTGTCCTAAATACTGGACTTCTTGTTTACAAAATTGTAATTTTGCTGGTGACACTTTGGGGCCGATTCCGATCTCGGCCGGTAGTGCTCCGAATCGGATTTACCGGATCCGATTCGGAGCCCTGTTTCCCGACCGAATCGTACGCGGGTCCGGCCGAGCGAGTACGATGCAGGCACCCGAGAAAACTCCGACCGACTCGAACGCGGCTTCAACACGCTCCGACCGACTCGCATGGACACGACTCGCACCGCGCTATGGAGACGTTTCCCGGCCGGGTAAGTACGATGCGCGCCGCGAGCAGTCCGACCGACTCACGCCGTCCGGCTCGAAAAAGCTGTCGGAGCCGGACTTTGGGGGTCCGCGTCGGACCCCCTGTACGCGTAGGCGCGCGAGTCGCACACAGGGGGACCCATGGGTCCCCCCTACCTGTGCATGTACGCCGCGATGCGCATGGACGCGTACACGCTGTAGGGGGCGCCCTTGACCGCCTCGCACCCATTGAGTCAATGGGAGCCCGCATACGCGTCGTACGCCAGGCTCCCATTGACTTCAATGGGAGTCCGACCGAATCGAGTCCGATGGCATGCGAACGCATCGTACTCGTTCGGTCGGACTGCTAGGGTCCGAATCGGTCGGAATTCTCTCCGGGTCCGGCTCGGTCAGAGAGAATTCCGGCCCGAATCGGAATCGGCCCCTTAGTGTCCTCCTTCTGCCAAATGGTTCAGTAAGGCAATGGTATCTGTCACACATGCCTCTCGAGTCTTTGATGCCACAAGTAGGTCATCAATGTACTGAACCAAAACTGAATTTCCTGGCATGATCAAAGTTTCCAGACATCTTTTCAGAATCTGGTTAAAGATTGAGGCACTCTCGGTATACCCTTGAGGAACTCGGCACCATGCCAAGACACGGTCTCCGAACTGGAACGCAAAAAGATTTTGGCTCTCCAGATGCAAGGGAATCGAGAAAAATGCTTGGCACAGATCAATCACTGTGTACCATTCTGAATCGCATGGAATTTGGTATAGGATGACTGCTGGATTTGGTACTATGGGACTGCAAGGTACCACAATCTTATTAATCTTTCTTAAATCCTGTACTACTCTATATTTTCCGCTTGGCTTTTTAATTCCTATAATGGGTAAATTACAAGGACTACTCATTATCTCTCTCAAAATTCCCTGTTCAATCATTTGATCAATCACAGGAGTGACACCCGCAATTACTTCTGGACTCATTTTATACTGAGGAGTGTTTGGATACACAGCACCCTCTTTCACCGTAACCTGAATCGGGTCTACGTTTGTCATTAGACCGATTTCTTTTCCTGTAAAATCCCATACATCCGACCTCACTGTACTTCTTAATTCTTCAGGCAAACTCTCTTCTGTGAGAAGTGAAAACAAATCATCCACTTCTGTCCCTTGCTTCGCTAACATCATTTTGAATTCAACATCCTCATCAGGAGTCTGAAACGCAATACCATCTGGTGTACAATAGATGGCACAATTCATCTTGCATAACAAATCTCTACCTAAGAGATTTACTGGACTCGAGTCACATACCACAAACCGATGCATGTCTCTGAAGTTTCCAATACGAACTTCTATTGGATTTGTGACTGGGGTTCCAAATTGCTTATTTGAGACTCCTACAACTTGGATAGTTTCTCCCAAGAGGGGTAGGTTTGGAATTTCTGCTGCTCTCACAGTAGAACGGGTAGCACCAGTGTCCACTAAGAATGTAATATCATTACATTCCATCTTTCCTTCGACAAATGGACCTGACTGATCTACCGCCAAAGATGCGCCAAGTACGCACTCTTCCTCCCCCCTCAGGCACCGTCATTGAGATGAGTCTGAATCATTCTCATTGCACTGCAACCAATATTGCGGAATCATTTGCACACTTTGATTCTTACCGATCTGGTCACCTCCGTGAAATCCAGTGTTCACACCGTACCTCTGCACCTGAGCATTCACATTATTTGGCATAGGAGCTTGTGGCACCTGTAACTGTGGGGTAAAAGACCTGCTGCTGTTGGTTCACAACCACCTCATTCTGCATCTGTGGATTTAAATTTTGATTTACCCCATTATTCTTTTGTGCAGATCTACACTCATTCTTCCAATGTCCAATCTTTCCGCACGCATGACAAGGAAATTTCTTCCTAGCCTTTTCTTTGCTCATCTTACCTCTACCTTTACTTCCATTCGATACCTGACCATTCATTTGGTAACCTGTCTGAGAATTACTATTTACCTCTTGTTGCTCTGCTACCTTCACTTGTGCCCACATCATTTTTTCCTTTAGTTTCTTGTGTCTTGATTCAATGTCATTGCTCCAATACTTCGCATATCTCCAAATTTCATCTATTGTTTTGCTCTGCCAACAAATCAAATGTTGCTGAATCATATTACTAATCTCTGGTTTTAATCCAAATACAAAAAGATACACAAAATGTCCCATATCCTTGTCTCCAATATTCTCAAATCCACTATACTGTTTAAATACTTGTAACAACCTTTCATAATAGGCATGCACTGACTCCTTTAGTTCTTGGGTCGTTCGGTCTATCTTAACCCAATCTCTTTCCTTAGGGGACATTTTTCCTTTCAAGAAAGTGATTACCTGATTATACTTTTTCATCACCTCCTCAGATGGTGCACCTGTTTTAGGATCTCTGGGGTATTTTTCTTTTGGCCAATCAACAGTGATCTTACATTCTGTCCACAAATCTGCCGGAACAACAATTTCAAACAACCCATCTAAGTCCTTTAACAGAACCTTCGAGACCTTCACAAACCTTTCTACCTGTTTGTACCATTCTACAGGTTTCTCTCTTAGTCTGGGGAAATCATTCATAAATGATAATATATCCTGCCTTGACCACGGAACATGAACATATCCACCACCTGGTACTTCTCTCATCGGACACGCCCTTTCAACCTGTTCTGTTTCCTTTAATGGGAACATAGACACTCCTTTACTAGCTGCTTCTTCCTTCTTTCTTACCCATCTATTTCTCCATCGATCTACATCTCCCCATTTCTTCAAAATGCTCATCATCTCTTTTATCTGTAACCTTTTTCCAGACGCTTTCAAACTCTCCAGATCCTTTTCAGTAAATGCCAATCTGTACGATTTCTGCAACACTTTTGACTTTTCTATGTCTATTCCATACTCACTTGCAGCTTCAGATATTTTCTCATGAAGATTCCTTGCTCTCCAAGTAATGCTTTTACACAAGAACAATAATTCATCATCTCGATAAGTCCCTAATCTGTCTGGACTGATTGTACCAATAATCATCTCTTCCAAATCTACCTTCAATTGGCTCACATTTATACTCTGTGTTTGTGGTTCCTTCTTTTCCCTTTGCTTTATCCAATCATTCAATTCTTCCGATGAAGGACCTGCTGAACTCCCTGTCATAGGAGTGACATTTGTCCCTATTCTCCTTGGATTTATCTGTATACCTCTTCTAGCGGCTTCTGTTATTTCACAAACTGGAAGATCTAACAATGTAACATTTGTGTCAGCCTGTCTATTCTCATTGACTATCGTCTCCATTCCGCTCCTGACATTACTCATTGGAACTGCTAATGTATGTACTTTAGGTGTATTCTGATGTCGTGTAGTTCCTATAGTACCCCTGCAGGACCTGCACGTTTGGATAACATACACTGTGGGCTTGGTGTTAGACTGACTCTGTGCACCCCCACCGCATATGTTAACCGGATTTGCATTAGCTAGCTCACAGTGCCACTAGAATCTCCTCTTATCGGGGAGAGATTAGTTTCTGGCAACCTTAGATCATGACAACCCAAATTCCTCAGAATCGTGGAAACAATGTACTACCTTTCGCTCAGTCACTCGTGCTCACTTATTCGGTTTGTCTCAGAGAGTTACACAGAATAAGCAGTCTGGGTGTTTCAATAAGTATTTATTGAACAGTTGTTATTCTAGTGTAAAATATATGTGCTGCAGCAATCAGCAGACAATAGCAGAGATATATTATCAGCAGTACGATCAAAGTGAAAGGATAGAACAGTTCTACCATATTGCAATAATCATGAATACATACATGAATATAAACAAGCATTATGCAAGTGCGCGTACTCCTACGATGCCTATCTAGATGTACCTGAGTGTACCTAGCATATGTGTAGGTCTAAAAGCCTAAGAGCCAAGAATCCCTCTAGGATTTAGTCGAACCCCCATACCTGAATAGAGAGAGTGTGGGACCCCGTCCTGGTCTCGAGTTGGGCACCCCGCAAGGGCTGTGTTAGACCGCTGTCAGCTGGAGCGACTGCATGCAGGAGCCTCAGCGTCTCTGGTCAGTGTGTCAGCATGGAAGTCTCGGTTCCCTCTGTCTTACCGGGGTAAGATGTGGTGTATTTATACCCTAAAGTGTCTTGTCCCTCAGTATGGTTTGTATTGGTCTTTGTTGGACATGAGGAAGACGTCAGGGGTGAACTTTGTACATGCATATTATGCAGGAGATGTAGCTGGTGAATGCTCATGCATAATTTATGAGTACATTGTAGGCCTGTGTTCTGGAAAGACCTTGCAGTGTTCTAACCACAGACTAGATAACGTTCAGCCCTCAGAACTCGTTGTGTACGGTAAGGAACTAATGTAGGTGAAAGATCATGCCTATATTAGGAGCCATGACTATAATAGGGCATGTACGAGTATGACCATAATAGGGTATATACGAGTATGACCATAATAGGGCATATACGAGTATTTCTACATTATGGCATATATGAACGGGTCTACATTACGGCCGATATTCGAAACATAACACCCACTCCACTTCTGAATTGGTTGACAATGACCATACTTAAAATCTGGATAATTTAAAAATATTCACCTTAAAACATGGGTTTTAAAAAGACTATAAAAAGTTAAGTGTTAAAAAATAGCTATTGCCACTTGAAAAAGTCAAAGTATGTCCCATCTATAAAGGTTGTATCACTATAAGCTGAAGAAGGCCATGCTTTTTCAAGCGAAAGTGTCAATTTTAGGAAACGTTCCAAATTTTGTTCGTTTATTTATGAAACGAAGTGGAGAAGCCGAATTCTTTCCCAGGACGCGATGAGCCAATTCAAGATGAAATGTCCTGGCTGGGAGATACAGCATTATCGGTGTTAGCTTCTGCAGACGACAAATCCAACGCTTCACAGAGAACATCAATCGCACATAGATGAAATTCGGCACTGCCAACAGTCGTTGCTGCGGCAGCTTGTGCGGCAGTTGTTACCTCGGTGCCTGTGGAGGAGCCACCTAACCCAGCAGGAGCAAAAGGCACCTGTGGATTCTCAAGGAATGCATTCATCAGAATTGGAAGACGCTGAGGACAACGCAGAGCATGGGCCTTTAGGGGGCCCAGCATAGCATCGAAGTCCAGTGGCGTATCCGATGGAAACGTTAGACAGAGATCCAACGTGCATTCTTCTCCGCAGAACAGGCATCGAAGAACAGGTAAGATGCAGTCCACCCAGACTGGTCTAAATGATAGAAACCAAGAGGCGTTCAGTTCTCTTAGGCAAGGTATGCCCAGAAGCTGCACCATGCGTTCACGATATTTCCGTTCCATGAGCGTGTTCGCCATTTCCTCGGAAATGGGGCCGTCCATTGCGTAGCAGTAGTATTACAATCAGGACTCCTGCAATTAGGAACAGGATAAGCGGAAGACCTCCAAAGACGCTTCCCAATACGGAGTGTCTAAAATTTGGGATTACCCCGAGGACCGTCTGAAAGGTGCTTAATAGTCCTGACCCTATGGTCTTAAATAGGTGTACAATACCGCTCGTATCAGACATGTTAAAGATACGACTCACCATTTCTGCGAAATGAAGGGGGCAGTTTGTACGTATAAGCGCTTGTATCTCAGTCGAGGTCCTTGCAACTTGAAGTTCAAAGATTTCTCGAGCGGAGGTTAAGGGCACGGGTTTCTGTAAAAGCATGGCTTTCAATCTGCTCAGAGTATCAAATTGTATAAAGGAAACATTCAACGAAGGCCATAACGGTGCCTCCCTGACTGTGTTCAGTGGTGGAAACAATACTTGTATACAGCAAGTAACCCTGGAGTTAACAGTGACCAGATAGGCGACGCCCGGAAGCATCCCACAGCAACCTTGATCATTTAGCATTAAGTAACTCCCATTCGAGAGCAGCTGGAAAACCGGCGTGATCATGGCCGCTGGGGTCCCTGACATGTGACAAGATAAGTTCGCTACCGAACCACTACATGCTCCATGTAGAGAAACATCCTGACACATGAGAGAACCGCTTAAAGCGTTCTTGCAGTTTGTACCACTCAGATACACTTCTCGATCCCCATTCCGGCATCGATAGCTATATGGTAACTCCCAAGTTTCCTTGATGTATCCCTTACCCATTTTTTTCATATTTGCCTGCCTGCCTTTGCTCAAGGCAATATTGAAACTGAAACGTAGTGACCGGCAGAGTGATCTGGCCATGAATTAGCCATTCTGTTGATGGTGATTCGGCTACAGTGAATGGTAACCTTTCCAGTTTCTCAATACGCAGCATTGTATATTTGGCTCCCCTCTGTGCCATTTCTGTCTGTTTATCAGTCAGATTGTATTCTGAAAACAGAGACGTGGTGTTTATAAAACGCCAGGGCACGTAGCCTGCACGCAGAGATTGCAGCGTCCAGCTTAACATCATAATAGAACGTAGCTGAGATTGCCCGTGTTGTAACAAGGCCAGATCTTGTTCTAATATGTCGATTGCCGAAGACACAATATTGCCTAAGGAGTAAATCCTGGAGGTCAAAGTTGTTAACCCATTATCTACTACAGCTAATGCCTTCTCTAAGTTAATACGGTCTATTTCCCGTATTCTTTCTGCAGCCTTTGTTGTGTTCTGGATTCATTTAGATCCTGTAAAACAGCCAAACGATCATGGATATCAAATGGTTTTTCATCCGCCACTGTACCTTCACAATCAAGATCAGGTACCCACATTCTTGTCCCAAATAGGACCTCGTAAGGAGTGACACCCCCTAGAGAGCTTCTTGGCTGATTGTTAATCGCTCGTTGTACCCCATAAAGGTGATCGACCCATCTACCTCCCTTGCCTAATACCCTAGCTGTTAAAGATTGCTTTAAGTCCCGGTTTTTCCTCTCCACAACAGAATTTCCCTCGGGATGGTACGGAGAGGAGTACCGCAATGCTACGCCCATTCCTTCCATGACCTCTTTGTCCCGAGAGCTAAACGCCGGACCACGGTCAGAATGTAACGTGCCAACTGCGTATGTGCCGATAAAGACTCGCAAATCTTTTATAACAGTTATAGCGTCAGCCGAGCGCTGAGGCCAAACCCATAGGAATCTAGAGCTCAGGAATCCACTGCAACCATGATATATTTCTTGGACCCATCAGATTGTAGGGGTCCTCAGTGGTCCAAATACACACATGCGAGAGGTTTGTCTGATTTCAGTAATGGTGTCTGCGCTGGGCGTGTTACGGTGGAACCTTTCATCTGCTGGCAGATGTCTCATTTCAAGACATGGTCTTTGGTCTGCTTTGTTAACCCTGGCCACCAGTAGCGCTGTTTCAGTAAAGAAATAGTCGCTGTAACGCCTGTAAAACGCCTGTATGCGTAGAACCCAAACCTTCGTGTGCTGCTAGAATTAAGCCTTTCCTACGATCCATATTTGGTATTACTCTATCCCCCACTCTATCCCCCACTCCAGGAATCTGAGCATATGGAATGTTTTGTGCATCTAATTTGTAGGAGTACTTGAGTGGACATTTTTTAGGTACTGCTGTGCTGCCTTTGCGCGAAGCATTCCGTCCATCATCCCCTTTTGTATCGCTTTGTTCGCCCTAAGTTGGCGGGGGTACGCCCAGACGTGGGTCCCTTGCTCACTTTGCCACTGGATTCAAGCAAGCCTGGCTGATGACGGCTGAAATGCCAGAAACCGGTCCTAGGATGCTTGTTTCCGGTCCAGGGAAGACATGGCTTGGCAGTTCGGGCTGGACTGTTCCCATGAGGCACAGGGTCAGACTGATTTGCATATGGCCATGTCTGAACTGGGGTGGTGGAGTGAGCTAAAGAATGATGATGGATTAAACCCAGATCAGTTGACTGGGGGTGAGTGTTTGATTGGCTCAAACGTTCCGTCCATCATCCCCTTTTGTATCGCTTTGTTCGCCCTAAGTTGGCGGGGTATGCCCAGACGTGGGTCCCTTGCTCACTTTGCCACTGGATTCAAGCAAGCCTGGCTGATGACGGCTGAAATGCCAGAAACCGGTCCTAGGATGCTTGTTTCCGGTCCAGGGAAGACATGGCTTGGCAGTTCGGGCTGGACTGTTCCCATGAGGCACAGGGTCAGACTGATTTGCATATGGCCATGTCTGAACTGGGGTGGTGGAGTGAGCTAAAGAATGATGATGGATTAAACCCAGATCAGTTGACTGGGGGTGAGTGTTTGATTGGCTCAAACGTTCCGTCCATCATCCCTTTTGTATCGCTTTGCGCGAAGCATTGACAGCTACCATAATCTCGTCGTCTATTCTCGTTCTTGAACGAGTGATTGCAGCTACGGACGCTGTACGTACAGCCCCCTTTGCGGCTTCATCAGCCAATGAATTCCCTTCAACGTGAACGCCATCACGCTGATGACTCAATGTATGTATCACGTGAGCCCTTGGTAGTTCGTTTCTCAACTCCACTACCTGTTCCCATAGCATTTTATGCTTAATTGTGCCACCTTTTGCATCTTTGAACCCGTTTTGTTCCCAATGATGTAAATATTCATTGTATGACTGTACACAGTAAAAGGAATCACACACAATTAGTGTGGGGAATTCGTGTTCCGTATTTATAAGTGCCAGTATCGGTGCTTTTAATTCTGCCAACTGAGCCGTGCAGTCTCCTAGAGATTGCGTTTTAGTGCTACTGGGATGGAACTTTCCATCGTGCATGCGACCTTTAACGATTGCACACGCCGCACTGTAAGCTTGCTTACTCCCTATGGCCGGTTGAGCAGAACCGTCAGTGTAAATAATGTATTCATACTGATCTAGAGGCAAAATCTCATTTGGTAGAGGATATTCTTGTTCGTATTGCAGAAATGCTTGTGTTTTTAAACTTGGATCAAATTTGTATTCAACATCCGTTGCAGTAAGAGAATTAGCCCATTGTATCCATCTTGGATGTAAGGCTTTCGCATTTGGAATGCTAGCTTTTGTAACAGCTTCTAAAGCTGATACTGGTGTCCCGACAATTATGCGTTTACCCTGAGCCAGAGCTCTTTCTCTTGCTACAGCGGTCTGCACTGCTGTCAGGATTTTCTCTGTTGAAGTGAAACGCATCTCTGCGTTTGTGTACAGGTGTGATTTGTATGCGATTGGTACCGTTTCGCCTTCATTGAAAGTCAAATAAGTGTACCCGCATTGACCCGCTATTACTCGGATCACTAAGTTGCATACGTTTACGCGTGTCTGTAAATGTTTTGAAGCTATCATGTCTTCCTGTAGTGAACGTAGGATATTTGTATGTTCCTGTGTCCATTGTCTGACTGAAAAATCAGGTTTTATTAAGTCGTAGAAAGGTTTTACTCTTTCTGCGTAATCCAAAATGTATGTTCGACCAAAATTTAGGAATCCCAGAATTGATTGTAAATTCTTTAATAATGTTTTTTGGAGGTTGGAGCAGCGCACACTTTTCTAAAACGTTAGCTGCTAGGCTTTTTCCTTCACTTGACAGCTCATACCCTAAAAATAGGACATTGAGGTGGGCAATTTTTGATTTTTTGAAATTAAATTTATAGCCCTCAGAGGCGAATCCCATAATAATGGTGCTCACCCTGGTCAAGTGCCTCGGTAAGTCATCGTCCGTCAGATAAATATCATCCACATAGGACAATGCTTCTTCATCCAAATTTTGGAGTAACTCTGTTACCCTTGCTGAAAACAACCCCGGGCTATTGTTATACCCTTGGGGGAGTCGACAAAATTGCCGGTGTGACCCTAGCGCTGAGAATGCGGTCAGATACCTGCTTTCAGGCGCTATATTTTGGCAGAAAAATCCATTTGAGATATCAAGTGTTTTGTATTTTTGTCGCACAATGTTATTCATTAATGCAGCACTGTGTGCATTTTGAACTGCAAATGTCTTTGTGCAAGTGTTTAAATGTCTGTAATCTAAAACTAGACGATATGTGTTGTCAGGTTTGGCTACGGGGAACAAAGGATTGTTCATAGGTGAAGTGCAATTTTCTATCACCCCCTGGTATTCCAAGTTGATCTAGGATCTCCCTGACTTGTTTTTTAGCTTTCTGCTTTATAGGGTATTGCCTTTGAGCATTTGGGGAAACTTTTAATGGGATCACGTGGTGGGTTGAATCCTCATCCCAACCAGCATGATTTTTGTACAATGCCGGAGCTAGGGCAACCGCCCACTCCTGCGCATATGCATGTATGTTTTAAATGTATGGGAACAAGGTCGGAAAATGCTGGAAAAATTACCTTTTCTCCCTTTGGGCACTCCATGACGAATGCTGGCGGCCAGTCTTGCTCTGCTAATAGGATGTCATATCCAGATGACAAATTTTCCCAAAATAGACCTTTAACTTTCCTGGGCTTGTCCCCCTCCATCCGAAGTGTTATCTTATGTACTTATGTAGGACACTTACCCGAGTATCAGGTGTTTCCACCGTGATATACTCACTCAACTCCGCTGTCACCAGAAATTCCTTCAGGTTCTGGCGAGCTATCGTTACTTCTGCCGCGCTTTCTAGCATCGTCAGAGCCCATTCCCCGTTCAGAAGCTGTGTCCTCAAAATTCTGGGCATGTCTGATCTTGAGACCTGCTACCTTCTTCTTTTTGAACTGAGGTTTTTGTTTTTGTTTATCTTTTTTAGGTGCGTAGTCCGCAGCGCGTTGCGTGTCTCTGGACTTTGTACGCTCCTCTTGTCTGTGTTCTGACCATCCTTCCCTCTCGGAGTTTCTTGACGAACCCTGAAAGGAACGAGAGGAACGTGTATCAGTATCCTGATACCTGTCAGGTTTTTTAATATTATCCCTATTCCTGAGGTTATACCTCCTTTCAGAGGGATCCTGTTGAGGAGACCTGCCTCGGGATTGAGATCTGCTGTCTTTAGACTTTTGTTGTTTTTTATTTTCCCACTTCTTTTAGAAGAAGTCGGTGTCTGCTTTGTAGTGTCCTTTTCAGGACTGCCCACCAGTTGTGGTTTTAATGCCTTCCCACCTAGACGGTCTCTGCCTAATTCTGCATATGCAGTTTCAATTATTTTGGGTAGTTCGTGTTGTTGATCTACTGGACCGAACTCCCTTAGGCGTTGGCGGATCGCCACTGAAGCTGCTTCCCCCTTAATGTTAGCTACTATTATGGCTGATACCTGCTCGAAGTTGTTTAGTAACTTCATTCCTAAGTTTAGGGCAGAGTCTGCTCCGTACTCATTTACACCTATCAGAACGTATACAGACACGGAGGGGCGCTGCGCCATGGTACACGGTAAACCAGGTACCTCCCTGGTCACCTTTATCAACGTTTACCGCCCCATAGCGGATGAACCAGAAACACATATGCGTCTGTACAGCGCTATGCGAGAGTGGCCTGAGGCAGCCACTGTGTGGGGGGGAGATCTCAACACATACTTGGACCCTCAGTTGGACAAATCAAGTCCGCAAGGCCTACGCACACCCAGGATTGCACAGAGCGTTAACGATGCTATGCTTGAATTTGGTCTTGTAGATGTGTGGAGACTGCGGAACGGCTCGGCGAAAAAGGGCACGCATGCTACACCTGCACATAACAGCTGGTCCCGACTAGATTACTGGCTTCTTAATGGTGAGGCGAATAACTGGGTCACAGATGTGGTGATTCTACCGCGCACACTGTCGGATCACAACCCGGTGCTGCTCACATTCAGAATTATGACTAACATACACCGACCCTATGTGTGGCGCTTTCGCGCGCAGGCACTTTTAGACCCTATCTATAATGACACGATACGAACTGCCATAGAACAGTACTTTGATGTTAACACGGGTACAGTGGAGAGCGCGGCCACACTATGGGAGGCTTTTAAAGTAACTATCAGAGGGGTTTGCATCAGCACCACGACTGGTATTCTAAAAGATATTTGCGGGCAGCTCGCTCAGGCCGAACACAAACTGTCAGAGTTAGAACACCAATACACAATCGCACCCTGTCCCGCGACCTTAGCACGTATTCACGAATTGCTACTAGACTATAACTCCTTGGCGGAATCCGAGATTCGCTACATAGCGCGTAGGCAGTTGGCGCGGGCCTATGGGGAGGGAGGGCACCCGGGCCGCAGCCTGGCCACGAAAATCAAAGTCCGGGAGGACTATCATCACATAACTAAAATTACAGATCATCAAGGGACGGCTCACTATGCCCCTGCGGCGATAGTGGAACAATTCCGCGGATTCTACTCTGACCTCTATACTTCACGGGGGAGTGCGGCGGAATCAGATTTAGACGCCTATTTATCTGACATAGCTTGCGCATGGCTAGCGGATCATCACTGTCAATATCTAAACCAACCAATAGAGGAGGCAGATATAAAGGCGGCAATACGTTCACTGCCCAACCAGAAAGCGCCAGGGCCAGAGGGGCTCACAGCCGAATTCTACAAAGCGTACATCGATCTAGTTACACCCCACATGCTTGAAATGTATGCGGAGGCGCACAAATCTGGCGTGCTGACGCCGTCTCTTCGCCAAGCCCTGATCATTACATTGTTAAAAAAAAGATAAAGCACCGGACATTTGCGAATCTTACCGACCGTTGTCGTTAATAAACCTTGATGCCAAGATTCTGGCAAAAATATTGGCTACCAGACTGCAGCCCCTAATGCCTAACCTGGTCCTCCCGGATCAATCAGGTTTTATTCCGGAAAGATCTACGTCTCATAATTTAAGAACTATTTTTGCCATGTTTCATATTTTAGATCCTGAGCTACCCGCCGCCGCGGTCCTACTGGATGCGGCAAAAGCGTTCGATTCCATTGAATGGGATTATATGTTTCACATACTGAGACGCATGGGATTTCCACCACTGTTCCTCGGGTGGGTACAGCTTTTATATACCAACCCCTCAGCGCTAGTGCGCGTCGGGGGACTGACGTCACAACCATTTCAGATTTACAGAGGCACACGTCAAGGGTGCCCACTATCACCCTTACTGTTTGCATTAGCTCTTGAGCCGTTGGCGTGCATTATTCGGCAACGTCACAGGGAATCGGCACTTAACTTTCTGCATCGCCCGGTTGGCATATCACTCTACGCCGACGACATGGTATTATTTCTAAGAGAACCGAGTCGGTATTTGGCTGGAGTACTGAGGGAATACATTCGCTTCAGACTCTTCTCGGGTCTGCAAATCAATTGGAATAAATCGATAATTATACCACTCACGACCAAAACGGCCTCTCCGAGTTTGGACTACCCCCTGGTGTGGACCACAGAGCCGGTGAAGTACTTAGGAGTCTGGGTACACCGTGACCCCGAATTAGTGATTAGAGAAAACTATGGCAGGGCATGCGCCTCTTTGGAACAACAGGTAGACAGATGGAACAGATTACTACTCTCTCTAGCTGATCGCATAGCGATCATCAAAATGGTTATACTTCCACGCTTCTTATATTTATTTTGCAATATCCCAATTAAGCTGACACCACAGTTTTTCAAGGAAGTGCGATCCTCTCTTATTCGCTTGATATGGGGGGGAAAGCAGGCCAGAGTGAGGTGGACCACACTGACACTGGATTATGCTAAAGGAGGCTTTAGCGCACCAGACCTCTTTCTATACTATTTATGTGCTCATGCACAATATGGCTATTATTGGTTCAAACCACACGCTTGCGGTGGAAGACGGGGACGCACACCCGGTTCTGCTATCCGGGGTTCTCACACACACCCATAGAGGCACGCCACGAACAGAAATTAACACGCTGGACACGACCATAGGAGCATGGCAAGCTATAGGCAATATGACTAATAAACTCCCTATTTATGCGCTGGCGCTGCCCCTCGCACATCATGCGGCCCTCTCAGTGACACGAGAAGTGGGCCCTATTTGAGCACTGAGGGAAGTGGGTCTCATGACCATGCAGGACGTATACCCGGATGGACACTTTCTCACAGCAGAAAACCTGACTTACGTAACTAATCCCTCGCTATTGTTCAACTTTACCATACACAGACTAAGGCACGTGGTTAAAGCTCACTACCACACATACCCAGCTGAACCACCAACGCTGCGGGCTTTACAAATGCTATTAGTGGTGCCATCTAGACGTAAATTGGTAACAAAACTTTATAGAGAGGTGAGGGAAGAGAGGGTCCCTAAACCGGATAGAAGCCTAGACCGATGGAATAGCAGTTTAACCCCACCACTACTAGAAGAAGAATGGGAGCATGTTTGCAGGCTGACCAGTTCCCTCACGCCTAATGGCAACTTGCGCATTATACATTTCAAATACCTTCACCAGATTTACCACACTCCCGCCAAGCTGCATAAGTGTGGCCTTAGAGAAACAAGTAACTGTAAACGATGTGGCCATCCTGACGCTGAGTTTCTACATCTTGCATGGGAATGTAGACGTGTGCTATTGTTCTGGGAGGGGGTACTGCAGCATATACAAGAAATGACGGGGTTTATATTGCAGTGCACACCTACAATCTGCTTATTGTGTTACGTACCTCATCTGAAGGGGGCGGTGGGTAAATTCGTGCGCATTGCACTATTGCTGGCCAAACGCTGTGTCGCGCTACATTGGGAAAGTGCAGTAGCCTCGAACACCAAGAGCTGGGTTAAGGATATGATGTATTGCAACGAGAATCTCGCATTGTATGCAGAAGAACTGCCCGTAACATCTAGACCCAGAGACATATGGGAACCGCTTCGACAATACCTGCAACTCCAAGCTGTCAATGTCCCACAGATATCTTATTGTAGTAAGCATATCGTCTGACCACAAAGGTACAACACGATGCTGTTGAGATGATTACTAGAAATGTTCTTTTATGTGTAAGATCGATCACAGAATGGTTGCATGTTTTGTATTTGTCATACTGCTCAATAGGGAAGTTACCTATTGAATTATCTGAAATGCAAATAAACAGAATTTAAAAAAATAATATTCCTGGAATAAATTCTTATTTAAAACATCTTCAGTACTGTACAGTATTGAAAGCAATGCATGTTGACCAAACAAATACTAGATCTAGTATTCAGTAAGCCACAACTGAAACAGTCAATGCCACTACTATCTTGTGATGCATCCAAGACATCACAATATCACCTGCCATATCAAGGGTGGTGGCAGTGGTCACAGTCAGGAAGGACTGTTCTCCCCTCAATGTTCTTAATGGAATCTTAACTTTTGTTCACAATAGCTAGGACAATTTGTATTCTGTGGTAAGACACAGAGACTTAAGACTAGGCAAGTTCAAAGCTTGCTCACCACAGAAGCAAATGCTGTTCAACGCCACTTGACTGCAAAGCCCTTCTGACATCTTCGTATTCTTTGAGGCATTTCAGCACACATAATTTTGGCTGATGTTGAAAGTCTGGGTAAGAAATGGAGTGAGTATTGCTCTTTATCCTCCTGTCTTTTTTTTTTTTTTAAACTTTTTATTGTCATGAATTCAAAAAAGAAAAACAAACAGTGCTGGTTACTCTTAGCAATGTCCATTAGTCTGATACATTCATTACAGGTTATATACACAGGTAATGCATTGTACATAGTTGCCTTAAATTCACGTCTCATTATCATAGTGTCTGGACCCCTGACCCTGGGCGTGCAGCTGACCCTCTAGTAGACCTTGTGGGCTAGTCGCTTAAGTCTGGATCTGATTCCTCTGCCGGGGGGGCACAAATATTACCACGGAACGAATTCCACTTGCCCCACACCCGCTCCCACTTTTTGGGACACCCTCTGTGTGTGAAGACTGCTTTTTCGGCCACCATTGCTCTATCCATGTCTTGACACCAGTGTTGTTGCCGGGGGGTAATGGGCGCGCCCCAGTGCTGTGCGATATTGCGTTTAGCTAACGTGATCCCTAGTGTCGCCCAGGCCTGTGCTGCGTGATTAATGTCGGTTGGTTCCCATACATTGAGGAGGCACCTTTTTGGCTCAGGGAGAACTTCAGAGCCACACACCTGAGTAATTGTCTCCATGACCGCCTCCCAGTAGTGTGTTATGTGAGGACATTCCCATAGCGTGTGGTAAAATGTGCCCCGCATCCCACATCCCCGCAGGCAGAGAGGTGTCTCAGTCCGGCCGATTTTGTGGAGCATAGTTCTAGTGTAGTACGTCCTATGCAGGATCTTCAGTTGCACCAATTGTAAGCGAGACGGGATTGCCACCTCTCGTGGGGATGCCAATGCTTCCTGCCAATCCTGGTCGTCCATGTCTCCCAGGTCAGCCCGCCATTTGTCTCGTAAGGCTTGCGTAGGATCTTTCTGATTATATATTAGTTTGCGATAAGTGAGGGAAATAGCTTTTTTGGTTAGATGGTCTGTAAGGAGACTGTCCTCGAGCGGCGATGATTCGGGGAGATCGGTGCCTCTGGGTATGGCCATTGCAAGTGCGTGTTTAATTTGTGTATAGCGAAACTGTTCTGAATCAGCCATTTGGTATGTTGTTTGTAGTTGGGCGAACGTCACTACTTCTCCCTTTTTCCAGAGATCTCCAATTCTCGAGATACCAATAAGGTCCCATTGTGCAAAACCTTTACTGTAGCGGAGCATACCTAGTTTCGGCGTATCCCACAGTGGTGTGAGTTGGGTGAGGACTCCCTCCCAGCCGAGCGCCCGCTGCGCTGTGAACCATATGTTTATTGTATGTGCAGTGGGACCGATCCATGCGCCTTTTTTTTTTTTTTGTGGTAAAGTGCCACTAGGGGTCCACCGGCCCTGAGAGTATGCCTGTCCAGCCGGAGAGCCGGTTCCTCCTGCGGGGCATGGAGCCATTGGTTCACTATGATAAGTTGCGAGGCCCAGTAATACAATTGTACGCTGGGCAAGGCGATTCCACCATCGTACCAGCTTCTGGTGAGTTTGTATAGGGCTATGCGGGGAGGTTTCCTTCCCCAGAGGAGCAGTCCCACTTCAGCCTCGATGGCTTTAAAATAAGAGTTTGGGACCGGGGTAGGCGTATTTTGCAGGGCGTACAGGAACCGCGGGAGAGCCATCATCTTGAACAAGGCTGCACGGCCCAAGAGGGTCAGGGGTAGTGCATGCCAGTGTTGTACGTTGCTTTTAAGTCTCAGGAGAGGGGGCACGAGATTTCGCTCGTAGAATTGTGTATGGTCTGGCGTAATATGGATGCCCAGGTATTTAAAACCGTCGTTCCCAAGCTGTATCATTACTCCCTGGGTAGGCGCGGAGGGGGACCATGGAGGACAAACAGAACCGATTTTGCCCAGTTAATCATGTACCCCGAGTATCTGCCATATGATGCACAGATATCTAATAAACGACCAATTAAGCGGCTGGGGGAGGTCATGTATAGTAGTATATCATCTGCGTACAGCGATATACGGTCTTCCCACCCCTCCGTCCATCTTAGTCCCCGTATCACCGGGTCGCATCGTATCCAAGTCGCGAGGGGCTCAAGTACCAGGGCAAATAGGAGTGGGGACAAGGGACATCCCTGTCTAGTCCCGCGCCCCAGAGGAAAGTCCTTAGATATGCGTCCATTGACCACTACGTGTGCCATGGGTTGTGTGTATAACAACCGGACCCACGCCCGAAAATTAGGCCCAAAGCCAAAGTGTTGCAACACTGCGAACATAAATGGCCACTCCACTCGATCAAAGGCCATACTGGCGTCTAACGATAGAATGACCGCCTCTTCTTGGATGGTAGACATTCAGGCCATCACTCCGTGTAGCCGTCTTAGGTTCATTGCTGTGTTGCGGCCTGGCATAAAACCGGACTGATCCGGGTGTATAAGAGACGTGAGTGTGGTTGGAGTCTGGAGGCTAGAATTTTTGCTAGAATTTTCGCCTCCGCGTTGAGGAGTGAGATTGGACGGTAGGAGGTGCAGTCCTGAGGGGGCTTGCCGGGTTTTGGGATTGTCACTATAGTCACTATCCTCTGATCCCTGGGAAGTATTCCCTTATCTAGACTGTCTACGTACATTGTTAATAAGTGAGGCCCCAGCCTTTCCGCTTCTGTTTTGTAGAGTTCTACCGGAATGCCGTTGGGACCTAGTGCTTTACCTGATTGCAGCCCTCTAAGCGCAGCAGTAATTTCGTCCACCGTGAGAGGTTCATCTAATGTGTCGACGTCTTGGGGTGTCAGAGTTGGCAAACGGATATCCTTGAGAAAGGTCAAATTCTCTTCTACCGTGGCGTTTGTGGTGGGTGTGTAAACTGCCTCATAATGCTGTGCAAAGGCAGTTACTATGTCTGATGGGTCCGTTATGTCCTCCCCAGAGGGTAAGTGTAGGTGAGCCACCCAGCGGCTAGCACGCTCTTTCTTGTCTAGCCAGGCTGGCAACTTACCGGCCTTGTCCCCTGCCTCGTATATCGTGTGTTGCGTATTTTCCGGCTTTTGCCTTAGCGTCCTCCCATGTGTAGTCCCTGTATGCTTGTTTGGCCAAGTTTAGAGTGTGCGTTGTCTCATCAGTCTGAGCTCTGGTGTGTTCTTCTTCGGCTAGGCTAACTGCGCTCTCAAGTTCCTGCACCTGTAGGGTCTTTTCTCGTTTGTGTGAGGTTATTACGGATATTGCCTGCCCTCGCAAAACCGTCTTGTATGCCTCCCATAAAGTACTAGGGGAAGCAACAGAGTGTGTATTTTCTTGGAAATATTGTTTCGTGGTTGTGTGCAGTTGTTTCCTGATAGTCGGGACTTTCAAGTACCCCGGATAAATTGGATAGATGCGTTTACGTCCCATGTGCTGCGATGTGTAAGTTACTAATAAGGGAGAGTGATCCGATATTCCTCTGGGGAGGTGTGTGATCTCTGTGATTGCTGCAAGGCTTGTCGGGAATGAGAGAATGTAATCTATCCTCGACAAACTATTGTGGGCTCCAGAGTGATATGTGTATTGGCGTGTCGAGGGGTGTCGTGCACGACAAACGTCCACAAGTCCCATAGCTTCAGTGAAGTCACGTAGATGTGTGAGGGGGTTCCCCTGGTCCCTTGGTGGTAACCGATCCCAGGAGGCGTCGAGAACGGCATTAAAGTCGCCCCCTACAACCAGCTCCCCAGGGGGTAAGGTGAGCAGGAACCTACCGAGAGCCGGGAGGGCCAGACTGTGGAGCGCAGGGGGGACATATACGGCAACTAGGTTGTAGGCTCGTCCCTCCCATTGACAGGATAGTGCCGCAAAGCGCCCCTGGTCATCCGTCTGGGTGCTATGTATTATTAGTGGGCAACTCTTTCGTATCAGTATCCCCACCCCTCTAGATCCTGTAGTAAATTCGGAGTGCACTATCATTTTGAACCCCCATCTGTCCAGTGCTTTAGTTGCTGATCCCACCAAATGAGTTTCTTGTAAGAGGACTACAGATGGAGTTTGTCTCTTAAGATATTGTAGTACAAGCCCTCTTTTAATTTTGTTGCCAAGGCCGTTAACATTCCACGATATGAGGGCAAGGGGGGGGCAGAATTGTGAGGGGTCAGGAACCATGTCACTCAGGACGTTGAGGCAACTTTGGGACATTGGACTCGCGTGTGTGAGTTGATGGGTTCCCTGTGTTTAACCCTAAAGTGTGTGGTACCAGCATAAAACAAATATACATTTCCAAATAATTAAAAAGAAAAGAAAACACAAATTCCAACAATACCTTAATCAAAACCCCCCCTTCCGCCCCCCTCCCTGCCTCCCTGCTAGACGGATTTCCAACTACCCGCCACCCCAACTGTGCAGAGTGCTTTAGTCCCATGAACAGTACTTGCGTGTGGGGGGAGAGGACATCCGGGGCATTTCGAACATCCCTTCACTCCAAGACGTTGAAGGGGTCAGGATCTTACAATAAGTATAGCATCTGAATTAAAGGTTCAATCACAGTGGTAGGTCTCTAGTAGGTCATTTCTGGACTGCCCTAGGCGATCCGCGCCGCAGCCTGGCAGCTTGGCATGGGGTGGGTGGAAGTTCCATCAATGAAGTCCCATCACTGTCAAGTTGGCGGTCACCATCCGTGGGAGGTCAGTCCTCTGTGTCCGTTTGGCGTCGGTCTTCGTCTCCTTCCGTGTGTCTCCGGCCCTGGGATGCTGCTTCAGCGGAGTGGCGTTGTTGTCGCCCATTGTCGTTTTTAGATCTGTTGACCTGTCGCCAACCCTCCAGCCAGTCGTGGGCGTCCGCCGGCGTCTCGAAGAACCAGGTCTTACCGTCCGCTACTACTCGAAGCTTCGCGGGAAAGAGCATGGAGTATGCAAGTCCTCTGCATTGTAGTTCCTTCTTGACCTCAAGAAAACTCCTCCTTTGCTTGGTGACTGCCGCCGTATAGTCGGGGAAGAAGGAGATGACGGAGTTTTCTATACGCAGAGGTGGAGCCACTCTTGCTGTTTAGAGGATGGCGTCCCGGTCCCTGAAATTAAAGATCCTGGCTAGGATCGGTCGAGGGGGTGCTCCAGGCTTTGGTTTACCCCCGGGTATTCTGTGCGCCCTTTCCACCGAAAAGAAGCTGGCGAGACCCCTTGGTTGGAGTTGGTTCTTGATGAGGTCTTCCACGTAGAGGTCCATGGCTGGCGTCCCCTTCGACTCCGGGACTCCTGTAATACGGACGTTGTTTCGTCTCGACCGGCCTTCCTGGTCATCTAGTTTGGCTGCCATCTGGCGATTTTGAGCTTCCAACTGCTGGACCTGTCGCTGGAGGCTGGCTGTGTCCTTTGTGAGAGACGCCGTCGTGGTTTCCACCTCAGTTATTCTGGAAGCCATTTTCTGGAAGTCAGCTCGGAGGAACGATACATCCGAGGAAATGGACCCCACTGTCGTTTGGACGTTCGTCAGGGCGGACATTATGTCTAGCAATGTGACCTCTGGCTGGCCCCCTGACGCGGCACTGACCTCCGTGGGTGCCCGTTGGGTGGTCCCGTCCGTCGCGTCTTTGGAAAAAGCATATTTGTCTAGTTTGGCTTGCTGGGTCGCTCGTGGACCTCGACCCCCCATTGGGCCCTCTTCGCGGGATCGCTGGTATTGCGCAGTACTCACCGCCGCCTGCCTCGTGACTGCGCGTCGCCTTGCGGCCTGTCGGGTTTCCTGCTCGATTGTATGGGGCCTTTGGTTCCGGTGTAGGCCGAGCTATTCCCAGCACAGTGGAGTCCGAATCTGTGGCCAACAGCGTTTCGTCGAGTGCTTAGTTCACGGCCCTGGAAGTACGGGGGTCGCGAGGTATCGGTGCAGTGCAGCTGTCAGCTTGCAGTTACGCCGGGGGATTCCGGCCACCCTCACCCGTGCCTGCGTGTCCTTGTAGGTTGAGCGGGAACTCTGCAGTTAGCAATGGCGCTGGGGTACCGGGCGCTCCGGGGCCTCCGAGTGGAGTCGCCCAGTGCAGCCAGGCAATGCGGGGCCTTCAAATGGTCCAGGAATTGTGCAGGATCTCACCACCAGTGAGTGGACCCCCCCTGGGGTTCTCAGCGCTGCACTCTGAGTCCCTCTCCTTCCTGCGGTGTGGGCCACTAGTTGTGCGGCAGAGGTGGCCCCCTGGCGGCCTCCGGTGCGCCGTGCCTCACTGTCCCCCTATCTTATGTTGCACCCGGGGGCCACAGTTGTTCAGTGTCCTGGCCCTGGCTGATTAAAGGGGGCACCGTCGGTGTCCGGGCTCCGCAGGCGTTTTCCCGCATGGAGCTGTGAGGGCCCGCCGGGCGGGGATTAAGGATCTCAACCGGGCCTCTCCCGGTGCCCGGAGTCGTCGCGGTGATAGCTTGCCCCGCGGGGGCTCCCCACGCGCCCAACGGAGTCTCACCAAGCAGCTGCCCAGGCGTAGCCCCACTGCAATGCGGCGCCCTCCGCCTCTCACCGCTGCACGGCCTTCTCGCCTCGCGCCCGCGGATCGGTTGTGAATCGCCGGTCCCGCTCCAAACTTGGTCGGAACGCGCCTCCGATGTTCCGATGCCTGAAAAAGGTCTTGGGTGATGATTTTATCGTGGATAAGTGTCCAGATTAATAGGGGATGTTCTCATGCTGGCCGGAGCTCGGTTAGGTTGCGGCCATTACTCTTGGCTGCAAGCCACGCCCCCTATCCTCCTGTCTTTGGAGAATGTTCCTCCCTCGAAAAATGTCCATAGCCCGAACATCTGACACCCTTCTGCATGACAAACAGCATAGAAGCACAATGTAATGCACTGCAGACTCAGTATCTATTTTGAGGAGGACAGAGCTCACAACCTCATCCTTTGTCAAAGATCTAATCGCAGAAGTACCTGCCAAGAGTTCCAAGCAGTTTATGTGTAGGTTGAGATCCTGGTGTGACTGTCGACTGCTTTAGACGATATTGCCACATTGAGCCACCAGGCCAGACAGCTGCTGTTCAACTTTATCACCAAGTCTGTTATAGATTACATTACATATTACACAGTTGATGCACAGCGAATGAGAGCCAGTTGCTCGGAGAAACAATAGGTGTTTTCCAATCATTTATCCACCTCGACGACCCCAATGATACCAACACCGCCAGCTTTTTCGAAAGCATGAGCAGCATCGGCCTCACCCAACTAGTAACCAAGCCCACTCAGGTCAAGTGTTTCCTGCACTGTTTCAAGTGCAGGAAACACTTGACCCCATCTTCATGGCCGGCGACAGAGTCAAGTACAGCCATGTCAACGAGCTCACCTGGACAGACCATGTCATTGTCCACTTCACCATCACGGGATCTCCTGGCACTGCACCCAAGCCGCCCAGCATCTCGCACCGCAACTAGAAGAAGATCTAGAGATCCAATGGACTGGAACCCTCAACACCACCCACCCTCACACCACAACCAGCCTAGAATAGGTGGTCAAGAACTTCTCCACCTGGATCATAGCCTGCGCCAACAGTCGCCCCCAGCAAACACACTAAGCCCAAGAAGTCCTCCAAGTAAGACAGCTGATACACTACTAAATTAAGAACCATGAAAAGCACCTGCAAACGACTCGAAAGGAAATGACACACCAGCATGGACCCCACCGACCGAACCACATTCAAAACAGCCAACACCACCAACTCCTGAAAAGGAAGAAAAGAAGCATCCTGGCCAACTGCATCGAAACAAGCTCTAACCACAGCAAGAAACTCTTCAACATCGTGAGAGAGTTCTCCAGCCCCTCAGCAACCAAAAACGTCATCATCCCTTCCCAGGAACTCTGCGACTCCCTGGTGGACTTTTTCTATGACAAGATCTCCACCATCTACAGAAACTTCAAACCCCAACCCACTGACAGCCTCTGCCATTTCTCCCCCATGACCACCTGCTTACCTCCTGGGACCAGCTCACCATGCTAGACACCAGAGCCATCATGAACTCCATCCACTCAGGAGCACCCACGAACCCCTGCCTCCACCACATTTTCAACCTCGGGAGTAAGACTATCGGCAACGAGATCACTTCCATCTTCAACGCTTACATCACCATGGCTACTTTCCCCAAAGAATGGAAACCAACAGAAGTCAGTGTAGCCCCTACTCAAGAAACCATCCTCTGACACCAACAAACTCCAGAACTATCGCCCCATCTCTCTGCTGCCCTTATCCACCGAAGTCCTTGAGAAAGCCTTCAACTGCCAACTCACAGAACACCTGAAGAACATTAACCTTCTGGACACTTCTCAATCCGGATTCCGCACCAACCACAGCACCGAAACTGCTCTGATTTGTACCACAGACATCAGATCCCTCCTTGACCAAGGAAAAATGGCGGCCCTGATCCTCCTCGACCTCTCAGCAGCATTCAACACAGTATCACATCACATCCTGATCAAAAGGCTTCACAACATTGGAATCCAAAGAGATGCCCTAAAGTGGATCGCCTCCTTCCTCACCAGAAGAACCCAGAGAATCCTCCTTCACCCCCCCACCTTTACCTTGGAACCCAAGAACACCATCTGCTGCGTCCCTCAAGGTTCGTCCCTCAGCCCTACCCTGTTCAACACCTACATGACTCCTCTGGCCAACGTCGTCAGATCTCATAGACTGAACATCATATCCTACGCCGACAATAACCAGCTCATGCTCTCGCTATCAGAAGACCCTTCTGCAGCGCTGACCAACTTTTGCAGGTGCATGACGAGCAACGCTGACTGGATGAGAGACAACCTCCTAAAACTCAACACAGGCAAGAAAGAAGTGCTGATCTTTGGGAACAAAAGCTCCCCATGGAATGACACCTAGTGGCCTCCAGAGCTAGGACCCTCACCCACTCCGACCGACCACGCCCGCAACCTTAGCATCATCATTGACCGTAAGCTCACTATAAAATGACAGATCAACACAGTTTTGTCCTCCTGCTTCCACACCCTTTGCATGCTCCAAAAGATCTTCAAGTCACTCCCCATCGACACCAGACGGACCGTGACACAAGCCCTTGCCACCAACCGATTGGACTACGGCAACTCACTCTACATAGGAATCACCTCAGACTTCCTCAAGAGACTGCAAACAATACAGAACTCAGTGGCCAAACTCATCCTAGACCTCCCTAAACTGACCCACATCACTCCACACCTCAAAAAGCTCCATTGGATCCCTGTTCAGAAGAGATGCCAGTTCAAGATGTTGATCCACACCTTCAAGGCCCTCCACAATCAGTGACCAGTTTACTTCAGCCACTGACTGAACTTGCACCTTCCCTTCAGACACTTGCGCTCCGCCTCCCTCTGCCTCGCTCACTACCCCCGCATCCACCATAGCAGCAATGGAGGACGCTCATTCTCCTACCTCACCGTGAAGTCATGGAACGACCTCCCACTTCACCTCTGGACCTCACCCTCTCTGCTGGAATTCAGAAAAAAACTAAAGACCTGGCTGTTCAACTGAGCCCCCTACAGCAGCGTCCTCAGCGCCTGGATACTCTCACGGGTGATAAGCTGCGCTATACAAATCCAGCCTGATTGATTCATTCATTAATCAGAATAAGACCTTTAGCTATACATGGGCATTGATTTATGTAATCAGCAAATGAAGCATAGCAACAGTTTGAAATGTACACTTGTGGCATTATCATTTCTCAAGACCGTATGATTACAGCAGTGTTACAGATAGTTACAGTTCACTTAAAGGAGAACAGGCCTGTGCATGTTCTGAAGGCTTGCTCCTATTGAGTGCCACAGAATGAGACCTGAATCAAAATGGATTCCACACCAGGTGGTCCCCATCTGATAGGAAATCATAGGGAGGGGTCAACAGACTGCATGGACAACTAGATGTGGCCATCTTCCATTCGATCAGTCACACAGTAGAATTGTAGAGTGCTACTTGTCACCTGTGATTATAACTAGGCGCTGGCAGGGCCCAATTGATTACTCTAATAGCCAGATCTTCAGGGTCTTTCAGAACACTGGAAGAGATGGGGATGTCCATGTATGAAAGGGTAGATTGGTCCATGTCTTCTCTGCTTGGTAGGAGAAGGAGCAACATCCACATCGGTTACGTCGGATGTAGGGGCGAGGGTAAGAGAAAGGGATGCGGAGCAGAGGTGTCTGGTGGGCTGATGGAAGTTCAGGTAATGGTTCAAGTAGGCGGGTCCGCTGTTGTGCAGGGCCTTGCATGCATGGACCAGGAGCTTGAACTGGCATCTTTTCTGTACCGGGAGCAAGTGAAGTTTCCTGAGGTAGGGGGTGATGTGGGTTCGTTTAGGGAGATCCAGGGTGAGTTTAGCTGCAGCGTTCTGTATGGTCTGTAGTCGGAGGAGGTAAGCTGCAATCCCTTCGTAGAGAGCATTGCTGTAGTCCAGTCGAGTCGGCTGGAGATGAGGGCCTGTGTGATGGTGAGTCTTGAACTTTGTGGTAGCCATTTGAATATCTTACAAAGCATGTGGAGGATGAAGAAGCCAGAGCAGGAGACTGAGCTGACCTGAGTCATCATGGTTAGCTTGTCCAGAATGATGCTTGGGTTCCTAGCATGGTCAATGGGGGTAAGAGTAGGTCCGAGTTCTGAGGGCCACCAGGATGCATCGCATGGGGAGCTTTTGTTTAGAAAAATCTGTACCTCTGTCTTGTCCATGTTGAGCTTCAGGCAGTTGTCCTTCATCCAGTTGGTGACGTCTGTCATGTAGTTGTGGAAGTTGGTCTTGGTGGTGACTTCGGAGAGGGAGAGGATGAGTTGTGTGTCGTTGGCATAGGATACAATGTTGAGCCTGTGGGTTTTGGCAATGCTGGCCAGAGGTGTCTTGTAAGTGTTGAAGAGGGTGGGGCTGAGCGAGGATCCTTGGGGTACTCCACAGATAATTTCCTTGGGTTGGAAGGTGAAGGGGGGAGGAGGCAGACTTTTTGTGTTCTGTTCTTCCTGTGAAGAAAGAGGTGATCCTTCTGATAGCGGCTCCTTGGATGCCTATGTTGTTCAGCTTTGTGATGAGTGTGTGGCTGGAGACTATATCGAAGGCTGCCAAGAGGTCTAGACGAATAAGAGCCATAGTCTCTCCTCGGTCAGGTAGGACTTGGATGTCATCGGTAGCTGCGATGAGGGCTGTCTCGGTGCTGTGGTTGCTGCGGAATCCCGATTGGGAGGGGTCTAGTAGGAAGTTCTGTGAGGAGAGTTGATGGCTTTTTCTAATACTTTGGCCCATAACAGGAGCAGGGAAATTGGTTGATAGTTGTTGAGTTCGCTGGGGTCTGCCGATGGTTTCTATAGTAGAGCGTGTTTCCAGTCCTCGGGAAAGGTGGCCGAGGCAGTTGAGGTGTTGAGCAAGGTGATGAGTACGTGGCTGATTGTGGCTTCGCCTAGGTTGAAGATGTGGTGAGGGCATGGGTCGGTTGGGGACCCTGAGTGAACCGAGTACATGATGGAGGCGGTGTCCTGTGGGGCGTGCTGGCTCAATTCCATTAGTTGGATGTCTGTGGTGGTAGCGGGTTGTTGTGTTGCTTGAAGAAGTCGGTGGCTTTGAGCTGGGGTTTTAAGTTTCTGTAGATGTTGGCGATCTTGTTATGGCAGAAGTTTGCAAGGTTATCGCAGAGTTCCTGTGAGGGGGTAATGTTTGTTGCAGCTGAGGGGTTGGAGAAGTTTTTGACGATGTTGAAGAGTTCTTTGCTGTTATTGGAGCTTGATTCGATGCGTGAGGCTAAGGCCTTTTTCTTTGATTCTCTCAACTGTCTGTGGTAGAGGGTGAGGGCGGACTTGTCAGGTGTGTCATTGCTGGTGCGCCATCTCCTTTCCAGTTGTTTACAGTGCTGTTTAGTGGTTCTGAGGTCTTCAGTGTACCAGGTAGCCTGCTTGGTGGACCTTCTGTGGGTGTTGTTGCCAATGAGAGTGACCCTGGGGGCGCAGTTGGTGATCCAATCGTTGAAGTTTCTGGTGTTCTGGTCTAGGCTGTTTGGGGGATGGGGTGGGGGTGGTGTTGATCTATGTGTCCTTTGAGACTTTGCTCCAGCTGGAGTTGGGGGCGTTGGGAAGACTGGGGGTGAAGGTCTGGGAGCAGGTGATGTTGAAGTGGTCGATGGAGTGGTCAATCCAGATGAGTTCCGTGGTGTGGCTGTATTTGATGCAGTGGCTGGAGGTGAAGATGAGGTCTAGCGTGTTAGCTGCAGTGCATGGGTTCGTGGACTGGACTATCACCTTTTGCACAAAGGAATCCAGCGCTTCTGAGAGGTTTCATTCCAGCACAAAATAATTTTCCTGTGCTTAAATTTTTAATTTTAAAACTATCTTTATTGCCAATTGTCACATACTTTACTTACATAAAGAGTGCTATCTTGCAAGCACTTTGAACACTTATTAGGGCTTATACGTGTAACAGTTAGTGAGTGAAACATGTGCATCACCTGTAATAGGGACTCCGGTCTAAAAGGAGAGCTATTGGATAGTCTTCGTATAGATTAGCTTGCATGCCTGAGATAAAGGTATGCCCTAAACTTTGTCAATGTAGATGTTTGATCTTAGAAGGTTGCATAAAGGGGGTTGGAGGACAGGGAGGGACAATAAAACCTGTGCGGGGAGCAGGTAGACTAGGTGGTGCTAAGCACCTCGGCCAAGGGATGTAGCTAGGGAAGTATCTGCCTGATAGGGTCTAGCTACATCTGGAGAAAAGGGGGAAGTGTGAGGGCTGTTGACCTGCCATAGGAGAAATGACCCAAGTATTTGATACTCAAAAAAGAAACAAGGGAAACCCTTATAGTCAGAAAGGGACCAAGGGTGCTGGTAATTATCAAGAGACAGCGGTCCCTTATCAGGTGAGTCAATATAGGTAGCCACAAAATTACAATCAAGTTTGGGTCTGTTTGTGTCTGAATAGACAGGTTGCAATTTTAATAAACATATAATTAAGGCAAAACAATGAATAACAAATAAGTGAGCAGAAAGTGAAGCGGTTTTGGGAAATCAGCCGATTTCCTTACCCAGGCAAGTGACTTAAAAGTGACTTGTACGGTGAAGATAAGAATGAGCTCAAGTCACAATTACAGAAAACATCTTGTACTCCACGAATTACATAGTTTATAGTATAGAGTTAAGATGCAATTGTCGACGAAGCTCGATCAAGGATCCACGTAACTGCGGTGCAAGAAGAGCTCTTCTTGCACCGCAGTTACGTGGATCCTTGATCGAGCGCTGTTCCTCGCGCTCCCTGACCCTACATCCGCTACTATGCCTTTGAACTAAAGATCGGCTCTACCTCCAGACACCGTCCCAGCCCTCACGGACACGGGAAGCAAACTTCCAACAGAACGCAGTGCGTGCGCTGCATCCTCCCCCGGTCGTAATATTCTTCCTTCCCTCCGCACGCCCCGCTGTTATCTCCTCCGGCGGGCAACTATCTCTACTGCTGCAAGATCATGATTTCACGTTGCTTTACCACTATACAGGAACGACTGCTCCTAGCCTCATTACAGCAACTTCCCAGACATTTTCTTTATTGCTCAGTCCTGATGATGATCCCGTAATCAAATTGGGATCGAAACGTCGTCGACAATTGCATCTTAACTCTATACTATAAACTATGTAATTCGTGGAGTACAAGATGTTTTCTGTAATTGTGACTTGAGCTCATTCTTATCTTCACTGTACAAGTCACTTTTAAGTTACTTGCCTGGGTAAGGAAATCGGCTGATTTCCCAATACCCCTTCACTTTCTGCTCACTTATTTGTTATTCATTGTTTTGCCTTAATTATATGTTTATTAAAATTGCAACCTGTCTATCCAGACACAAACAGACCCAAACTTGATTGTAATTTTGTGGCTACCTATATTGACTCACCTGGTAAGGGACCGCTGACAAATATTTGATACAGCAATATGAGCACTCTGTTCATGTTCTGGATCGCTGAGTTTGGGGAAATAATTTTGTCAGGGATTAGGGCCAAGGTGCTGGAAAACAGCTATAGTGATAAGGTATCATCTTTGGGTACCTTCCACCAAGTTAAACCATAAGGTGTCCCACTCATTCCCTGGCAAGCGTGTGTTTCCGCAGGCCGCCAGTATGTCACCAAATCCAGGCAGGCTGGCAATATGTGGTGGAAGTCTGCTAAAGAAGCAGTACAACGTGCACAGGAGGCATTGGCGAAGGTGAAAATGTTTTCGGAGGTGGTAGGTATGCCCTGTATAAAAAGTTAAAGTGAATTAATTTCAATTTAGCTTTATGTGAAACTATATGTGGGTTCTCTAGTGCTCTGGCCCACTCTCAGACATCTCAGACATCTCTAGTGCTCTGGCCCAAACTCAGACATCTATCTGTCTCGTAAGGGCTTTAATGAAGTATCTGTATGGCCTCAAACGGCTTTGTATAACCAACTGATATACTGGCTATCACAAATAGGGTGTGGATGAAGGAGCAGGAGTCCATGTGTCAGGAATTTGCTTTCGTGTAAAGCAAATTGATCTCTGAGCGTATCAAAAGATAGGAGCTGGCCATATAGAAATTGGTCACCCAGTGTTGAAATACCAGATGCCTCCCTATGTCGTAAGTCACTGATGGCAAAGCCTTCACTTTTTTCGGCAGACCAAGCAAGGATATATAGCGGTGCATAAAGGGGCCACATCCGTAGTGATTAACAAACGCCTGGTGAAGCAACGCATTACCATATGTGACAAGTAAGGGCATCCGTGCCTGTGGTTGACACCTGGAAGCATCAGCTCGTATATTTCTTTGAGGTGCCTGGGTTGACCTTTAGTGCAAGTCTTCTCTAGTCTAAGACCAGAGAACCAGTGGCTTAGCCATTGAAGGTGTGCTGCCAAATAATAGTTTGCAAAATTGGGGGCCCTCAAAGCCCCCCCCCCCGTTTAACACCCTCCCAGTTTATTAAATACGCCAGCTGTTGTTCCATATAAACTCCACCAGGTTTTGTCTATTTCACAGGAGTACCTTTGGGGGAGAACGATGGGAACGTTGACCAAATAGTACAGGATGTGGGGGAAAATATCCATCTTAGATAAAACGCCATAGTCGAGAGCAGGAGTGATTTCCAAAAGGTCACCTGTGTCATTGTGCAGTTGTTGCCCTATTGCTGCTCTTCATCAAACGAATTTCCGCCCACATTGCAGTTGTGGCCAGCCATTCTCTCCCCTACTAAATAATACACCCCCTTGATCATGGGGAGGGCCTTAGAAAAAGTATTTCTGCTCCTGAGCGTAAGCTGATGATCATTCAGAACATACCGGCTGGCTTATATCCTTATTTATTATTGTTATTATTATTTTATATATTTTTTGTACTTGGGCCTTAACCCTACTGGTAACTGTGTAGCAATGCGCTCTCAAACAGGAGTGGAGGGGGAGGTATCCTTAGGAGCCGCTATGCTCTGAATACAAACTCATCTGGTGGTTTTGACAAAAAAATACCATCACAGGGGCAAAGCAGGGCCGGTTGGAATGGCACCATTGATCCTGACTATGAAGGAACGTGGGGAAAATTGCGTTGCTCTCGCCAACACATTCGCTCACTCACATGGCTGGCTCCCGCTCTCATTAAGATGACCTACAACGCACACAAAAGCGACCAAGCTTGGTCAGCCCTGTCACTGATAAAAGTGACTCTGAGGCTAAAATGGGGAAACAAGAAAAACCCCTGGGGCAATCAACTTTCCCATCAGCACTCAAGGGGCAAGGTCCCCCGCTGTCCAAGCATGCTCTGCCAAGAGTCTTCAGGTGGCTTGAGAAATTGAAGAGCAGAAATTGTTACCAGGCCAACCGCTGAGTTTGCTAAAGAGCTGTCATAATAGACCAGAAAAACAATTCCTAAATCAACATTATAGACTATACTTGATCATTGATTGAAGTTTTGGTGACATTTATTCTGGTTGCTCATGGGAAATGTAGTTGTTTGTTGAGGAATGGTGACTGCATTGTAGTGAATGAAGACATTGTATTGCATCATCTGAAGCCTTCTTGTCCTGCCATAGAATTAACTTTCCCCTATGGTTGGTAAAATCGTATGTGTACACTCGGGTGTACAGATATGTGACAATGGCCCTTGCACTTTGAACATTAGGGATAAGTTTATCAAAATGTGTCATGCGCCCCTCCAATCACCACCGATATTCCACAACTCATAGCCAAACTCCTCAATTGAAAAAATTATATTTTACCAAACAAGACCGATGTATATTTTGGAGCACCCACAGTCTTATGAGGCTGAAGAATTTCAGGTCCCCATCTCTATAGGTAATCCTTATGATAGATGCTTAAATTCCAGATTGAGGAGCACACTTGGGCGACATCCATGTACAGATGAAACAAAGTGTTGCAAAGACAAAGCACAAACAAACATTCTTCTGCAACAAGGCAATATTGATCTAGATATTGTAATGTTGTCTCAGACATGAAAGAGTATGCTCTACACAGCTCTCAAGAGTTGACCAGGTGTGAGGGCACAGAGCAGGTTACAACAGCCTGCCAAAATGTCCACTACCAGAATATTGCAAGTATAACTGTATAGAGAAGTCTAGATTTAATATCCTTAACTCCTTGACTTCAGTGTACATAGATTGGAGTTAAAATTAGTACATCTGTACTTACCTGTATATATTGTCCTTCACAATATTCTGGTAATCAATATTTTGGCCATGATAATTTTGCAGGTCGATATGTTTGTCCTATATTCTAACATACAATCCACGGGACGATAGCAAAGAAAGGTGCTACTACTTTAATTCCAGGATGCAAGATGCAACTTATCAAACAATCTAACCCAGTAATAACTCCATGCACATGCTTCTTGTAGCTGAGCAAGTAGTACCCCCCCTTTTTTTCTTCTTTTTTTTACAAAAAAAACATTAAAAAGTCGCTGCAATTCAACACTGCAATCACATGCATATAGGCAGCATTTTTTTAAACAAACAAGCAGAAAGATCACCCCACTCCATGTAGCTGGTGACACACTCACTGAGTCTTACCCTAGTTCTTCAGTATTGTATCTTTCATAGATTCACATGCTTGAATCTTCCCCGTCGTCATGGTGGGAGTCCCACGGTAACAGAAGAAATAGCAGTAATAAAACATCACCATAGACCTCCATAGAACAGATAAAACTCACTAAAGTAACCTTTCAGCCTCATTTTTTAACATCCAAATTTCAGCCAATCACAGTAGAGACCTCAGAGTTCCCTTCTCCTACAGAGCCGCCATACCTCAGATTTCTTACCGCACGTCGTGTGATAGGGAGTCTCCCTGAGCTCTGCTCAGTTACAGTATTTCACCTTCAACTTTTGACCTCCAGTCTCTGCTTCTGCTACTCTCAAGGTATTTTGGACTATATACTTTTGCCCTTCCTTACTATTGAGATGCCAGAGCCTAAAAAAGGGCTGTTTAGGACCTGTAAGACCTGTGGGAAGTGTAGACTATTCTCTGAAGACACCCACAAACCGCGCTTATATTGCCTCTACCCTGACCACAAACCCAGGGAATGCAAATATTGCCGCACTTTTTCAGCAAAAACCCTCAAAGACAGAGAGGGTAGGCTGCTACTCTGGCTTCAGAAGAGCAAGGCTGCTTCAGACTCGGAGTCTGAACCTGAGGAAAAGGCCCATTCTTCCTCAAGGAAAAGAAAGGAGGGCAGTTCCCCCTCCCACCATGAGGACTCTAAGAGATCTAAGTCCCGGGACAAATCTGAAGGGAAACACAACAAGAAACCTCTCTCAGAGGCTTCGAAGGCTTCTTCAGCTCCACCATCTGCTTCTCTGACTCCTCTCAGAGACCAGTCTTCTCGACCGTCGACGGCCTCGTCGTCGAAGATTCCACTCTCAAGAAAGTCTGAGGTGCTGGCACCGTCGACTGCTTCGTCGTCTACGACTACGACGGTCAAGATGTCGATGGCAGTAATGACTGCGGGAACATTGACGATGGTAACAATGTCGTCGTCGACGATGCCTTCACCGTCTATGAGAATTTCACCGTCGACCACGGGTCCATCGACGGCTCTGACGACGACGGCCACGCAGACGAAAGCTGTCCTCGCACTGTCGATGGTGTCGCAGACGATCACATCGGCGATTGCACGGTCGTCTGGAGCGTCGACGGAGGCAAAAATCAGTCTTCAGGCCAGACAGATTCAGGATTTGTCTAAGATATCCCCTTTACCTCCTGCACACCTTTTAGACTTCCAAGAGTCAGAGGATGAAAGTATGTTTGGCCCTGCATACAGTCCATCACAGTTAAGGGTCAAGTGCCAAGATTCTAATATTGAGGACAATGATCCATCTTCTTACCTGGCAGGGGAATTTTCTTTTGCGGAGAGAGACACGTCTGCTATGCAGCGGCCAGATTCCTTCCAGGAACGTTACCCTTATGACGATAGGGAGGAGGAGCGTCATCATTTTAGGGAACCGTCTGTGAACATTCCTGTGTCTCTGGTATCTGAGCTCCGTCATATGATTGACGACTATTACAGGCATTTTCCGGACGCAAATGCACCTCAGTGGCCTTTACCTCCCCAAGAAGTTCCCACTATTCTTCCAGACCAAGGCACTCCCAAATCTATCAGGGAAAAGATCATACCTCCTCCTATAGTCATCACAGAGGATATTCAGGATGCTCAGACGGAGGAAGGAGAGATTCAAACAGACATAAACATCCATGAAGAATGTGACGACTACATAGCCCCGATGCCACCATCTCCCATCCCTCCTGCTGCGGATTCCCCTGCTTCAGATATTGGCGGATTCCATTATCTTCTGGAGCGTGCCAAGCGTTTTGACTTACCAATGCCAGTTAAACAAACGGAATGTTTTCTATATGATTTTAAACCAGGCACTCAACCTTCAGTAAGGTCAATCACTATAGTTGACTTTCTATGGCAAGAAGGACTGAAGTTAATGAAAACACCTGCCTCTGTTCCAGCTGTCATCCCAAAGTTGAATAAAAAATATAAGGCCCCTGACATCTCGCCTGCATTCCTCATTGGTCACCCGAGGCCGGACTCTGTCATCATGCAGGCGGCACTGAGAAGTGCCAAGAATCCAGTGTCTCCATGTACAGCCCCACCGGACAAGGAGGGTCGCCGCCTCGACAATATTGGAACGAGGTACTCGGCATTGGCAGCCACCTCCATTCGAGCCTCTAATGCCATGGCCATTCATGGGAGATATGACCGGCAGATGTGGTCAGACATCTCTGCTCTGTTGGAGTATCTCCCGGAAGATAAAAAGGAAGGGGCTAAGGAGATTCTATTGGAGGGAGCAAGAACGTCTTCGGAGCTCATTGAAATAGCCATGGACGTTTCATCCACTGCGTTTCGCCAGATGGCAGGAACTGCGGTTCTGCATCGCCAGGGTTGGCTAAAGGCGACCACCTTTCGTCCAGAGGTCCAAGCCAAAGTTTTAGAATGTCTTTCGATGGAGAGTGCTTGTTTGGCAAGCACATAGACGAGGCGCTTTAATCCATAAAGACAAAGACAGACACGGTCAAAGCCTTAGGCAGTCTCCAGCAGCGCCGCTTTCAGTCCTTTCGTGGTAGAGTGCGGGGGCAATTCTCATCCCGCCTGCAATTTCAACAGCAGTACCAGCCATATTCGCAAAGTACCTACCAGCAATACAACCGGTCGTTTCAATCCAGCACTGCTCAGCCTTACTCGAGGCCGGCATGACGCAAGAGGCAACAATCGTCTGGAAAGTCTCAAGACACCAATAGGAGGCAATGAAGTTCATCAGGCCCCTGCCACCATAGTCCCACACCACGATCCCGTCTTCTCCGCATCCTTTCTGAAATGGAACAACATTTCTTCAGACAAATGGGTTCTAGACATCTTCCAGCACAACCACACTCTGGAATTCATTCAGCATCCTCCAAATGTTCCACCTCACAAAGTTCTGCTGCGTCACCTTCTGGATCTCAAAAACGAGATATGGTTGCTTCTTCTCAAGCAGGCCATAGAGGAAGTACTTCTCAGACAACAAAATCAAGGGTTTTATTCTAAATTCTTCCTCATCAAAAAGAAAAATGGAAAATAGAGGCAGGTCATGGACCTCAGAATGCTGAACTAGTTCATCAAAAAACAGTCTTTCAGGATGCTCTCTCTTCAGGAGATTCTAATTCTCATGGAAAAAGGAGATTATCTGGCTTCTCTCAATCTCCTCGATGCCTATTTTCATATTCCAATTCACCCTCCGCATTGGAAATTTCTAAGGTTCAAAGTGGCAGGGCGCCATTACCAATTCAAAGTGCTTCCATTCGGTTTGAAATCTGCTCCCAGGGTGTTCACCAAGTGCATGGCACCAATAGCTGCCTTTTTAAGACGTTCAGGTCACCAGGTGTTCCCATACCTGGACGATTGGCTCATAATGGCTCCGTCTTTTCAAGCGGCACAGATATCAACAAGAGCCTGTTGAGTTCTCTTCCAGTCTCTAGGTCTTTGCATCAACTTGGAAAAATCGTCACTTATTCCAGCCAAATCGTTGATCTTTCTGGGTGCACGTCTCGAGACAAATCTCGGCAAGGCCTTTCCTACTCAAGAAAGGATAGTGCGTATTCTGAGTACAACAAAGCTTCTTTCAACCAAAAATGTTTGTTTCTGTGAGGCAGTACAAGTCCATGCTGGGGATGATGTCCTCTTGCATCCCGCTCATTCCCAATTGCCGTCCCCGCATGCAACCGCTGCGGGAGCAGCTCGATGCACAGTGGATTCAGTCTCAAGGCTCTTTCAACGACAAGGTTCACATTTCAGCTGCGATGAGAGCCGCAATGGCCTGGTGGATGACCAAGGAAAACCTTTTGCAAGGTCTCTCTTTCCTTCATACTGTGCCGCAGGTGGTGATGACCTCAGATGCGTCAATGGACGGATCGGGAGCTCACCTTCAAGAATTACAGGTTCACAGCAAGCGGTCCAAACAGGACTCAGAGTGCCACGTAAACATTCTGGAACTCAAAACAGTATTCCTGGGTCTGAAAGACTTCCTGCCTCGGATCAAGGGCACATCAGTGCTCATCAGAACGGACAATTCTGCAACAATGTTTTACCTTCGAAAGCAAGGCAGCACAATATCTCCAGCGCTTTCCCTTCTTGCTGAATAGAAATGGGAATGGCTCCTTGTAAACCAAATCTCCTTGCAAGTGGAGCATGTGCCGGGTGTTCACAATGAGAGGGCCGACTCTCTCAGCAGGGTATCCAAACAATGTCACGAATGGGAGCTCAACGATCAGTACTTAAAGGTGGTCTTTCAATCCTGGGGTTACCCAACATTAGATCTGTTTGCTACGTTCCTCAACAAAAAGTGTCCTTGTTTCGCAAGCAGGTTTCCTCATCCAAAATCGTGGGGAGATGCATTCCAGTTACCTTGGACAGGGAGGTTCGCCTACGCATTCCCCCCCGTTTCCACTCATTCCGCGAGTACTTAAGAAAATGAAGCAAGAGCCGTGTCGGCTCATTCTCATCGCTCCAGGTTGTGCAAGACAATTCTGGTACACCGAGCTGCATCGCCTGTCAGAGTGTGCTCCGATTCTCTTCACTCCAAGGGAGGATCTTCTCTACATGAACCAGGGCCAAGTGGTTCATCCACAAATTCCCTCTCTTCATTTGTCGGCTTGACTCCTCACCAAGCTGAATTTGGGGATTTGAGGCTGTCCGAGGAGTGTTCTACAGAAGTCTCGAGCTCCTTCCATGTTGAAATGTTACACAGCTAAATGGAAGAGATTCTGTGCTTGGTGTATCTCGCAAGCATTGCATCCTTTCTCTTCATTTCCAGAGCAGGTTCTGCCTTATCTTTTGCACTTAGATAATCAGGACTTTCTCACTCTTCTATAAGAGTTCACCTGGCTTCAATTTCTAGGTATAGAAGACGCTCAGATCAGACTTCCCTGTGGTCTAATCGTCTCATCAAGGAATTTATGAAGGGACTTTTTAGAGCCTTCCCGCCTATTAAACCTCTTCCAGTTTTGTGGCAATTAAATACTGTCCTGTCACAGCTAATGCGCCCTCCCTATGAGCCAGTACACAAATGCGAACTGAAGTTCCTTTCTTGGAAAGTGGCTTTTCTCCTGGCCATTACGTCAGCCAGACGTATCAGTGAAATCCAAGCTTCCACTATAAAACAACTGTATCTTAAATTTTTTTCGGACAGGGTCATCCTACACACTAACCCTTCTTTTATACCTAAGGTGCCTTCAAGTTACCACCTCAATGAGCCGATTGTCTTACCAACGTTCTTTCCTAATCCATCCTCAGCAGCGGAAAGAGTGATGAATTCACTGGACATTAAACGTTGTTTAAAATTTTATCTTCAAAGACGGAAGATCTTCCGTAAATCCTCTCAGCTATTGATCTCTTTCTCAGCTCCTAGGAAAGGACAAGCCCTGACACGGGCCAGCATTGCTCGTTGGGTCACCTCAACGATTACCTTCTGTCACGAAAAGGCTGGTTGCCCGCTTCCTGCGAAAACGCAAGCCCATTCAACTAGAAAAGTGGCGACTTCCTCTGCCCTGTTTGCAGGAGCATCCCTTCCTGACATATGCAGGGCAGCAACGTGGGCGAACGCTCACACAATCACGAAGCATTACTGCCTTGATGGTTGGAAGAAGGCAGATATTGCTGTTGGACAAATTGCACTTCGACGTCTCTTTGCCTATGGTAGGCGGCTTTTAGCCTTCTTTGTTCTTTTCATACTGGTTGTAAATTTGTATGCATTCTTTCGCCTCCTCTAGGTTTTTCTGATGCTGCAAGTTTACGTTATGGTGGGATGATTCGCCTACACAACATCTTTATTTTCTCTTATGGTGCTTATACTGCTTACTAGTTGGATTCAAGCATGTGAATCTATAAAAGATACAATACTGGAGAAAAAACAAGTTACTTACCTGTACACTGTGGTTCTCCAGTATTGATATCTTTTATAGATTCACATGCGACCTTCCCCCCCACCCCGATTAGGCTCACCGGTTACTTCAGAGTTTTATATGACTATACGCTTGTGCTTGAAATCTGAGGTATGGTGGCTCTGTAGGGGAAGGGAACACTGATGTCTCTACTGTGGTTGGCTGAAATTTGGATGTTAAAAAATGAGACTGAAAGATTCAAGCATGTGAATCTATAAAAGATATCAATACTGGAGAACCACAGTGAACAGGTAAGTAACTTCTTTTTAAGAGGTAGATCTAGCCCCATGGAGAGGGTTAAATGGGGGGGGGGCCTAGATGAGAATAAAAGTCCAAGCTATGTCGCAAAAAAAGGGTTTGCAGCTATTAAATAAGTGCAATTAGACTCATGTCATCAAAGAGATTCCCCACCAGTTCACCCGAGTTGTTTTGCTGTCTCTGAATGTTGTGAGGCGGCATCAGTGTATTTTGGGTTTTAAGAGTTGCACCTTGTTGAGGACAAGCTACGTCATGCATGTGACATAATGACTTCACACATGTTTGTTGCCATGGTGACGTGGATGAGATGGGCATAAACAGGGACAAAGCATATTCTTATGGAACAGCTGGGAAAGAAATAATTTTTTTATTAAAACCTTATTTAATATAACGTGTGTGTGCGCCATATTAATCGGTGTGATCAATAATTATTATGTATGTGTAGGTATCAACTGGGACAGTGTGTATCATGAATCGGATGTGAACAATCACAAACAAAATTGGAATTCAGTATCAGGTGTGTGGACTATATTGCTCGGTATAATTCTCGTTTGGGCCATAATAATTATTATGATAATGGTGGACACTGTTTATGTATTTTAATCACCCTCTATAATGATGCCACAGTGAATGAAGAGGCATGCTACTCTAGGGGCAAATATACTACCTCTGCAGGTTCCTTGCACCTGGTGGTAGATAGTCCTTTCATATTCAATAACGTTCTCCTTAAGGGCTAGTCGAGCACATTCTACCACAAACTGTTTTGGGGTGATGCAGTCCATTCCGTTTTTGTGAGGACCGACTCAACCACACTATTGAGTCTGTTCCTGAGGAATGCTGTTATATAGGGCCTCTACATAAAGACTCAAATGAGTGCCCATTGTCTTGGGGTCAGAAGTACAAACTTGTAATAATCTTAAAACATCTTTTGTGTTTTTAAGATAAGAGACCATTCTGCTGATCAGGGGGCGGAGGAACTAATCACAAAACGTTAGGAGGCTCTAGACTGGTCTGCCTGGTGGAGGTCTCCGTTGTTTATGGATTTCTGATAGAGTATATAAGTATAGTATACTAGGATGTTTTGCCACCAGGTAGTCTGCCTTGTGTATCCAGTCTGATGTTTCCGTCTCCTCTATCATAGTGTTTATGATACCCTGTAGCCTGTGTATCGGGTCCATATTTAGGATTTCATAGTTTGGCTTGTGAGAGACATTCCGAGTTGTATATGCCTCTCCTGGGAATCACAATAGCCCCTTCTTTATTGGCTGGTTTTATTACTATATTAGGGTCATTTGGTAGTGAGTTAAGTGCTTCCGGCTCAGTCCTAGGAAAAATTGTAAAAAATATACGCATATTGTATGAGTATTGATGCCACCTCAGATATGACTGCCTGCTCAAATGCTATAATGTCTGCTGGAAGGGAGTGTATAGATGGTTGGAAAGTAGATTTGTTTTTTGAGACCTGTGTTAACCAATGTGGAGTCTACATCATAAGGCAATGGCAGCAAATATTGACAGTAGTATGTAACGAGATCTCATGTCTGGATGGAGGAGTTACATTGGAAGAAACTAAGTATATCACTCAATACCATAATTAACGATAACGCATCCCAGCAGAAACATTAAAAGATTTCTTTGGGGCATCTCAATGGACAAAATAAGGCACTTTCAGAGGTATATGAGAACTCCAATCAGCGTAACAACAGGCTAACGTATGGAAAACTGGGTAGAGGAGGGGAGGAAAGGTGAATGGGGCCTTGATGCACAGAGTAAAAACTTGGAATCCAAGAGATACAACTAAGGGCTGCTAGGGCTAAGACATTTGCTGTTCTTTGCTGTGATGGGAGGGGGAGAGGGGAGGGGGACCCAGGAGTGGGGCTTAAGAGGATGCAGCACTCTTGTCAGGCAAGTCTGATAATTGTGATAAAAGTTCTTCTCAGTCGTGAGTTATAGGACGACGGTAGAGACCCTCAGCTGCCTCTTTATGTAAAGCCATGGTCTCAGTCCTAGCCCACAACCCCATTGTTTGCCGCCAGGTCTCGCTGAAGGGAAGGGACAGGTGTTTCCATTTCATAGTGATAGCATGCTTGGGGGGCATTAATCGAATGGCTTGACGCTTTCATAGTTATTCGAAAGATACGGTCAATCCATGCTCTGAAGTTACTGAGGTCTTAAAAAAACCAAATGTAAAATATACACCTAATCAAACTATGTGTGTAATATATAATAGAAGGCATTTGATATCAAACATATAGATGAAGCATAAAACAAAGGCAATCAATATATTACAGATTTAAAATGACACATATAATAAGTATAGCTGAGCACGAAGCCTTGTGTTGTTTCAGATAATTAATATATATTTTATAGTCTATCTAAAATGTTTTATGCGTGTTGGCGATTAAACATACCAGTGATGACATCTAATAGGCCAGATTAAAAATATGCGGTAAAAAAAGCAAAAATTAAGAAGTCTTTTTTTAAAAGGCATAGTTCATACAGGCTTTTGTGCTATATATGGCAAAAAATATAGTTTGTATGTTGGTTGACTCACATGTAGAGTTTATTCCTCATCGGAGGGCATTTCAACATGGTTAGGTGCGCAAGCAGCATACGTGTGATCTTTATGAAAACCATACAAAGCGTGTTCGTAGTTGATAGTCTGTGTATTCGATTGACCAGCAATTGGTTGCTTGTCTGAGGCACTTGATGGTAATTGCGGCTCCTCTCCAGTGGGCTCAAAAGATAACGAGTCAAGACACGAGTCAAGAGCTGCGTCTAAAGTGCCACCAGTGATATTGCTCTGACATAGGTGGGAAGGGCATGCCCAGACGTGGGTCCCATGCTCACTACACTACTGGATTCAAGCTAGCCTGGGTGATGAAGGGTGATGCCCTGAAACCGGTCCCAGGTTTCAAGTCCAGGGAGAACCTGGCTTGGCAGTTCGGGCTCAACTGTTCCCACAAGGAACAGGGTCAAGACTGATTTGCACATGGCTGGGTCCAAACTAGGGTGGTGTGGTGAGCAAAAGAATGATGGATTTAACCCAGATCCTTGTGACTGGGGGTGAAGGCTTGCATTGTCCAGCAATCCGTCCATCAATTTTTTCTTTTGCATATGTCGCCCTAAGTGGGAAGGGTATGCCCAGACATGGATCCGATGCTCACTACACCATGGATTCAAGCTAGCGTGGCTGATGAAGGGTGATGCCCTGAAACTGGTCCCAGGATGCTTGTTCCGGTCCAGGGAGGACCTGGCTTGGCAGTTCGGGCTGGACTGTTCCCACTAGGAACAGGGTCAAGACTGATTTGGATATGGCCGTGTCCAAACTGGGGTGGTGTGGTGAGCAAAAGAATGATGGATTTAACCCAGATCCTTGTGACTGGGGGTGAATGCTTGCATTGTCCAGCAATCCGTCCATCAATTGTTTCTTTTGCATATGTAGCCCTAAGTGGAAAGGGTATGCCCAGACGTGGGTCCCATGCTCACTACACCTCTGGATTTAAGCTAGTCAGGCTGATGAAGGGTAATGCCCTGAAACTGGTCCCAGGATGCTTGTTTCCGGTCCAGGGAGGACCTGGCTTGGCAGTTCGGGCTGGACTGTTCCCACAAGGAACAGGGTCAAGACTGATTTGCATATGGCTGGGTCCAAACTGGGGTGGTGTGGTGAGCAAAAGAATGATGGATTTAACCCAGATCCTTGTGACTGGGGGTGAATACTTGCATTGTCCAGCAATTCGTCCAGCAATTGTTTGTTTTGCATATGTCGCCCTAAGTGGGAAGGGTATGCCGAGACGTGTGTCCCATGCTCACTACACCACTGAATTCAAGCTAGCCTGGCTGACGAAGGTTGATGCCCTGAAACCGGTCCCAGGATGCTTGTTTCCGATCCAGGAGGACCTGGCTTGGCAGTTCGGGCTGGATTGTTCCCACAAGTAACAGGGTCAAGACTGAATTGCATATGGCTGGGTCCAAACTGGGGTGGTGAGCAATAGAATGATGGATTTAACCCAGATCTTTGTGACTGGGGGTGAATGCTTGCATTGTCCAGCAATCCGTCCATCAATTTTTTCTTTTGCATATGTCGCCCTAAGTGGGAAGGGTATGCCCAGACATGGGTCCCATGCGCACTACACCACTGGATTCAAGCTAGCCTGGCTGATGAAGGGTGATGACCTGAAACCGGTCCCAGGATGCTTGTTCCGGTCCAGGGAGGACCTGGCTTGGCAGTTTGGGCTGGACTGTTCCCACAAGGAATAGGGTCAAGACTGATTTGCATATGGCTGGTTCCAAACTGGGATGGTGTGGTGAGCAAAAGAATAATGGATTTAACCCAGATCCTTGTGACTGGGGGTGAATGCTTGCATTGTCCAGCAATCCGTCCATCAATTGTTTCTTTTGCATATGTTGCCCTAAGTGGGAAGGGTATGCCCAGACGTGGGTCCCATGCTCACTACTCCAATGGATTCAAGCTAGCCTGGCTGATGAAGGGCGATGCCCTGAAACCAGTCCCAGGATGCTTGTTTCCAGTCCATGGACGACCTGGCTTGGCAGTTCGGGGTGGACTGTTCCCACAAGGAACAGGGACAAGACAGATTTGCATATGGCTGGGTCAAAACTGGGGTGGTGTGGTGAGCAAAGGAATGATGGATTTAACCCAGATCCTTGTGACTGGGGGTGAATGCTTGCATTGTCCAGCAATCCCTCTAGCAATTGTTTCGTTTGCATATGTCGCCCCTAAGTGGGAAGGGTATGCCCAGACGTGTGTCCCATGCTCACTACACCACTGGATAGCCTGGCTGACGAAGGGTGATGCCCTGAAACCGGTCCCAGGATGCTTGTTTCCGGTCCAGGGAGGACCTGGCTTGGCAGTTCGGGCTGGACTATTCCCACAAGGAACAGGGTCAAGACTGAATTGCATATGGCTGGGTCCAAACTGGGGTGATGAGCAATAGAATGATGGATTTAACCCAGATCCTTGTGACTGGGGGTGAATGCTTGCATTTTCCAGCAATTCGTCCCATCAATTGTTTCTTGTGCATATGTCGCCCTAAGTGGGAAGGGTATGCCCAGACGTGGGTCCCATGCTCACTACACCACTGGATTCAAGCTAGCCTGGCTGATGAAGGGTGATGCCCTGAAACCGGTCCCAGGATGCTTGTTCTGGTCCAGGGAGGACCTGGCCTGGCAGTTCGGGCTGGACTGTTCCCACAAGGAACAGGGTCAATCCTGATTTGCATATGGCTGGGTCAAAACTGGGGTGGTGTGGTGAGCAAAAGAATGATGGATTTAACCCAGATCCTTGTGACTGGGGGTGAATGCTTGCATTGTCCAGCAATCCGTCCATCAATTGTTTCTTTTGCATATGTAGCCCTAAGTGGAAAGGGTATGCCCAGACGTGGGTCCCATGCTCACTACACCACTGGATTTAAGCTAGTCAGGCTGATGAAGGGTAATGCCCTGAAACTGGTCCCAGGATGCTTGTTTCCGGTCCAGGGAGGACCTGGCTTGGCAGTTCGGGCTGGACTGTTCCCACAAGGAACAGGGTCAAGACTGATTTGCATATGGCTGGGTCCAAACTGGGGTGGTGTGGTGAGCAAAAGAATGATGGATTTAACCCAGATCCTTGTGACTGGGGGTGAATACTTGCATTGTCCAGCAATTCGTCCAGCAATTGTTTGTTTTGCATATGTCGCCCTAAGTGGGAAGGGTATGCCGAGACGTGTGTCCCATGCTCACTACACCACTGAATTCAAGCTAGCCTGGCTGACGAAGGTTGATGCCCTGAAACCGGTCCCAGGATGCTTGTTTCCGATCCAGGGAGGACCTGGCTTGGCAGTTCGGGCTGGATTGTTCCCACAAGTAACAGGGTCAAGACTGAATTGCATATGGCTGGGTCCAAACTGGGGTGGTGAGCAATAGAATGATGGATTTAACCCAGATCTTTGTGACTGGGGGTGAATGCTTGCATTGTCCAGCAATCCGTCCATCAATTTTTTCTTTTGCATATGTCGCCCTAAGTGGGAAGGGTATGCCCAGACATGGGTCCCATGCGCACTACACCACTGGATTCAAGCTAGCCTGGCTGATGAAGGGTGATGACCTGAAACCGGTCCCAGGATGCTTGTTCCGGTCCAGGGAGGACCTGGCTTGGCAGTTTGGGCTGGACTGTTCCCACAAGGAATAGGGTCAAGACTGATTTGCATATGGCTGGTTCCAAACTGGGATGGTGTGGTGAGCAAAAGAATAATGGATTTAACCCAGATCCTTGTGACTGGGGGTGAATGCTTGCATTGTCCAGCAATCCGTCCATCAATTGTTTCTTTTGCATATGTTGCCCTAAGTGGGAAGGGTATGCCCAGACGTGGGTCCCATGCTCACTACTCCAATGGATTCAAGCTAGCCTGGCTGATGAAGGGCGATGCCCTGAAACCAGTCCCAGGATGCTTGTTTCCAGTCCATGGACGACCTGGCTTGGCAGTTCGGGGTGGACTGTTCCCACAAGGAACAGGGCCAAGACAGATTTGCATATGGCTGGGTCAAAACTGGGGTGGTGTGGTGAGCAAAGGAATGATGGATTTAACCCAGATCCTTGTGACTGGGGGTGAATGCTTGCATTGTCCAGCAATCCCTCTAGCAATTGTTTCGTTTGCATATGTCGCCCTAAGTGGGAAGGGTATGCCCAGACGTGTGTCCCATGCTCACTACACCACTGGATAGCCTGGCTGACGAAGGGTGATGCCCTGAAACCGGTCCCAGGATGCTTGTTTCCGGTCCAGGGAGGACCTGGCTTGGCAGTTCGGGCTGGACTATTCCCACAAGGAACAGGGTCAAGACTGAATTGCATATGGCTGGGTCCAAACTGGGGTGATGAGCAATAGAATGATGGATTTAACCCAGATCCTTGTGACTGGGGGTGAATGCTTGCATTTTCCAGCAATTCGTCCCATCAATTGTTTCTTGTGCATATGTCGCCCTAAGTGGGAAGGGTATGCCCAGACGTGGGTCCCATGCTCACTACACCACTGGATTCAAGCTAGCCTGGCTGATGAAGGGTGATGCCCTGAAACCGGTCCCAGGATGCTTGTTCTGGTCCAGGGAGGACCTGGCCTGGCAGTTCGGGCTGGACTGTTCCCACAAGGAACAGGGTCAATCCTGATTTGCATATGGCTGGGTCAAAACTGGGGTGGTGTGGTGAGCAAAAGAATGATGGATTTAACCCAGATCCTTGTGACTGGGGGTGGATGCTTGCATTGTCCAGCAATCCGTCCATCAATTGTTTCTTTTGCATAGGTCGCCCTAAGTGGGAAGAGTATGCCCAGACGTGGGTCCCATGCTCACTACACCACTGGATTCAAGCTAGCCTGGCTGATGAAGGGTGATGCCCTGAAACCGGTCCCAGGATGCTTGTTTCTGGTCCAGGGAGGACCTGGCTTGGCAGTTCGGGCTGGACTGTTCCCACAAGGAACAGGGTCAAGACTGATTTGCATATGGCTGGGTCCAAACTGGGGTGCTGTGGTGAGCAAAAGAATGATGGATTTAACCCAGATCCTGGTGACTGGGGGTGAATACTTGCATTGTCCAGCAATCCGTCCATCAATTATTTTTTTTGGCATATGTCGCCCTAAGTGGGAAGTGTATGCCCAGACGTGGGTCCCATGCTCACTACACCACTGGATTCAAGCTAAACTGGCTGATGAAGGGTGATGCCCTGAAACTGGTCCCAGTGGGGAAAAGAAATCATAGGGGCCCCCCTCAAAACTTTTCACAATTATTCTTTTAAACTGCCAATGTTTAAATATGTATAGACTTATTTAAACATGGCAGTTAAGTTCAGATTTTGAAGAATATTTGGAGTCTCGTCCCTTTTGATACCTCCTCCCAGTCCTCTCCCTTTTGACATCTTCTTCCAGTCAGGATATAAATGACAAACGATGTTCCTGATAGCCCATTACAGAGCGGATTACTGCTGCTAATATTTTTCTGCTGAAAACAAAGCACTGTTATCAGCATAATACTTCTTTTGGGCAGAGCTCGGAGCCCCCCGTAGGATCACTTGAGGCCTCCCGAGGGGGAACCGCCCCCCAATTTGAAGACCCCTGCTGTAGAGGGTACAGATGCATTGCTCAGCATTGTTTCTGGTGCTCGTGTAGAGGCTGAATAATTGTTTCCATATCAGAATAAGCCACCAGGGGCTGTTTTACTTGTGTAGCATCCATTTTTCGAAATGTGAGCATCCAGTGCTTGCTGAGTTCAGATAGCCAAGCATGTCCCATATAGCATGCTAGAGTCTCTCTGTAGCTTTATTCAGCTGGATACGTGTACTCCATGTTGTTGATTTCCTTGTCGGAGCAGGAGAAAGATGATGATATCACAGTCGATTAGCAGTATGATGATTAGAAATCCTCCATAAAGGCTGATGAACAGAGAATGAAAAAATGACGGAATCATCCCAAGTACTGCTTGAAATCCAGTCACCAGACCAGATCCAATGTTCTTACAAAGATGTACATCAGTTGTCATGGACAAATTAAATATTGTTTGTCCGATATTAGCAAAATGTGTTGGGTACTGCATGTGTAACAGCCTCTCCATTTTTGAAGCAGTTTTGGCTGTTTGCTGATTATAAACTTCCACGGCTGAAGTCAAAGGGACTTCTTTTTGTAACAGAACAGACAATAATTTGTTTTAATTGTCAAAACACATACATTTCATACTTCGAATAGGCCAAGGGATGTTCCTAATGGTATTTCGAGGCGGAGGATACAAGGTCCTCCCAGAGCACTCTATTGTTTCTGAAACTGTTATCAGGTTTGGCTGGCTGGGTTCCAACACACAGCAAGTCACATTTGTTAAAAATAAATGAGAACCGTTATTCAGAAGTTCATGATGTGCAGAAATGGATGCAATGGGAAAAACAGATAAAACACAACTTAACCCTTGCATCAAAGCACTACACATTCTGTGCAAAGATATGGTGTCATACAAAAGGGAGTGTCCAAGGGGATTTCTGCATTTTTCTGTTCTGATGTACTCAGGGTCATTTTCATTTAAACAGATGTGGGTAACAGGACATTTCCATGAATGGAACAATTGTGAATTGTGCATGGTTTCATACCAGCCAATAGATTTTTATTTTTGACAGCCGTGAAAATGAAAAGTTGTAATGGACCAAGAAATAATACTGTGTATTAACCAGGTAATAGGTGGAGTGTCGCAGACTGTAAATGGTGCATATTGAACTTGTTTTATACTTAATAGGGTGATGCTAGATTCTTTCTTAGCCACTGTTTTTTGCATTAACGTCAAATTATATAGTTTCTTTGAGAAGTTGCCAAGTCACAAAACCCGATCTAAGTGTTTGTTATGCTCAATTTAGTTGTATAATTGCTCTTAATTGAGCCTGCACATGTTGTAATAAATTCAGGTTTCCTTTCAGACGGTCTAAGGCTGAGTACAAAATGTGATTTAATGAGTACACTCTTTTAGAAAGTGCGTGCATTCCATTGTCTATAACTAAAAACAGTTTGTATGTTTTTTTGATCTGTCTAATTTTTTCTGCAGCTTCTTTCTCTTAATATTTGTTTAATTCTAAGTATATTGCGTATATGTATATTCTTGTGGCAAGGAATTTTGTATTTCTTTTAGGACTCGGTCCCAGAAGAAAGTCAGAAGAATCCATGTTTTTATTGATTAAGCAAAAGTGTTCCTTCACTGCTGAGAGACTAGAATGTTCTAGCCATCATTGGCATAACTTGCATATACTTCATGTGGTATCTACTACAAGTGTCTGTGTATTGTAGCATGGATCGGGACGATTAAGTTTAGGTCCAGGAGTGTTGGAAAGGATACGCTGCATGCTGGTATCACAATTATGAAATCCTGGGTGAAGATCCGACCCTGAGACTAACTAACAGGATTAAAACAAGGGTAGAGGAGGCACACCCCTAGGATTGGATTAGAAAAGATGCACTGAATTCCTCATTCCAGAAAAACCCATAATACCGAGGTTCTACTCTCTACCCAAAATACACAAACAAAGACTACCACCCCCAGGGAGACCAATTATCTCGGAGGCAGAATCACTACTGGAACCACTGTCACAGTTTTGTGATTGATTTTTGAACCCTTTTGTGAAAATATCTACTTCATACTTAGGCTACACGAAGGATGTCTTGTGTTTACTGAAGGACATAGAGATCAGGGTGCCTGAGGATATGATTATGACTATGGATATAGAAGCACTATATACTAGTATCCCGCTGAGGCGCACCCTGGAGGTGATAGAGGGGATTCTGGCAGAAACAGAGTGGGATTTCATGACTCCAATGGGTTTTGTGATGGAATGCGCTGACATATCGCTCACCGAGAACTTCTTTGAGTTTGAAGGAGAGATATACCACCAGATACAGGGGACATCAATGGGGAGTACCTTCGCCCGAGTGTGGCCAGCCTCTATGTGCACCAATTTGAGGCAGACCATATTTTCACCCAGTAAAATCCTTACAAAGATAATATTAAATTGTGGCATTGTTATATCAACGGTGTACTGATAGTATAGCATGGCAGTGAACAGCAGGCCGTGGATTTCGCTAACTGGATTAACTCCAAAGACAGACACTTGAGATTCACTCACACAATATATGAAAAAAGAAACAGTGTTTTTGGACTTGGTGATCAGCATTGGGCTTAGTGGCATTGAAACGAGGGTTCATAATAAGGCCACAGACAAAATAGCCTGCTGCTGTATGACATCTTTTATCCGAGGGCCCTACGTGAGAATCTCCCAGTGGTACAGTTTCTGCGAGTTAGTCGCAATTGCTCCTCTCTAGAAACCTTTGTAACTCAGGCTACCATTCTGGAGGAAAAACTATAGGCACATCACTACAAAACTGTGAGAAAGGCACGGAAAAGGGCGAAGAATAATAACAGAGAGGCACTTCTAGAAACTAGCCAGAAACCAGAGACTGACAGAATTGTTTGTGTAACTGCGTACACTCCTATTTCAAATAAAGTACAGAATATCATTAGGAAACATTGGAAAATACTGAATAGTGGAACTAAACAGTGGTACCCCCCACTCTTTGCATTCAAACGGAACATGAACATACAGGATATGCTCAGGCCCAAGCAACTGTCAATCCATCACAGACAACACTCTGAAATAACCACCCCCGGTGGGTCTCTACCCCTGCGGTAACTGTGTAGCATGCCACGTCACTAAACCCACGAAAGAAGTAGCCATCAAGACAGGGAGACCATGGATATTGAAAGCTCTAACAAACTGTAATAGCTAGAACGTAGTGTACTTGATCACCTGCCCATGTGGCCTGTTCTAGGTCAGTATGACGACTCGCAAAATAAAGGTGCAGATAAATAAACAACACCAAACTGACATGCCACTATCTGAAAGCTAACCACAATGACGGAGACCTATCTTGGGTGGTACTCGAAAGAGTGGCAGCTAACATCCCTGATGTAACCAAGAAACTATTTACACGCAAACAGAGATGGATGTACCGCCTAAAACATGGATAAAGGGCCTCAACAATGAGATACCATGGCTGCAACTATGAGTATAGGCGTGGAGTTTATGTAGACCACCTGTAGGTGAATTAGCAAGTAACCCCTAATGGCAGTGGCCCAAAAATAGCCTTGTTTGGAACAGATGTGTCGGATAATGTGTGCCAAATATAGTAAAAGCAAGGGTCTTCACCCTGCATTTTCCCAGGTTATAATATGCACCCCTCTTTATACAGGTAACTTTACGTAGGCGTTTTTATGACCTTGATAATATTTGGGTTTCTCCCCCAGAGACCTGTAGGTGGGAACATATTCTGTACTGAGATACGCGTTTTGTATTTGGAACGCATTTATTATGCCCATTGTTTGGGGCATGTGTAAGGGAGCTCCTAGTTGTGTTTTAATAGGCGTCCACACCTCCTCAACTCTACTACACCAGGCAAATTGCTTTGTTTACAACAAGCCCCACTTTTCAGTCCGTTTTCCATTGATATGGAAATCCTAAAGCAATAGTCTGGTTCCTGGGGACTACTCTTCCCATAACCTGGTAGGGATGTAGGCACCCTTCATGCATGGCATCACACGCTGAATTCTGACGCACCCTGTCCTGATGAGCTCATCCCGGTTGGGGAGTACAAACATCTCTCCTTTAACGCACTACAGACTGATGGCAGCTGCGGATCATGGCACTGTTAAATGAAGTCAGGGTAATGATGCGGTGATTGACAGTTGACGTGCAGCGGCGAGGGAGGACTAGAGCTTTGTCGAAAAACAGCTGAGGTTTATCGCACTGAAAACATTCGGGAGCCGCAGCGCAATCCAGTTAATGTAACACAGGTGCAGCCAGTTGGGTTAGGTTGCTTTATTGTAAATGACACGGCGAACGACAGATGCTGGATACGTGATTTCTGCAAACACTTTACGAGCACAGCTGCACGGGGTTGAAAGGGAAAACAGCCCATCAATCAGATGGGTGTTTACAGGGGTATTTTAAACCAGTTTCACCAAGACTCCTCCGACCATCGGGAGGAAGGAGCCAGTACCTTTGAAAATACCAAGTGAGTCCCCTTTGTTAGCATAAGAGAACAAGTGCCCTTCCCCCTCCCGCAGTGCTGGCTGAAAAACCGATCCTAGGATGCTTGTTTCCGGTCCAGGGAGGACCTGGCTTGGCAGTTCGGGCTGGACTGTTCCCATGAGGCACAGCGTCAAGACTGATTTGCATATGATCAGGTCTAAACTGGGATGGCATGATGAGCAAAAGAATGATGGATTTAACCCAGATCTCTTGACTGGGGGTGAATGTTTTGATTTGTTCTGCATTCCGTCCATCAATTGTGTGTCTTTTGCTTCCTCGCCCTAAGTGTGCCGGGTATGCCCAGACGTGGGTCCCGGGCTCACTGTGCCACTGGAATCAAGCTATCCTGGCTGAAGAGGGGTGAAACCCCGAAACCGGTCCTAGGATGCTTGTTTCCGGTCCAGGGAGGACCTGGCTTGGCAGTTCGGGCTGGACTGTTCCCATGAGGCACAGGGTCAAGACTGATTTGCATATGGTCGGGTCTAAACTGGGGTTGCATGGTGAGCAAAAGAATGATGGATTTAACCCAGATCTCTTGACTGGGGGTGAATGTTTTGATTTGTTCTGCATTCCGTTCATCAATTGTGCGTCTTTTGCTTCCTCACCCTAAGTGCGCCGGGTATGCCCAGACATGGGTCCCGGGCTCACTGTGCCACTGGAATCAAGCTATCCTGGCTGAAGAGGGGTGAAACCCCGAAACCGGTCCTAGGATGCTTGTTTCCGTTCCAGGGAGGACCTGGCTTGGCAGTTCGGGCTGGACTGTTCCCATGAGGCACAGGGTCAAGACTGATTGGCATATGGTCAGGTCTAAACTGGGGTGGCATGGTGAGCAAAAGAATGATGGATTTAACCCAGATCTCTTGACTGGGGGTGAATGTTTTGATTTGTTCTGCATTCCGTCCATCAATTGTGTGTCTTATGCTCCCTAGTGTGCTAGACCAGGGCAGGGAGGCCTTCAAGGAGCCAGCTGTTTGTAGATCAGTGACCCCGAGGGCAGAAAAAAAGTACAAACACTCCTCAAAGGACCCTGCATACATTCAGGGATCAGTGCCAGCTGATTCAATAATAACAGCAACAGCTAGGAAAAGGGCCAATGTGCCCACAAATGCCGGACCACCTCCAGACAAGGAGAGTAGAAGAATGGACCTCACGGGGAGGAAAGTAGAACGGAGTGCGGCGATTCAATGGCGCATCGCAAACTCTAACGCCCTAATCAATAGGCACGCATACCAGCACTGGGAGGAGGTAGGAAACTCCTGAAGCATCTACCAGACCAGTACCAGCAAAGGGCAGCCCACCTGGTAGAGGAAGGAAAAAACATGGCTGACACATGTTTGAAATCGGTCTTGGATGCTGCGGAAACATCCAGCAGGCAAATGGTGATTGGGGTGACAGAGAGAAGGCATGCATGGCTTAGGATTTCAGGCTTCAAGCCTGAGGTACAGAACAACATCCTGAACACACCCTTCAACAGAGAACAACTTTTTGGAACGACAGTTGACGACAAGTTAACTCAGCTCAAAAAGGACAACGAGACAGCAAGGTCCATGGGAGCACTGCAGTTCAGAGGGATGAGAAGGGGTACGCCCTCAAGAAGGCCAGCAGGTTGGGGAGGCAACCAACCTAGTACATCGCACAATACCTTCCAACAAGGTTATCAAGGAAACAGCCAAACGCAGCAGCAGCAGGGACAGCAGCAACAAAACTGGCAGTACCAGCCACGAGGCCAGTCCTTTCGAGGGCGCTCACACGGACGGGGACAAACATGGAGAGGAGGGCAACAATCCACCTCCAAGTGACTTCGCCGTAAGGCAAACGCCCACCCAGAAAACACCTCTAGGGGGGCAACAAGACAAAAGACAAAGCCAAAAAATAATTTGACAAAACAAACAGTTCCCCAAACATATAACACCAGTAGGAGGCAGGATAAAGGACTTCTTCCAAGATTGGAGGAAGGTCACAACGGACAAATGGATACTAAACCTCATACAATACGGCTACTGCATAGAGCTGGGAAAACAACCTCCAAACAAGAGGCCAAACTACAAGGTGCACTCGGCAAAGGAACTTTCACTCTTGCTACTAGAGGCACAGGAATTGCTCAACAAGAAGGCAATAGAGATAGTGCCGTACAAGGAAAGAAACAAGGGGGTTTACTCCAACTACTGCCTCGTACCAAAGGTGGACGAAACGCTAAGGCCTATTCTGGATCTAAGGTTCTTAAACAAGTTCATAAGGACACAAAGATTCAAAATGACATCTCTGCAAGAAGTAATACCCCAGATACAGGAGGGGGATTACATGGCAACTATAGACTTAAAAGACGCGTACTTACACATCCCCATCAACAAAAAACACAAACACCTACCAAGGTTTGTGATCAACAAAACTCACTACCAGTTCACAGTGCTCGCATTCGGACTCAAATCCGCACCAAGGGTGTTTACAAAATGCCTAGCAGCGCACCTAAGGAGGCAAGGAATACATGTATACCCCTACCTCGACGACTGGCTCGTAAAAGCAAGCTCTTACAACCAATGCAGACAACACATCCAGGAAGTCATACAAACACTAATCCAACTGGGTTTCTCAATCCATTGGGGAAAGTCTTCAATAGAACCGGAACAGGTGAAGATATTCTTAGGGGCAGAAATCAACACCATACAGGGCAAGGTGTTCCCCAGCACAAAGAGAACCTTGGCAATACTGAAGGAGACACGTCTTTACCGCAAGGGGCAAGCTCTGACAGTGAGGTCAGTGAGCAAACTAATGGGAATGATGGCCTCATGCATACACCTGATCCCAAACATTCGTCTCCACATGAGACCGTTCCAGGAATGGATACAGCAGCAATGGTCCCAGGCAACAGGGAGTTGGGAAGATCTAGTGGTTGTCACACATGCAGTGCATCAGGAAATAGCGTGGTGGAACAAGGAAAACATATCACAAGGGAAAACATTCACACAACCAACTCCAACAGTGACCATAACAACGGACGCCTCCCAACTGGGGTGGGGCGCGCACATGAACAGACTCAAGGTGAGGGGGTTATGGTCGCAGCAGGATGCGGTCAAACACATCAACTACCTAGAGCTAAAGACAGTGTTCCTAGCCTTAAAAGCCTTTCAGAAGGAGCTGTACGGAAACAGGGTGTTGATCCAAACAGACAACACAACCACCATGTTCTACATCAACAAGCAAGGAGGAACACGCTCGGTGGCACTATCAGGGCTAGCACAGGAAATATGGAGATGGGCCATTCCACTAAGAATAGACCTACTAGCAATACATCTCCCAGGGAAGGACAATGTGGAAGCAGACAGACTCAGCAGGCAGACGTCGGCATCCCACGAATGGGAGATCAACCAACAGGAAATAGAGAAACTATTCAGGAAATGGGGTACACCGCAAATAGACCTATTTGCAACACACCAAAATGCAAAATGCCAACACTTCGCATCCAGACAACCAGACCATCGGTCCCAAGGGAATGCGCTATGGATCAGTTGGTCAAAGACATTTGCCTACGCTTTTCCCCCGATACCACTGATACACAGGGTACTCAGCAAATGCAGGATCAGCAACATGACGCTAATACTAATAGCACCTCAGTGGGCCAGACAGTCCTGGTTCTCACAAATAGTAGAAATGGCGCAAGCACCAGCACACAGATTCCCCAGAAGAAGGGATCTGTTAACAATGCAGAACTGAATGGTACTGCACCCAGAGCCAGAGAGCCTCAGCCTAGCAGCGTGGCTCCTGAAGACCTAGAATTTGCACACCTCAGACTACCAGCAAGCACAATGGCGGTGCTCAGGGAGGCCAGGAGGCCTACCACAAGAAAGTGCTATGTAGCAAAGTGGAAAAGATTCTCCGAATGGTGCATTAGGGAGAAACTACAAAGGAAAATTACAAAAGAGTCAACAGTACTGAGATACTTAACGCATCTTCTACAAAATAAACTAAGCTACACATCCCTAAGGTTGCACTTAGCGGCGATAGTGGCTTACACAAGAGGAGAAACAGGAAAGAGTTTCTTCACCTCCCAAGTAGTTAAAAGATTTCTATAAGGAGCAAAGAGAATCGCACCTCCAAACAGACTGCCAGCACCAGCATGGAATCTCAACGTGGTGCTAACTCAATTAATGAAGGCACGCTTTGAGCCTATTCACAAGGTTTCACTGCACATGCTCACGCTAAAGACAGCCTTCTTAGTAGCTATCACATCGCTATGAAGAGTGAGTGAACTACAAGCGCTAACACTTCAAGAGCCCTACCTACAAATACACAATGATAGGATTGTAATGAGAACAGACCCACACTTCATGCCAAAGGTGGTGTCACGGTTCCACATCAATCAGACAATCCAAATACCAAGTTTTTTCCAAAAACCGACCACAAGCACAGAAAGGGCGCTACACACACTAGACGCCAGGAGGGCAGTAATGCACTATATAGAAAGGACAAAGGAGTGTAGGAAAACAAAGCAGTTCTTTGTATCCTTTGCCAGCAGTTTTTTGGGACGACCAGTTACCAAAAATACCATTGCACGGTGGATTGCACAAACCATACAACTCTGCCACACTCAAGCAGGGCAACAGTTACAAGGAGCAGCTCATGCTCACTCAACAAGGAAGAAAGGAGCAGCAATTGCGTTTCTAGCAAACACACCTATTCAAGACATTTGCCAAGCCGCAACATGGTCTTCAGTGCACACATTCACTAAGCACTACTGTGTAGATATTCAAATGAACAAGGAAGCGCAAGTGGGACAGAAGGTCTTACAACACATATTCAGTAACCAGAGCTCATCTTCCACCCAGCCACCACAATAATGAGAAACCGCTACAAAGTCTATTCACAGCATAGTGAATCCAGAAAGATTCACGCTGCAAAACGTATAGTTTCTTACCTGTCGGTGTAGTTTTAAAGCTTGAAGACTTTCTGGATTCACTAGCGATCCCACCCTCCTCCGCCAGAAAGATGAGACAGGAGGAAGAGGATTAAAACAATAGAAAGACTTTAAAGGTAAAAAGAAGAGAAGAAGTAGCACAAGACAAGAAAAAAGAATCCGAAGATGGCGCCCAAATGTGGGAACTTCCGGAGGAAGCGCGGCTACGTCACAAAGGACACCAAATGGTGGTATGTCGACGCCCACCTGGGCCACGAAAAAAAAAAGAAAAGAAAGACTACAATTCCGGACCCAACCACTAGATGGCGAAATAATGCACAGCATAGTGAATCCAGAAAGTCTTCAAGCTGCAAAACTACACCGACAGGTAAGAAACTATGCGTTCTCCCCATTCTTCACCATAGAACGGGCACATCGGGTTCCGGGTAGGAAGCCGGCCCCGGGAGCCAGGGCACGCCCACTCATCTTCAAATTACTGCACTTCAGGGACAACATTCAATATGAAAACGCCAAGGTGCTGTTCTTTCCGGACTATACAATGAAGGTTCAATGTCAGCGGAGGTCCTTCTTGCCAGTCAAGCGCCAGCTTCGGCAGCTCAATCTTTCCTATTCGCTGCTGTTCCCGGCTCGGCTTCGTATAATCTCTGATGGGAAGTCCAGGTTCTTCGACACGCCTCAGGATGCTTGGGACTGGCTGGAGACGTCGGGTCAGTACTGTGGCCCAAGACCCAATGGCACTGCGGCGATGTGGCCTGGAGAGGCAGGTGGTAGAGGACCCCGGTGACGACGGACTGGAAGGAGATTCCTGGGGTCAGCGGCGGCGCCTGGTCTGTACCAGATTCGCAGAGAGAGGCAAGAGGTGGTTTGTATTGCAGAACAGATGGCGGACGCAGCAGTGCCGGAGGACAAAGTGGACACTTCCTTTCACTCATCGGGGGATGGATGCTCCTCGATAGCGGATTCGTCTGACAAGGTTTCTATGAGAATGCTGGATGTTACACCCCAGACGGCCGATGGTATTGTATGAAAGTGGCCGTATTGGACATTTATGCATAGGCACTGTTACTTGAATTGCTGTGGGTATTCGCAACATCAATATTGTTTGTTTGAATATAAATCAGGATGAGGCCGGGTGGGCATGTTGGGGTTGCCTCTGCGCCTTGGGGGGGGGGGGGGGGCTTTCAGTTATAAGAAATGGTGATGTGTTACTAGATGACTTTGAGGGGATTCACGAAATTAAATTAAATGACACACCCTGCATGGTTACACAACCCCCTGTCTTCCCCATCTCTTCGGGGCCAGTAGGACACACGGCTGTGCTGCTGTATTCTGGGTTTGGACGACACCCCAATGTTTTGGGGGGTTGCTCTGATAAGGTTTCTTCTTTCCTTGTTTGGTTTCTCCCCTTCCCCTTTTACTGCAGGAGGCTATGGGGTGGGTACTGGAGTTGTTGTGGTGCATACCCGACTGCTATTTATTAGAGCCCGGGTGGGGGAGGGTTCTGTCCTTTGCTGTCTATTTCCTTTAGCTCTGACATGGGTCACGTTATACTTACCTGGAATATCCGGGGTCTTCGCACACCTTCCTGTAGGTACGCAGTGTACTCCTATCTCAAACGCCATAATGTACACGTAGCACTCTTGTAGGAGACCCACTTAAACGCAGTAGAAGTTGCCAGGTTACAGCACAGGTGGAGGGGTAAAATATACGCCACGGACTTATCTCTGTTCGCCAGGGGGGCTCTCATCTGGGTACGCCCTGGGACGCCTTTCGCCATGGATGAGGTTCATATTGATAGAGAAGGCAGAGATGTGCTCGTAAAAGGTAGGCTGGATGGACGTCATATATTGCTGGGAAATGTGTATGCACCGAAGGGGGCACAATCAGGGGCAGCAAGGGGGGCACAGAAAGGAAAAAACGAGCACAATCAGGGGCAGCAAGGGGGCACAGAAAGGAAAAACGAGCACAATCGGGGGCAGCAAGGGGGGCACAGAAAGGAAAAAAAACGAGCACAATCAGGGGCAGCAAGGGGGCACAGAAAGGAAAAAACTAGCACAATGAGGGGCAGCAAGGGGGCACAGAAAGGAAAAACGAGCACAATCAGGGGCAGCAAGGGGGCACAGAAAGGAAAAAACTAGCACAATCAGGGGCAGCAAGGGGGCACAGAAAGGAAAAACGAGCACAATCAGGGGCAGCAAGGGGGGCACAGAAAGGAAAAACGAGCACAATCAGGGGCAGCAAGGGGGGCACAGAAAGGAAAAACGAGCACAATCAGGGGCAGCAAGGGGGGCACAGAAAGGAAAAAACAAGCACAATCAGGGGCAGCAAGGGGGCACAGAAAGGAAAAACGAGCACAATCAGGGGCAGCACTACGGAAACGCCCTCTACGCAGGAACGACGGCTAAGCTCCTGAGACGGCTGCAACGCATCCAGAACGCCTCTGCACGTCTTATCCTCGACATCCCCCGACGCAGCCACATCACACTCCACCTGAGAGACCTGCACTGGCTCCCTGTCAACAAGAGGATAACCTTCAAGCTCCTCACCCACGCACACAAAGCACTCCACAACTCCGGACCAGCCTACCTCAACAGACGACTCAGCTTCTACACCCCCACCCGCCAGCTCCGCCGACCAGCCTCGCCTCGCCACAGTCCGCCGCATCCGGAAAACGACCGCCGGCGGCAGATCCTTCTCCCACCTCGCCGCCAAGACCTGGAACACCCTCCCCACCAACCTCCGACAGACCCAAGACCTACTGGCCTTCAGAAGACTCCTCAAGACCTGGCTCTTCGATCAGTAGCAGCACCACCCCCCTCTTCCCCCAGCGCCTTGAGACCCTTGCGGGTATGTAGTGCGCTTTATAAGTGACATGATTGATTGATTGATTGATTGATTGATTGATCAGGGTCAGTCCTATAATCAGCTGTCCCTTGTTATGGGGAAATGGTGTGAGATCCCGTGGTTACTGGGTGGGGACTTTAACAATGTCTTAGACGTGGGGAGTGACAGGTCCTTTTCTCCGCTTAGGGGCACGGCCGCCACAACTAATTTCGCTATGCTGAATGGCTGGGCACAGGGTTGGGGACTGGTTGACGTTTGGAGACATCAGCAACTGGGAGAGAGGGTGTATTCTTTCTTTTTGGTACCTCATAACCTGCATGTCCGTCTGGATAGATTCCTTGGGTCCCCCTCCCTTCTTCCGTATGTCTTTGGGTCGGAATACTGGGGGCGCACGCATTCAGACCACAATCCTCATTCTGTTGTGCTGGCCTGGGAGGGTGGGATCCCGGGGATCCCTACATGGAGGTTGCAGCCGGCGATGCTGGAAGACTTGATCTTTCGGGAGATGATCGGTGCCGCTATTGGGGAGTACTTTGAGATCAATGAGGATACCGCCTCCTCCTCGTTGGTAGAATGGGCGGCCATGAAGGTCACCCTGCAAGGGAAGTGTCTGGGCTGGGCTGCGGGCTACGACAGCAGGTGGCATCGGATTTGCTGGAGACAGAGAAACGTTTGTTGCCGTTGGAGACTAGGGCAGTGGTCGATGCTGGGGTAATGGCTTCCTTGGAGGAGGCTCGCAAGAAGCATGCGGAGCTGCTTGATCGGCAGCGCTGCCTCAACTTTGCAGCGCACTCCGCGTCTGTGCATGCCAGGGCGGATCGTTGGGCTGTCTGAACATCGGAAAATAAAAAGGAAAAAAGAAATAAGAACTTACCTACTTGTATTTTACTTATGCTCACATCTAGCATGTTTATGTATATTGTGACATAACAGACGTGTGCTGAGGAATTCCTTTGTATATCTGTCAATTGGCCAAGGCCATTTTGTATTTTGAGGAGGTCAGTGGTTCTCTTCACCTTGCAGCACCGTGATCAATACAGCAAGTAAATATCAAATATTTGTGTTATCTCTCCCGAGTGGCGCCTTCATTTACCCAACTAAATACCACTGCTCATTAGGTGCTCACGGATCGTTCAGGGCCTCTTCTCGCCTGGCCAATCAAGCGGGAGCAGTCGGTTGGGCTGATTACGGCTCTCCGATCTAAGGATGGGAGACTTAGGCACACGCAGGTGGACATACATGTTGAGCTGACTGCACCCTTTACTCAGCTCTATAAGTTTGCTCGACGGGGCTCGGAGGAGGCGATACAGGAGTTCTTAGATGGACTCCCCTTTCCGGTCTTGTCGCTAGAGCAGCGGAGAGAGCTGGATGCCCCGCTCACGTTAGACGAGGTTAGGGGTACGATGAGAGCTCTGCCATCTGGGAAGGTTCCTGGTCCTGACGGTTTCCCCCATGAATTTTACAAGACTTATCCGGACCCTCTGAGCCCACACCTGCTCAAAGTATACACGGAGGCGCTTGAGGTCCTTTCCCTCCCAGCCTCAATGACGGAGGCTAAGCTGATCACGCTTCTCAAACCGGGTCGAGACTCCACATCCGTGGGGGCCTACCACCCCTTCGCGCTTTTGAATGGGGACTATAAGATCTTAGCGGGCATCCTGGTGGCTCGGTTGGCACCGCTGATCCTGCAACTAGTTCATCAAGACCAAAACGGGTTAGTTAAGGCCCGTAACACGTCGCTTAATATACGACAGCTGTTCCGGGTGATGCGCTGCTCTGCGGAAGACTGGCCGATGGCCAGTTGTGTTGTGCTGGACCTGGAACGGGCTTTCGACACGACTGAGTGGTCCTTTATGTTCGCGGTGCTCCATCGCTTTGGATTTGGACCGTGCATCTTAAGCCTTATTCAATTACTATACGGGGCTCCTAAGGTCCGGGTGAGGCTGGGAACTCTCTTTTCTGATCCTATATTGATAGAACGGGGAACACGCCAGGGGTGCCCCCTTTCCCCCTTGATCTTTGCCCTAGTGATAGAGCCACTTGCAATGGCACTGCGAAACTCTGCATCAGACTGGGGGATACGTCTTGGGGGTGGCATGCATGCTATTTCGCTTTATGCGGATGACATTCTGTTGTATGTTAAGGATATTTTAGCGATCCCAAGTATCACTCCTGACATGTTGCAGTCCTTTGCATCTCTGTCAGGGCAGGGTGTAAACTGGGATAAGTCCTGCTTATACCCCTTTCATCCGAGTATAGAGGATCCGAGTTGGGAGGTGGACGGGACGGTGGTGCACTGGCAACCGGTGACTTTCAGATATTTAGGCATCCGCATCTATCATAATGATCGGAATCTTTTAGATGGTAACATTAATAGGGCGGTTACAGCACTCAAGTCTCAGATTGAGTTTTGGAAGACGCTTAACCTTTCGGTTATAGGTAGAGTGGGGTTAATTAAAATGGTCATGTTGCCGCGTATCCTTTATTACTTCACTAATCTACTGCTTTACTTACCTGTGTCCTTTTTTCGCTCCCTGGAGAGGATTGTGAGGGACTTCATTTGGAATAATTCGCGGTGCAGAGTGGCGTTGGCGAAGCTGTATCGCCACGATCGAGGGGTGGGCTGGCTCTACCCAACCTAGAACATTATTTCTTGGCGTCTCAAATTCTGTGGGTGGCAAAATGGCTGGAGGGCATGCATCTATCTGACTCGGCGGAGCGTGACCCCCGTACTCTCAGGACAAGATCCTCTCTATATTCCACCTTTGTAGTAAAATGCACAAACCTCTTACTTTACTAGTTCAGACTGCGTGGAAATGTTTTCGCAGGGCGCTGCGTCTTACTAAGTACGTCACACCGTACGTACCCGTGGTGCCCTTGTTGGGTATGCCAACAGTGCAGGGACGAGTCCAGGGTTCGGATCTTGCTGACTGGGTGGAGATTGGTATAACTGCCCTAGGGGATTTGTACGTATAGGGCACACTTCAGTCGTTCCTCACTATCGCGGATGAGGACGGGGTTCCCCCTGGCCAATTTCTGAATCATGCCTCCTGGATGGCTGCGATGAGACGCTGGTGGGGGGACATTGCGCAGGAGCCTCCAACACACCTCCTCCTGCAATATGCACGGACGCCACCTGGTGAAGTGGTTTGCGGAATCGATCAGGGAACATACTCTGGTGGACTTAACGCCGTTGCGAGTTAAATGGGAGGCAGATCGGGGGGAGGCCCTATTCGGAAAAGGAGTGGTCGGTGGTATTGGAGAGTCGCTAACAGGTCCCCAGGAATGCTCGTTTCAGATTGATTCAATTCTACATTGTCCACAGGGCTTATCTCTTCCCCCGACAAAATCAATAGATATTTTAATAGGCAAGATGCGTGCTGCCCACGCTGCAAGCTTGTAGATGCCGTCCTATTGCATATGCTCTGGTCCTGCCCCGGGCTGCGTACATACTGGGAGGGGGTACTTGGCCACTAGCACAGACAGGGAGGTGCCGCGGACTTGGGAGGTTTGCATCACCGAAGTGTTTTCAAGAAACAAAAAGCATAAAGCAACCACTAGGTTTCTGGATTTGGGCTTCATTGTGGCCAAACGCCTAATTACGCGGAGGTGGAAGTCGGAAGAGCCCCCGCCGATGAAGGCTTGGTTTCTATCCATACTGAATTGGTTGAAGGCGGAGGCGGTTTGCTTAGTACGTGAGGATACGTTGGGGCTGCGTAAATTCCCCATTTCCACTGCATGGAATGCAATGCTGTGTACACTGCAGAGGCTGTTGACTCCGGATGACCCCATGGATGTTCCTACTCCGGATTAATTGTGTGTAATGCATTTGTAAAGCCTATGACCCGAACTGGGATGTGATTTGCAGTCAGCGTCCTTTACACCCCACAATGTACTGATATTCTCTCCATAGTAAGGGCGTGCACCCCTATGATAGCTGATAGGGCTCTGTCTCATAATGGTTGGGATATGTGACTCTTTGCTTACCTTTATATGGCTTCTGTTTCTCTTCCTATCCTCCCTTTTCGATAGTGTTCTTATGTTCGATGTTTTTTATAAGATTGATTGATTATATAAGCAGACTGATGTGATATGGCGGAGTGAAGCCATAAGAGCCGTACATATGTACTTGAAAGGTGACTGAATAGTTGAGTTATATTGTACCACGACAAGATCAAACAGTATTGTTGATGGAGGCTCTGTGATTGTTGGGGTAGGCCACCTGTTGTTACCTATTGCACTGATTGATACTGATGTAACTAAACCATTGAGCTGCTGATTTGTAAGTTGGTTCTGTCTACTTATCTACTGGTGCTGTCGGATAATTTCTATGACGGTATATTGTCTCTGTTCTTATTTTATGTACAAAACTTTAATAAACAGATTTAAAAAAAATAGTGATGGATTAGTTCAGGATGGAGATGATCGTAAGCATATGAGACCTCCAATGTTACTTCTAAAGGTACAACCTAGAACGAACAGGAGACAATCAGTTAGCCAACCCCTCAACAGGTCTAAACTGCTAAAGTTATTTGCCAACATTAAAAGATTAAGGAATATCTCTACAACGGACTAGGCATTGGTTGGCTTTAGGGAGGTCGACGTGGAGGAGGTAACCAGAGTTTTGTTTACCTCAAAGGAGACAGAGAACTTAGTGGAAGCTGCTGCTTCAGCCCTGGCTTCCAACTGCATTAGTCTCTATAAAGAAAAGGAGGAAGGGCAGTTAGACTCGTGTCTATGTGAACACAGTGGGTTAAAACAGAATCAGGTTTATTTTGCCGGGCCTCTAGGTGTAAAACAGAGATAAGGTGTTGGGAGGAGTTGGTGGGAACCTGATGGTTTGCAAGAGAGAATAGTTGCTATAAGTTTCTCCAATGATAGAGCCCTAGGATTAATGAATCAAAATATGTCCCATCGTTGGCAGTTCGAGTTAAAGAGGGAAAGTGACTGTAGTACTAGGGGGCATGTCCCCCTGAGGAGAGAGAGTTGCGCCTTCAAAAACACTCTGGATCTTTACCTTCCGCCGTGGAGTGGCAGATGAGATTGATTGGTAGGAGATAGGGCATCCTCAGCCGGTACATGTCCTGGTATGGAACATCCATGGATTCAAAACATTTATAGAAATGGAAAATCATAGAGAGATCTTGACGAATTATTCAATTTTGTTCCTCCAGGAAACCTGGCTGTTGGAGTGCCCCGTAGTGGAGGGGTTTGTTGCCATAGTTCAAAATGCCAAGGCCTCGTTAAGAGGAAGAGCAGTGGGTGGATTGCTTACATTAGTCTCACTCCGCAGTGGGAGAAAGGTAACAAAGATCCAAACCACTTGCATATGGGTCCTTGCTTGCCTAATCGACATGCACACAGATACGGAGGGGTTTAAGCAAATGATATGTTTAAATGTGTATGTACCACAAACTCACTCTCTGCTTGAGTGTGAGCTGCTGAATCTGGTTAATGATGTAAAAAATAATGTTTTGTGACTTTCCAGATGCTTTGTTGGTGGTAGGGGGGGGATTTTAATAAAAAAATCAGTTGTCAAAGAGTTTGATGAGGTAATGACAGAATTGTGTTAAATGAGTGTACACCACACCTAATTCAGGATAAGTCTCTTTATTGCATCCACCAACAGTTTCACAGCTTTCCACCAAGTCAGCTAAATCCAACTGACTCCATGCTGAGTTCCATATGATGCATGCAAGACTCCATGGCATTAAAGAGCCAGCTGCAGATTACAACACATCTTTTCCCCCAACAAGGTAATGCAACAAAAAGAAGAAAAAAAAAAAAAGAAAATTGAGGAAAACAATGACAAGATACCGGCAAGGTAAAGGTGAGGGGAAATGGATAGATCAGGGATATGAGGTGGGATTCGTCGCAACCTAATGAACAATAAGCGGAACGTTAACTATAATGATACTCACAATGCAGGAGTCCAAATGTTTAACAAATCAGAGCACACCCACATAAGTCTTAGTCAACAGTATAATCATCCAGATACGCTGGTGACTTCCTGGGTCTAAGGGAGACATGCAACCCATCACAATTGATTCCCAAATTTAAATTCTTCTCACGTGTCAAGACCTTTTCCTTGCAAATCACACCATGGTTGTCATTGAGGTTACACTTGGACAGCCTTAACATGCTCCATACCCCCCCTCCTTCCAAAACTACTACATTCCTCTTGACTCCAATGATCTTCTTAGGCCCCATAATTTTTGTTTCACCGTTGGGAGCCCACACTGATTTCTTCACATACACCATCTCATCGACACTCCATGTACCATGCTTGGCACCATGTTTTTTGTCAAAATGTGTTTTGTACTTCTCCTGGAAAACCCTAACCTTGCGTGAAAGTGGACTCTCTCTCCACAGTTAGTGCCACTACGCAACCAGATAGGATTTAATTTAGAACCTGCAATCCTCCCTTTAAGTCTCTGAAAAGGAGAAACCCCAGTAACACGGTTGGGTGTGTTACGATGTGCCCACAGTTTTTCACGGAAGATTCTTTTCAATGGCAGTCTTCTCTCCACAGCTGTCTTCACACAAGCTCTCACTAAACGATTCATACATTCCACCAAACCATTGGCACGAGGAGTGTAGAGGGCAGTGCGATGGTGCTTAATGGACAGATCATCCAAAAAAACCTTGGACAGATCATCCAAAAAACCCTTCATCTCTAGGGAGGTGAACTGAACACCCTTGTCAGTCACAATTGTCCTGGGAATTCCTTCACACGCAAATACCTCCCTCAAAAACTCCAGCACATTCTTTGTTATAATAGAACTTACACGGCACGCTGAAACCCACTTGGAGGTATAATCAACCAAAACTAGTACAAATCTTTCATTGGCAGACAAGACTTCAAATGGTCCTACAATGTCGAGGGCTAACTTGCTCCACAGTTCCTCAGGGATCTCAACAGGTGACAAAGGCACAAATCTGGTCGATTTAGACTTGTCATTTCCAGCACATAACAAACAATCTCTAACAACACCTTCTGGTTGCTTGTCAACACCAGGCCACCAGTACTTCTCTCGCACCCTGACTTTTGTCAAATCCCGACCCAGATGCCCTTCATGGGCCAGATTGATAATCTTTTCTCTCAAATCTTCCGGAGGTATAAGTCTCTCACCCCTAAACAGTTCTACATCCACAATGCTCAATTCATCCCTCACATTCCAAAAGCTTTTTGCATCATCTGGAACCTTCTCAAAACTTGGCCAACCTTTCACTACACACTCCATAACAAGTTTCCTAGTCGCATCACAAGATATAGCAGTTTCCCACTCATGCCAGTTAAGGGCTGGTTCTTTAACCCATAGCACCAGTTCGTCTTCCACAGGGGGCATCACCCAATCCTTATCTAGGGGCATCCTGGACAAGTAATCAGCTGGAACATTACATTTCCCAGGTAAATATTCAACTACAAAGTTGTACTCCATCAACCCTTCCACCCACCTCTTGATTCTAGGAGTGGTATTCTGAGTGTCTACAAGCAGACATGTGGACCTGTGATCTGATTTTACAGTAAAAGGCAAACCCCATAGGAAAAATGTCATATGATTAATGGCCCACATTGCAGGCTAATGCCTCACGATCGATCACAGAGTATTGCTCCTCCTCACCCTTGAACAAACGTGAGGCAAAGGCTATAACCTTCTCTTCTCCATCAACCCGCTGGGAAAGGACTGCTCCAAGGCCTCTGAGACTGGCATCGGTGGTAAGTATAGTTTTTTTTGTAACATCAAAATGTCCTAACGTCGCATGTGGGCTATTTCCTCCTTCACTCTGTTGACAGCCTCATCATACTCCCCAGACCAACAAAACTCAGTACCCTTTTTGAGTAACCGTCTCAGTGGCTGTAGCACACTCGCAAAGTTACGAATACATTTAGAGTAGTACTCTGATAATCCTAAAAATGATCTCACCTGGTCTTTGTCACATGGTACAGGCGCCTGAGATATGGCATCAGCCTACTCTATTTTGGGGCTGATTCCATCCCCAGAGAGTGTGTGTCCTAAGTAAGACACCGTGCTCACTCTAAATCTGCACTTTTCCCCTTTGAAGAGTTAGTCCCCTTTCTCTCAGCTTGGTAAGTACTTTCTTGAGCACCACATCATGACTAGGTCTGTCTTTGGGATATATAGGATATCATCTTGGAAGAATAAAACTGAATCAATTCCCCCTAAAACATCTTTCATCAATCTCTGGAAGCATGCAGCTGCCGAAGCTAAACCAAAAGGCATTCTCAAGAACCAGAGTCCCCTCAGAGGAGTGATGAATGAGGTTAAAGCCCTAGGTCTTCATTAAACATTATCTGGTGATAAGCAGACAAAAGTTCCAACACACTGATCACTTTCGCTCCCACCAATATTGCTAAAAACCCACCAATGTTGGGTAGGGCTTGACCATCCACCCAAATATATTGGTTTAAACCTCTCAAGTCAACACACATTCTGATTTTACGACCACCATCCTTTGGAGCTAAAACAACTGTGGCGAGCCATTCAGACGATACGATCTCCCCTATTACTCCCAAATGTAATAACCTATCCAGCTCTTCCTGAAGCAGTTTAAACATGAGAATGGGAATTCTTCTCACTTTGTGAACCACAGGCTTAGATCTAGACTTGAGAATAATTTTGTGTTTGAAACCAGTCAATAAGCCCAATTCTTCTCTAAATACTTCAGGAAAATCTATTACGATGTCGGCATCCTCACTGACATGAGTGACCAACATAACTTGTTCCTCTGCATTTGGATTGAGAATGATACCTAGGCAACTTGGATGCCGCCATCCCAGTAAATGGTCACCTCGTTTAGCCAGGTAGACTTTGCCAATGGTTTCCCTGTCTTTAAATTTAATGGTCATCACTGAGTAACCTAAAAGGTAAAATTTTTGACCACCATAGTCTGTCGTTTGTCAGGTTGTTTTAAAACAATGGCCTGTCACCAAATATTGTCTCCCAAATCTTGTCACCAATTAAGGTAAATGGTGACCCCGAATCTGCCAATAACGGTACACCCTTGCCCCCAATGGTGACATCACATTTTGGCCTAACCACAACATCACTATCTCTGACTCCTTATTGTGAGTTGCACAGATATTCTCTGTTACGTGCAATATGGCATTTTGGTGCAAATCCGGATCTACAGTAACACAATTAGTTTTTTTAAATTTACATACCCGTGCATAAGGCCCCTTTTTCCTACAGTTCTTACATGTGACATTTCTGGCATACAATTAGGATAATTAGATGTGTGATTTGGACTCCCACACTTGAAACATTTGAATTTAGTATCGTTTGTCCCTCCATGGCTAATCTTCAGTTTGTCCATCTTGGTAGATACCTTTTGTACAGACCCCAGGCATGTTTCAGGCTCACCACGTACTCGCTCACTCACAAATACCTCTTCCACTTTAGATGTTGACACCTCAGCGGTGCTGGTTGTGTTGCGCATTTCTCTCACCCAACAAAAAGCGTGTTCCGTGCTTTCCACAATGTCAATTGCCTCCTTAAGGGAAGGATTTTTGGCCAGCAACTTCTCCTGTACTTTAGGAATATTCGTGCAATGCATTATTTGGTCACAAACAAGGGAATCAGTGAGTTCAGCAAATTCGCACATTTGGGCTAAGGTTTTTAAAACTGACACATAATTGCCAACTCTCTCCCATGTGGCCTGGACGCTCATGAAAAATTTGTGCCGCTCCATGACCACATTAATGTGTGGTCCAAAATGTCTCTAACATAAACACATCTCATAAAGATTTCCAGGTTCACCTTCACCATTTCCCACAGGTATGGGCTCCAAACTTTCATAAATGTTACGACCTTCAACACCCAGATTATGGAGTAAAACCCCTTGTTTCCTTGTAGGAGAGAACTTTTCACCCCCTATGGTTACAAGATATGAGTAAAAAAAAAGCTTCCATTTTTTTCCAACGTAGCATTGGTTCACTCCTCTGTGGCGGTTGGCTAATCCCAGAAGCCATCCTTGCAGTTAAAGTAAAAAATAATGAGCTAACACAACCAATTAAAATAATGAGTTAATACAACAAGCTAACATACTCAAATAAAATAATGAACCAATATAATTAACTAAAATAATTAAAAGCTTTCCTTAAAGAAGACTTCACTCCCAGTCAATGGCTGTGTAACCGAGTTTCCAAAAATAACAAAGTGTTAAAAATTGCCTCCGATACGAGTTATTTGGCAATAGGAAGAAAGTACAATTAATCAGTACATCACCAATTATTTCTCCCAGACTTCCGATTGGCAGATTCCAAATCCTCCGTATACCGCTGATCCCAAGTTGGCAGCTGTCACAAGGACGTTTTTTAATAAGAATCCAGCTGCACCTGTGCACTTCTACAATTAGTGGCAACAAAACAACAATGTCTCAACCGGTAATCATTAGCGAGGACAATTACAAGAGTTGTATAAATCACTAAAGGGGGGTGGAAGAAAGGGAGACCACAAGAAAATTTATAGAGAGAGGATTATTATTTGCAAGTAGTTGTATCAGCACTACAATACAATTTTACAAAGGTAACCATGACACACAATTGTGTACTGAACAAGCAAGTGACGGTGAACGGCGCAGTGACACAAGGGTGAAAAAACAGCGCGAGCGGCAGAAAAACAACTGGTACAAATGATTGAGTGGTCAGTAATACAAAGCAAATATATACAAGGTAGGTATTTCGATTTAGACTGAGTTGGTTGTCCACACAAGCGCCACAGTTTGCGACGAATAGTCGACAGCGTTTCGACCTGTTCAATTCCAGGTCATCATCAGGACAATGGTTACTGATTTCAAATTAGTGCTGTACAGAAGGAGAGAGGAAAGGGAAAAGGAATTGAGGCCCTAGTTGCAGATAGATGAAAGATCAATCAGCGTGTAAATTGAAGGATCAAAGTGTGGGTAGCAGAGAAAAACTACCTGAGGTGGTAGTGGGATATCAATCCAAACGATATAGGCCAGTGGCCGAATGGCGCAGGCGAAGAAAGGGTCAAGAAAGGACCACTGGTGGGGAAAGAGAAAGATATCAATAAATGGTCCTGTGAGGTTTGGGAGACGCGCATTAAAACATAAGAAGACAGGGGCAGAGGTAGAGAATACCTGGGTTAAAAGGATTGAAAGGAAATCCGACAGAAATTCGTGTCCGGAAGGTAGGAGTTATCTGGGTCCCGGGACCTGTAAGAAAGCAGGGTGGGCAAGGGGTCAGGAAGGCGCAAGGAAGAAGAAGGAAAATGCGGTGACAGTGGGCGGTTGACAACATACCTGGAGGCGTGAATTAAGGCTATTCTCAGGGGGGGTCCGGGGAATCGCGAGGCTAGCAGGACCTGAAAGGGAAGGGGGCATGGAGATCAGAAGGGTGTGGGGTCCGGTGAGGAGAGAAGCGGTGGCAGGCAGGGGTCGGGTCCGTACCTGCAATGTCGTTAGTGGCTGTCCTCGGGGGAGTCCAAAGTTTCGAAAGCAGACGGGCCGGGTACCGCTGCTAAACAATCGATGAAGGGCGAGTGAAGCACCTCGGTCGTCATTCAATTGAGTTTTGGGCCAGCTGGGAAATCCGGAAAGAAATAAGCCGAGCGCGGGTCACGTGAGCGCAAAGGCATGGACGGGGCCGGATATAGCTGCGTTTGGTGCCCCGAGGGGATAGAGAAGGGAAAGGTGCCAATAGTAAGATGGCGGCATGTAGCGGGAATCACCGGATATAAGCGTGTCATATTAGGTATACAAACAGTATAAAATTACTTCGAACACTACAATCAAAACATATACATAGATTGACAAGATGTGGAAATGCAAGACAATAAACCACATACAGGCGTAATAGTAGTTGGAATATATCCGAGGGGGGGGGGGGGTTGGGGTGGGATTGGGTGGGGGGAGGGAGGGAGGGGGCGGGGGTGTTTGAGGGGGGGTGGTTTTGGCAGGGGAGCTGAAAAAGGAGGGGGTTAGAGGGGAAGACATAGGAGGATGTACATGTATTTACAGAAGAAAAAGCAATACTGATTGACAGAGGATACAAGGAATTGACATCAAAACAAATTGTGAAGAAGGAAGCACATTTCTATTTATACAAATGGTAAGAAATAATCGTAAGTGAGGCTGTCAATGCTGGATGGTTGTACATTTCAAGCATTCAGATGGAGGTGGAGGAGGGGGCGGGGAGGGAAGGGGAAGATAAGGGGGGAGATGGGTGGGGGCGGGGAATTGGTGGGAAGGAGGGAAAAGGAGGTTTTTTGACAACAAGGAGAAAATACATAAAGGAGAGAGGGAACAATGTCCAGGTGGGCATGAGGTCAAGGCCTGGTGACACATGAATTTCAAGTTATAGCAATAGCCGTGTTCCATTCGTCAAGCGAGTTAAGCCCATTGTTAACAGGGTCGCAGCGTGCAATCCACCTGCACTCGCATTTATTCAGAAGCAGTTGCAAGTTACCGCCCCGGATGGGGAGTTCCGGGCGGTCAATTACTTGCCATATCAAGTCAGTTTCAGAGTGTTTTTTTTCTTTGTAATGTGCAACTAATGGAGCTGTTTCGATGTTGCATCTAATGCGGCTCTTGTGCTGGGAAATGCGTTGTTTTATCATCTGGGTAGTTTGGCTGATGTAGAGCAAGTTGCACGGGCAGCGTATGGCGTAGATCACGTTAGTAGTAGGGCAATTAGTGAATTGTTTAAGTTGGTACGTGTGATCAGTCGTGATGAATTCCTTTGTGTTAAAGGTGAGATCACACACCGAGCAGGATTGGCATTTGTAGTGGCCAATAATGGGTGGTAACCCCAACATGGAGGTAACGCATTGGTTCTTTTCTTTTTGTGGCCAAGTTATGGCGTGGACCAATTTGTCTGAAAGGTTGTTTCCCCTTTTGTATGAGAAGAGGGGAGGTTCCTTGAAGGAGGCATGGGTCCGCAGTAAGGACCAGTTCTTTTTGATCACTTTGCTCACTTTGTTGCTTGAAGGACTATATGTAGACACAAAGGGGATGCGTGAGTTGGTACGTTTGATGGAAGGAGAGAGTAGCACCTCCCTGTGGCTATATCAGGCGCGGATGGAAGGAGAGAGTAGCACCTCCCTGTGGCTATACCAGGCGCGTTTGCATGCACGGGAAACCAGGCGTTTGGGATAACCCCTGTTGATTAATTTCTCTGAGAGAATGGCAGCCTCTTGGAAGTAATCTTTGCTCCATTTGCAATTCCTCCGGATATGGAGGAACTGTCCGTATGGTAAGCCATCCCTTAGGCCTCGTGGGTGATAGCTAGAATACAGTACAAGTGTGTTGCGTTCTGTGGGTTTTCGGTACAAAGTAGTACCGATTACACCGTCCTCTGCATGAAGAGTCAGATCAAGAAATGGAAGATCATTATTTCTGACATCCGAGGTGAAAGTGAGGTGAGGTTGGCAACTGTTGAGCCAAGAGATAAATGATGAGAGATCTTCATGAGTACCCTGCCAGAGTAAAAGAATGTTGTCAATGTAGCGATGCCATAGGTTGATTTTATTCAAAAAAGGGTTTTGGAGGGACAGGATGTGTGTGGTTTCAAGGTGGTGTACATAGAGGACGGCAAAATTAGGGGCAAAACAAGCCCCCATTGAGACACCTTTTATCTGGAGATTATAAGTGTCCTTGTAAAGAGAATAGTTGTTGGTCAATGCAGTGTGTAGAAGGTCCATGATAAACTCGGACGGAATGCGTGTGGGTCTTGGTTGTGTGTCCAAAAGATGTTTTATGACAGCTAGGCCTTCAGAGTGGGGTATGTTAGTGTATAATGATTCGATGTCAAGGCCCACCATCAGGTCCATGTCATTGTTATATGGTCTGTCCTCAATGATGTTAATCAAGAATGTGCTATCCCTAACAAAAGTGTCAGTTAATGGGACAAAACGTTTCAGGATAGCATCGATGTATTTACCCAGGGGCTCCAAAATAGAGCCGCAGCTGGATACTATTAGCCGCCCTGGTACCTCAGATAAATTCTTATGGAATTTGGGCAGTACATAGATCACAGGTGTTCTAGGGTGTGGATTATTAAGGAAAGCCTGTCCTTTCTTAGTTATGATTCCTGACAGAACGGCACGGTTGGTGACATCTTGTATTTGAACACGGATATCAGAGAGTGGGTCGGAGGTCAGGGCACGATAGTGCGTGGTGTTGGTAAGTTGACGCACAATCTCGCCATCATATTTATCAATATCCATGACCACTATGCCACCTCCTTTGTCCGCGGGTTTAATAACTATATGTTGATTTTCACATAAGCTGTTCAGGGCCTGTTTCTCAATGAGTGGGAGATTGTATGGAACAAATTCAAAGTGATGTTGTAGTTCCTTGATCTCATGCATGACTAGTCTTTCAAATGTCAGAATTTCAGGTGGCATCATCAAGGTGGGGGGAAGAAAGGTAGAGGCCGGGTGGAATTGCTTCTCATATGGTCTGTCGGTGTCAGGCTTGTCGGAAAAAAATTGTTTAAGGCGAATACTCCGGAAGAACAGGAGTAAGTCCTCTTGTAGCTTAAAGAAGTTACTGCGATCAGCGGGGACAAAGGAAAGACCCTTGCTGAGGAGTGAAATTTTGTCTGAGGACAAGGTGTGTTTGGATAAATTGAAGATGGGGATGGATGTACTATGTGAGGTACTGGGGCAAGGAGGAGTGGGGTCTACCTCAATGGCTATGTTGGGTTGGGTAATCACTGTTGGGGGGGCCCCATTGATAAAACTTGCGGCGAGTTTGTCGTTCACCCGCGTACTGGTACTGGTAGTTTTGTCTTGTTCGTCCCCGGCCGCGTCCGCGGTTTACTCCTAAAAAAAACAGTAGGTAGGAGTGGGGGTGGGTGAGGTCTATTATGTGTACGCTCTGAGTTTGGACCTTCACCCGGGTCCGAATCTTCAATGAAGGTGTTAGAAGAATCAGAGAAAGTAATGATCTGGTTATTTCTATATCGGCCCCAGTTTCTATTTCTAGGGGGCTGGTAGGGCGTGTTGTAAAAGGTGTCAAGTAGGTATGGGTAAGTAGTGTCCTTGTTGTAGTTTTGTATGTCTTTCTGTATTTTATTAATTTTCTTGTTTTGTTCAAAGGTGTTGAATGTGGCAAGGGTGTTGTTGATCTTATCTAGAAGACCCTTTGCGTCAGTGAGGGTGCTGTCTGATAGAATACGTTTTTTGAGTTCGGCAATCTCCTCAAGTTCTTTACGACTGTCCTCAATGGCTGTGTCTATGCCGAGCACCATCCAATGTCTCGAACAGGTTGTGGTAAGGTGGCTGAAACCGTTCTGAAACTTTGGGTCTTGGGTAAAGATAGCAGGTACGTTACGTATTTGGAGTCCTAATGGTATTGTGCCGGACTTAAGGTATTCTGTAAGCATGCAGCATGCAGGTCTGTGCAAATCTGTTTTTTCTTTAGGTTCTCAAGTTTCTCTAATAGAGCCCTGGAGGTATTAGGGGCTGAGGGAAGGGCAGTGGACATGTGTGAGAGCACGGTTCCATTACCTATATAATATTCCGTACAATCGCCTACGTAATTAAGTCTTGCTTTTGAGGGTGGGAACTGAACCTGGGTGGCGCATTAAGCAAGTAAAAATTGAAGTTGCTAAGAATAATGGTCAGTGTCCCTGCAAGCGTGGTAGTAAATATTCAGTGAGCCACATATTGATGGATTGTGGACACTTAAGCGAGGAAAAGAA